>NW_006499390.1:6517-31753 GCF_000471905.2 Amborella trichopoda
CCATACTGCATGACCCTAAACTGCTCAGCCTCAGTCCATACTGCATGATCCCCCTAAACTGCTTCGCCTTGGTATAGATGCATGATCTTAAACTCCATCGTCCAAACTATATGACCTTAAATTGTAGCTGTGGTCTATACTGCATGACCGTAAAACTGCTCAGCCTCAGTCCAAACTGCATGACCCTAAACTACTTAGCCTCGGTCCATACTGCATGACCCTAAACTGCTCAGCCTCGGTCCATACTTTATGACCCTAACTGCTCAGCCCCGGTCCATATTGCATGACCCTAAACTGCTCAACACCATGGTTCGATCTATGTGACCTTAAACTGTAGTAGAGGTTTAGTTGCACAACCTTAAACTGCATGGTCCTAGTTATATGGCTATAAAATACATAACCATGGTCCAGCTAGATGACCTTAAATCATATAACATGTCCTAGCCGCATGACGATAAAAGGCTCAGCACCATGGTCGGAACTATATTACCTTAAACTGTAGCAGAGGTCTAGTTGCACGACCTTAAACTGCATGGTCCTATTTATATGATTATAAAATGGATAACCATGGTCCAGCTATATGACCTTAAACCATAGTACACGTCTTAGCCGCATGACGATAAAAGGCTCAACACCATGATCCGAACTATATGACCTTAAACTGTTGCAGAGGTATAGATGCACGACCTTAAACTGCATGGTCCTAGTTGTATGGCTATAAATTGCATAACCATGGTCCAGTTATATGACCTTAAACCATAGTACACATCTTAACCACATGATAATAAAAGGCTCAGCACCATGGTCCAAACTATATGACCTTAAACTATAGCGAAAGTCTAGATGCACGACCTTAAACTGCATGGTCCTAGTTGTATGACTTTAAACTACATAATCAAGGTCCAGCTGTATGACCTTAAACCATGGTATACGTCCTAGCCGCATGACGATAAAAGGCTCAGCACCATGGTCCGAACTATATGACCTTAAACTGTAGCGGAGGTCTAGTTGCATGACCTTAAATTGCGTGGTCCTAGTTGTATGACTTTAACTACAGAACTACGGCCTAGCTGTATGACCTTAAACTATAGTACACGTCTTGTCCGCATGACAATAAACTGCTTCGTGCTAGTTCTGGAGGCATGACCATTAACTCGCCCTTACATACGCACACATGCCTTTTCGTGCACTTTCACACAACCTTATCTAACCTACTTATTAATGTGTGCGCACCATCTTCATTACCTCCCCAGTGAGTTCATTCTTTTCATCATCCTACATCATTCCCCAGTGAGTCTCACCCATGATCACAAAACGGCGAACCATTCTGCCATCCATACTCGTTGTAAGTTATTGGGTCACCATCATCCACTCACATTTCACACATCGTCCATCTCTCATAGGTAGCCTCGAGCCAACTCCCCAAGTGAGCCAAACCACCACCATACTCACTCCATGGCCTTCATAGACTGCCATCCATCACCATTACGGTCCAGCTGTATGACCTTAAACCATAGTGCGCGTCATGGGTAAAAGAGCCCTAAATAAAAAGAAGTTGGTGAAAACCGTTTCCATGGCGTCGCTTCCCAAGTTCAAGAAAAAATCCACAAAGGACTCTTGGACCAATAAACAGGTTGATACAACACCAGTCTCAATAGGCAGTTTCAACCCTCACTCAAAGGAAGAAAATCCCTAGTGACATTGAACTAAGGATCAAAAAATATGAGCTTTAAGGAAAAGATCCCAACAGTCTGAGTCCAGTTGCAAAAACAGACTTGAAAGATAGAAGAGTCGCCAAGATGACAAGACAAGTCTCATGACAAAGAGCATCATTCTCACAAGGTCATCAACATACTTTCGAAAATGTTGAAGACGCCCTAAGGAAATTAAGTCAGCTATGACCTTCGACCGGCAATCGGGGTGATTGTCCTAGCTGTACAGCAGTGGGTAGGGGTGGTTGTACCAAGAGCTGGTCACCTCGACAAACTGAGGTACCCTACTCGCCAAGGAATAACGGGTCAGTCAAACTTTGGACCCGCAATCGATGTGATTGTCCTAGCTGCACAGCAGTGGGTAGGGGTGGTTGTACCCAAAGCTTATCACCTCGACAAACTGAGATGCCCTACTCGTCAAAGAACGACTAATTCGTAAAGCAGACGGCGTTGACACAAGGCCCTTCAGCACACCATTCATCCTCGAAACGTTGCTCAACACTAGAGGATGCAAGCAAACCTAGACCAAATGGGAACAATGCCCATCGACATATGATGAGGATGAAGAATGAAGATGGAATTGTCATATAATTTTGATATAATGAGGAATTGCGAGTGCAAGTCATGCAATATGTTGTAGAGATGTACATTGTGAATATTTGAATATTGTATTGAGCTAATTATATTTTTTAGTAAGGGGCCTATTAGGATTGAATTTTCTTATTCAAATGTGTATAAGCCATGTTTGTTGGCTGGAATATATGTATTATGGTTTTGTATTGAGATACTCATGCATTTAAACCCTTGAGTTTTTATACAATGAAATTTTTTTAAAAGATTGTATTTCTAGCCTGTTGGTCTTATACCACCAACAAATGGTATCAGAGCAAGGCTCTAATATGGTCCCTTAGTCATCTTATATTGTGTATAATTTAATTTTTATATTGTATAAACACTTGATCATGATTGCCATGATGTTTGTGCTTTGAATTTGAGAATTGATAGTGTCATGCGCATGAGAACTGTAAATGAATACTTTTCAGAACTGTTATATATTTGTGAGAGAATCGTAGGGCATTCAATACTTTATATAAAAGAATGATATTTGGTAGTATTTTGTGTTATTGAGCGTATTTTTGTATGGAAAAAGTCTTATGACCATATTGTGTATATTTTGGAAGTTATTGACCGTTTATTAAAGTGTGCCAGATCTGAAAAAGATATTTCCAGAAACTTTATACCTTTTTCAATGTGGGTTTTGATCAATCAAAACTTATGGGAATGAGTAAGAACCACTTTGTACTTTTGAGGAATCGAGTCTAGTGTAAATTTACTTTTAGGCTTATCGAAAAATTTCCCATCTTTGGAAAGTTATGGTCATATTACTTGATGGGTGTCATACTGTAATTTCTGCTACACAAAATAAAAATTGACCCTATGAGAATCATGTTGTTTGATCCAATTCGGACCATTATTCACTGCTACTTTCTAAATAAATTTGTCTTATTTTTAGTTTATTTTATCTGAGAATAAGTCTCATGATTAAATGATGTGTAAATTTAAAGTTACATCTATTAAATTGGATTGTGCTCATCTTGGAAAACTAAAAAAACATTATTTCCTATATCCAATGTGTGAGAAGGGCATGGGTACTTTATATTTTTGTAATCCTACTATAAGTTTTTGAAAGTCCTTGCGAGTTCTTCGGGTATTTTAGATCAATGGGAGAGTTATACAAACCCCACCGAATCATGAGTGTTAAGTTTTAATACCCGATACCCGAGTCTTGGTCTAGATCCGGGCTAGTCTCGGATAGTGTATGATGAAGTTGACAATAAGACTAAAGACACATGTGGATAGATGAGACAATGATCATAGTTACAAAAGATAGAAATAAAGGGTGAAATCAAATCACAGATCAAAGACAAAGGTATTGACACATTATGACTTGGTCATTTTAAAACCATAAGGTAGGACTTCTTTCTACTTATGAGCGTGATTTTAATATATTGAGAATTCACTTCTTAGAGAACAACCATTTTGGTTTTATGATATCATGTGAGCTATTATTGATAGAATATCTTGGTGTATTATATGAGTTTAATAATTGAAAGGCTTGGACTTGTCACATAATCTACAAACTAGAATTAGGTCAATACTTACATATTGAGATTTTGAATGCTTGTGTCTACTCTTATATAAGCTTAAGACATATGACATATGCTTAAGTAATTTTATTATAGATATATGATCTATGATTAGAATTACTGATCCTATGGATATGGCTAATTTAAGATATATGACATGTGTAAGGATTATACTTGTGATTGCTTGAGAATTATGAGATATGAGAAATGTTTATTATTTGTGAGTTGTTTTATGATTTGAGACCTCATGAGATGTATCGTGAATATGACATTGATTAGTCCTTATGGTGCCTCAAGCTACATGCTTCATTATTTGAGTTCTCCTAAATGATGATATAATGTGATGTATTGTATTATCATATTATGAGCACTTAGTGATGCATGACCCTGCCATAATTCTTATGTGAATAAGTGAATATGGTATTATGTTATGAATGACATATGATGATTATTATATGGCAAATTAGGCTCAATGGTCATGAAAAAGGATTTTTATGTATGAGATAACATTTTCCTTTATAGTAGCATGTTTTTTACTATTTTGGAAATTGAGATGAATCGAACCAAAATGTATCTTAAGTATGGATTGTAATAATTAAAAAAATGTGATGAAAGAGATGTTATCTTAAACGCTTGTTCTTATGAACGAGGATTTCTATATTTAAAATTTTTTAGCACAAGAGGATGTTAGAAACCATAAAGGGGATTCCACCCCATTTTGTGTATTACTACTTTGTATTGTCTTTCTAGTAAAGAGTTATGACTATGCTAAACTCCATGCTTCTTTCATTTTGGAAGATCACCCTTAAATAGGTTCTTTAACCTTATGGTATGATCACATAACCGTATGTCATAATATTTTGGAGTATCTCATAGTCATCAATCTTTGAATAAAGTTCTTTTTAAAATCTTTGAATTTTTACTTAAAAGTAAACTGCTTTCCAAGAAATAAATTCAAGTTATTTTGAATGACAACCTTGTTGATTTTAGTGGGAGCATCTTTAGTTAATCTAAGTAGTAAAATCATCCACAAAGAGAGAAACTTGGTATTGATTTTGGAAACACTTATATCTCAAATTAGTTTCACTTATGAGAAAATTGGAAGACACATTGAATAAGAATGATTTGTAAATAAAAGCTGAAAGGAGTGTTTGACCTCTTAAATTGATCATTTTATGAACCTAAATCATTTTATGAACCTATGGCCGTTTTCTTCCATTGCATTATAAGTATTATTATTTTCATTTAGTACCACAGTGAGAAGTTTTAAGTGACTTAGAGACATGTCACTTGTTAGAGTTGATAAGCATCTCTTTGACAGACTTATGGTAATAGATCCTCACTTGTTTATACATGCATTTCATGCCATTAGTGATCATATGCATTCATTTTCACATAGATGCTCTACTAGATAGCTTCTACTGGTCTTTAAAAAGCTAGTAAGCCTCTAGTGGAGTATGCATAAGCCCCTTGAAAATGTTTTTAATAGCATGTGAGACCTTATGTAAAGCTGCATATTTATATGTGGATTTTGATATGATTATATGATGATAAGGACACTTCATTTTGTGAGCTAATCACACTGATAGTGACTATCTATGCATGGACTATATGCATATGACTTAATGCAATTGGTTGTTTAACAAGAGATAATTTGAGATTAAATGTGAGAAAAATCCTATAAACTTTAATAAGTCTCACATTGCATGAGATATTGTCCTAATTGATTCGACCTTATAATGTGCTTGGTCACTCGGACATGTATAATTGAACCTCTCTTGATCTTGGGAATTGATCTAATTAATAGGTACATGATGGCACCTGTTAGCCATGTAATCCGAGTGGAATATCCATAAGAGATCAAATGTATAAAATGGCGAAATACTTGAAAGTCCAAGCACTACTCCCACAACTTGGTTTTGAATGGATAAAATATTACTTCGTGGCTAAGGAAACTTTGAGAACAATGCAAAAGATTAAAGCATGATTTTAATGAACTTTCGTTCAAATAAAAATATGTGTTACTTGAGAATTGATATGAACATAGAGTTGTGAACTTTTGAGCACATGAATAAATGTTGAGAGAGCCAGTAAGAAGATAGATGTGAACATATATGTCAATCTTTATGAGCATAAATTGTCATGAACATGCACATCAAAGTCTATATAAAAGTGATTAGGAAACCTGAGAATACGTAGGAGATACATACGATTGGTGATGGGAAGACTATAACACATAACATATATCTTGTCAACCATTCCGCCCATGTCAGTACTGTACTCTTTATCATGTCATATGTTCCCATTTTTCTTTTTCTTTAGGGATACCCATTGCATTATTAGAATATGTGATTATTGAAGATGATGATTACTTCCGCAATTAGCACCTAGTAGATTAGTATGTCAAGCATTGGTGTGAGTATGATGTGATTTGTTGACACATAAAGCACATGATATTTGATTAAATATGTGGATGAAGGAGATCGAACATGACATTTGAATTGTGATTTGTGATTTATGTGACATACGCCAGATATAAAAAGAGTGTATGACAAGTTGCTCTCGCGATTGTATATGTTTGACCACACTTGTTTTTATTAGTTCATGATTATTGATTATGTTAATGAACCATGTTGATTGACAATGCTTATGGAGCATACAATGGTTTACGCTTATGCAAGATATGAGATTGAGAAAGTTAACTTAGTTGTTGATACTATCCCCCTTGCTTGATGTGAGTATTGCTTTTATGGTAGAGAATGAATGTTTTAAAATATATCATTGCGTATAAGAATGAGAGAGAGAATCGTTTTAAAGGCCTCAAAAAGCCAAGTGGGAAAATGATGGTTATGTGGCCTTTCAATGCTTTAAAGCCAATAGTCTTACGCTCAGTGGGAGTTAGAGAGAGACTGAATTTGGGTGCTTGGTGCACTGGGGCCTAGATTCATATACCCCAAGTATTTAAGGCATTGAGAGTATACGTTTTGAAAGTGTGAACTCTCAAAGAGGTGTGAGGATCACCTCCCAATCAGGACTATATTGATTATAATACCTCATAGTTGATGTGATAAGTCAGGACTTGGAGAATCTAATCGAAAATAATAGAACCCGAGTATTTGAAAGAGTATTTGCCTTGTATGGAATGGTCAACTCATGGGACATGAGCCCGTATCCTGATACGAGATTATTCCATAGCATGTGCACCCACAATTGTATGGGGAAGCCACTTTTCTATAGTATTAACCGACTTAGAAGAGCTAGTACACATGTACTTTGAGAAGACCCCTGTATTTGAGTAGGAACATGTTCTACAGGGGTGCATCAGTAATTCATTGAACCCTCGGTGACGGGGAAACTCTGGCTCAGCAACTTTGATATGACCAATTATGTGTTTCTGTCATAGACTGTGGAGCATAGGTCCATTGGATCAGCTTGAGATGCAGGTGGAATGTCATTCGGGTTAGCCCAATGGAAGACTCCGACTAGTGTTATAAGTCTAGAGATCTCATTTACCTCTAGCTTAAATTAATCTAATTGATGAGAAAATATTTTATATTGATAAAAAATTGTGTACTAATATTGAGAAATCATTTAGATAATTTTTTGGATTTTTTGAGAATTTTTCAGATTTTTTAAACAATAAAAAATGTGATTTTCAAATTTGTTTGACATAAATACCAAACAAGGACATCCTATGTGGACCTATATGTCATTAATTATTTTGTTGATATTATGTTTGTCATTAATTATTTTGTTGGTATTATGTTATAACATGTTATCTTGTTATTTAAAGTGTTATATATTGTTATGACTAAAGTTTGATTTAAGTCATTGTTTTTTTTTTTTTTGCTCATGTGTCATTTTTTGCATGTATGAAGTCATGGAATCTTGAGAATTAATTTAATTAACATTATTATCCATATATTATTTTCTAACATGTGGGTATATCTTATGTGGCACCACCTTGGCTTGACCCATGTGAAACTTTAGTGTTGTTAAAATCCTATTGGTGGTATCATAAGATATTTTATTCACATGTGTGGATGTCCCATCGTACATTTATGTCCATGTCTTTGTATTTTATTGATTCTTACAAATTATTCAAAAAATCATAGGCATAAGTGTTATTATGAATTTGGACTTAATGAGAAATAAAACATGGAACTAAGGGCTTCAAGGTAAAATTATTATAAACCTAGGTTTTAAGGAGTGTTGGGTGTCAAAAGCTCATCTATTGATCTTGGTGATAAGATATAGATGAGTGACTTGGATAAAAGCGTCTCTTGTGCCATTGATCTAAGGCATCAAGGATCAAGATCAAATCCATTTTTATGATATAAGTATAAAAGTAACTTATGGGATCAATTACAATCGTAACTTGCATATTCACTTCAAAGAAAGAGAGAGAGAGAGAGCCCTTGACAAAAATGTGGTTACCCGTGAGACCATCTTCTTCCTTGAGCTTTCATTTGAAACCCTTTTATGGCGTAGTCCCTCATTTATGTGATCAAGCCCATACTATTGCTTCATTAAGGTATTGACTTTTCTTCTCATATTTTTAATTTCTACATCATTTCCATTACCAAGCTTATTATAATTCGTAATTTATAGTAGCTTTCTTCATTTTTTGTGATGCAAAGATGATATTTGAAGAGTCCTAAAGCAATAGTGCAGTCCATACATATGGTATGTGCAGACTAACTTACTTATTTCATGATCTTGAGTATTTTCAACTTGATTTTCTTGATGTTGTTTTTCTAGAATTTTTTTTAAGAATATACAACTGATGAGAGATTTATTTCATCATATTTGAGCATATGAAATAATCCCTTGAGTTCCTTTTTAAATGTTGAAAAGTTCGTGTGGTCCCTTATGAACCACATGGTGTAGTTTCATCATAACTTTCTTATTTTGTACAGTATCTTTCTCAAACTTTAAAGGGCTATTTTGATACACGTCTCTCCCATAATTTGATCCCCATTAAGTGAAATAAAAGTGATCATTTACTTTCCATTGGATTGATCTCCTTAAGTTATCATTATCACTCGTGCCTTAGATAATGGGATAAAATTAAGTTCTCAAAAAGCCCTTTCGTGGCCCGGGCACAAGGGGTTCGAACCATGGTTTCCCCATATATGTTTGCATATTAATTTAATGTATTTACAGTTGTAAAATGGATTCATGATTAGTTAAATTGAGTATGTTGTGTGTATATTGAGATTGTTCTTTAATATTGCGGTATGAACTTTAATGCCATGCATTATTGTTTATGCGAATTGAAATCTCATCGAATTATTATAATCTAGTATATGACGTGTATGAGACATTATCATATATGATGAGGATGAAGAATGAAGATGAAATTATCATATAATTATAATATAATGAGGAATTGCGAGTGCAAGTCATGCAATATGTTGTAGAGATGTACATTGGGAATATTTGAATATTGTATTGAGCTAATTGTATTTTTGAGTGGGGGATTTGTAAGGGGCCTAATAGGATTGAATTTACTTATTCAAATATATATAATCCATGTTTATAGGCTGGATTATATGTATTATGGTTTTGTATTGAGACACATACATTTAAACCCTTGAGTTTTTATACAATGGAAAATTTTTAAACAATTACATTTTTAGCCCATCGTTCTTATACCACCAACAATTTTCTGATATGATCTTAATAGAATTCCTCTTGTTAGGACCGTTTCGCATATTCAAGATTATTGAAAAGAAAAAATTATATAGAGCCTCGGCTCTAAACAATCAAATTAGAGCATACCTTAGAAATTTCACTAGAAGAGGTTGTTTTGATGCCTAAATATCTTCAAATTGATCATCTCGATATCAAGATGCATCGACATGAAAAAAAAAAAGGATTTCAAGTTTGGAAATGGTGCATCTTGTAGTGCATTTTTTAACTCTCAAGTCTCAGGATTTTCAAGTTTTCATTATCTGCATTATTTTAAAACTTTAATTTTTTTAAAATATATTTTAAAGCTATCACAAGTATTTCCAATATTGAAACCATATTTCTCGACACTATTTGAAGGTGGGCTCTAATTTGATTGTTTAGAGTCTTGGATCTATACAAACCGTACCTTTATTGAAATCCTACTTACTTGTATATAAGACGGAATACCATTCTTGAGATTTTTTTTTTTTTACAAAATTTAATGTTAAAAAAGTAATTTATGACATGTTAAAATAATAAAGGAAAATTCTAGATACCCTTTTGACCCAACTTTTTAGGCATGCACAATGCTTCCTAAAACACACAATTAATCACAAGGTTATTTTATTTGCAACCACCCCTAGATAAAAAAAGTTAAAATTTTCGGAGCAAAACAACACCGATTTTACCCAAAATTTCTCTACTGTCCAAAGATCTTGTAGTTTCTCTCTCTAACCGGTTTGGCCCATTTTATTACTAGACCAACTTCTTTGGGACTTTATGTTGGTCCGGTACACTTTGTGTTATACCAACTTTCGCATGCTTGGTGCTGGGAATGGCTTTTTGAATCTAAGACGCTAGTTCGACACAAAATATGCCAGTCCAGCTTCTTAGACACTAAAGTCAGTCTAACACTTCGTGTCCCCGACTGGGTTAGAGAGAGAAATTGCATTCATGGGTCACGTGGGGTCTTTACACAAGAGAGAAGAAACTTTGGTTAGTAGGGGTATTTTGGTTTAAATTTTTTTAGTTTTTTACTTGGGTAGGTGTCTTTTTTATTGGGGGCGGGAGGGGGGATGGGGGGTTAGGGGCGGGGATGCTTAGAAAGTCGGGTAAATGGGTTTCAATAAAATTTTCCAAATAATTGGGTTTTTTCCAAATAATTTGCCACCCCATGTTCATGTGGGGCTTCTTTAGATGCACAATTGATGAATTTTCCCTTCTTTTATTTTGCCCCTCACTATTCTACTTTTCGTAGAAAATTTCCTCGTTCAATTTATTTATTTATATTGTTTTGCGCGATCTTTAGCTATTTCCTAACGATGGAGAGTGGCTTGATTAGAGAAAGAGACGAGGTTCACGAAGAGAGAGAGAGATTTTATCAGGGAGTGAAAAAGTGTTAGTTTTTTTTGTTTGAAAAATACTTAAGTGTATTTTAAAATAACACTTTGGTTTTATTGTTCTTTACTAAAATACCTTTGTAGAGAGAGAAAGATATGGATTTGAGTCCCACATTGAAGATGAAAGAATTTATTAAGCTGTATTTAAGAGTATGCATTCCCATACAATATACTTTAAATACAAAGGAGAAAAAAGGCACATTTGTGGAGCATATAAAGCGTATGACACGCACATGCGTATGCATGTGTGAGGGCTCAAGGGTGCTTGATGACACACTTTGCACGCTCGCATCGGTGCATGAGGGCCCCTTGCGACACGCTCATGCGTATGCAGGTGTGAGGGCTCCAGGGTGCTTGATGACACACTTTGCACGCTCGCATCGGTGCATGAGGGCCCCTTGCTCTAGCATGTGTACGGCTCGTGGCTCGTTGTCTTTTTGTAACACCATCAAGTGCATGTAACTCATGTAACTTGTAGCTATTGGGGTGCATGTAACCCCTCAAGTTCATGTAACTTGAAGCTGTTAGGGTGTATGTAGCCCCTCAAATGCATGTAACTTGTAGCTGTTAGGGTGTATGTAGCCCTTCAAGTGCATGTAACTTGTAGTTGTTGGGGTGCATATGACCACCACAACACTAAATGGGCAGCCTTAACCGCTTGGTGCTCTATAACAAGGGCCCTCCTACCCACACGAACTAGGAACTTAAAAGCAATATTTGAGCTTCTCTCAATAGACTATTCCCTGCAATTCTAGCAAGCAAACAAGTGGGCTAACTCTCTCTCTGCATGATTTTATCTCTTTCTCTCTCTAAACTATCAATACTCTGGTGTCTATTGTGTGGGTTCCAAGCTCAGGTGCATAAAGCTTAGGAATATTGAAAAAGACCTCTCTGTTTTCTTGTATCTCGAGGAAGAATCGTCCTTCTTATGTACATCAAATACTCGAAGGGGGGGCAACTATCGTCTTGAGATAGCGCTTCTGCATGCCTAAAAACGGGAAGAGTTCGAGATCTAATTTTGCAAATCATACTATTTTCCGCCCCCATTTTACTCAACAAATTTCCAACAATTCAAGACGATATTTCATGGGTGAAAGAAAAGAGACTGTCATGACTTCTTTGAAGGTCATAAATCATGATTTTACTCGATTCGAACGCTTTAACGAGCTGAATTTCAAGAGATGGCAACAAATTGTTCTCTTTTTGCTTACCACTATCAAAGTAGCTTACATAGTCACCGAGTTAATGCCTGCACTACCGACACCTTTGGATGACTCCATCAATGATCATACAAGAGATGGATGGAAGATGATTATATATGTAAGGGTCATATCCTAAATGCCTTGGCGGACCGGATCTATGACATGTATGCCTCCATTGGCATGGCGAGAGAGCCATGGAAACTACTTGAGACCAAGTACCTCACGAAAGAGTCTAGAAACAAAAGATTTTTGATCTCTAACATAGATTTTAAATTCATTGAAAACAAGCCTTTACTCTCTCAAGTATATGAGTTGCAGCTTGTAATCAATGAACTTAAAGATTGTGGTATTTTCTTAGTTGAATACTTTCTAGTTGGCTCCATAATTTATACGTTACCCCCATCTTGGAGAGAGTACCAAAGAAGATGAAACACAAGAACATTGATATTGATTTGGTCCAACTTCAAAGATCTCTTTGAATTGAAGAATAGAATAGACTTAGGGAAAAGAAAGAAGAATCAATTCATTTTCACTTTAAGGCAAACCTTGTTGAGCAAAAATCTAGTGCTCCTTTTAACAAGATGCCTTTCATTTCTAAGGTCCATAATGAAAATTATAAGGACCAAAAGTTTATTGCCGACAAAAAAAAAAGAAAGTCACTTCTTATGCATGTGGAAAACCGGGACACTATTCAAAAGAGTACCGACACCGAAAGTGGGTCAAAAGGCCAAGAGACCAAGTGAACTTGACCAGTTAAGAAAACTTTGTAGCAATGTTCACTGAAGTACATATGATCAATAAAGACAATGGATTGTGGGTCGATACCAGCTCTACCATTCATGTGTCTAATAATCGAGACATGTTTAAGACTTTTGAACCAATGGGTGACGGTAATTAAATTCAATTTTGAACCCAAGCTATGGAAAATATGCTTGGAAAGGGTTCAGCAGAACTAAAGTTTAGTTCGTGAAACGTACTCATTTCAGAAAATATGTACTACGTACCGAACATGAGAAGAAACTTTGTTTCAGGATGAATCTTGAACAAGAAGGGTTTAAAATGGTCATTTGGGTGTGACAAACTCATCTTGACCAAAAATGATATATTTGTTGGCGAGGGGTACTTATGTGATGGGATGTTCAAATTTGATTTTATTAATGAAATAAAAAAGTCTTTTGCTAATATTGTGACTTTTTGTAATGTATGGTATGGTAGATTTGAACACATTAATTATGCTTCAATTAAATCTTTGGTTAAATTAGGATTAATTTCTAATTGTGATGAATTAACCAAAGAAAAGTGTGAATTATGTGTACAAACAACAATTACTAGAAAATCAATTCCTTCAATTGAAAGAAATAGTGAATTGCTAAGACTTATATATAGTGATGTATGTGATTTAAATAATGTTATAACTAGACGTGGTAAAAGATACTTTATTACCTTTGTTGTTGATTTTTAAAATTTTCTAATGTTTATTTTCCTAGACATAAAGATGAGGCTTTTGAAAATTTTAAAGTTTTCAAAGTGGAAATTGAAATCAACTTAGTAAGAAAATCAAAATTATTAGAAGTAATGGAGGAGGAGAATATTTATCAAATGACTTTAATGAATCTTGTGAAAATAATGACATTATTTATCCAGTAACTGCTCCGTATGGACTAGTGGAAAAGAAAAATAGAACTTTAGTTGAAATGGTAATTGCTATCCTTATTTCTTTCTCTTTACTATTGAATTTGTGGGGTGAAGTTTTATTATCTGCATGCCTTATTTTGAATAGAATTCCATATAAAAAGTGTGATAAGACCCCTTTTGAACTTTGGTTTGATAAAAATTATTCTTTGAATTTTTTCAAAGTATGGGGTTGTCATGCATATGTTAGACTTCCAGATCATAAAAGAAATAAATTGGGTACTCGGACTTCTACATGTGTTTTTTTGGATATTCTCATAATAGTAAACCTTATAGATTTTTGGATCTAAATTTCAACACAATTTTGGAATCTAAAGATGCTAACTTGTTTGAAAAACTCACTTATAAAAGTGAAGTGAATGAATCAAGTAGCATGCAAAATGAAAATAATCATGAAAATGATGAATATGTTGATGAAGAACATATAGAAAATAATGATGATGAAGTAATAGAACCAAGAAGAAGTAAGAGAATTAGAGGAGATCCATCTTATAATTTTGGACCTGATTTTTATATTTATTTTGTTGAGGCTAACAAAATAAAATTTTGAATTCATTACCTATAGTCTCAAATGTGGAGGAAGATCATATATCTCTAAATGAAGGTTTGGCATCTCAAGATGCAAATTTTTGGAGAGAAACTATTAATAACGAAATGGATTCCATAATAGTTAATAAAACTAGAAATTAGTAGATCTTCCACCATGATCTAAACCCATTGGTTGCAAATAGATTTTTAAAAGGAAAATAAATTCTAATGGTTGTATTAACAAATTTAAAGCAAGATTAATTGCTAAAGGTTTTAAACAAAAAGAATGCATTGATTATTTTGACACATATGCACCAATGGCAATAATTGCTTATAGTAGATTGCTCTTAGCAATAGCCTATATCAATCATCTAGTCATACATCAAATAGACGTCAAAACTGCTTTATTAAATGGTGACTTAGATGAAGAAATATATATAGAACAACCGGAATGACTTGTAATGCAAGGTCATGAGAATAAAGTTTGTAAATTGGTTAAATCACTTTATGGACTCAAACAAGCGCCTAAACAATGACATAAGAAAGTTGACAATGTATTGTTTTCAAATAGTTTTAAGAGAAATGAGGCTGATAAATGTGTGTATAGTAAGAAAATAAATTCTTTATGTCATAATTTGTTTAAATGTGGATGACATGCTTATCTTTAGCTCTAATCTAGAAATTGTGGAGGAAACTAAAAAGTTCATCGCATCTAACTTTGATATGAAAGATTTAGGAGAGGCTGATGTGATACTTGGTATAAAAATAATGAGAAAATAAAAAGCATTAATCTTGACTCAATCTCACTACATTGAGAAAATGCCTTGTAAATTTGAGCATACTGATAGTACATCAGTCTCTATCCCTATAGACCATTATATTAAGTTAAAGAAAAATGATGAGAGATGTATATCTCAACTTGAATATACTAAGGTAATTGTTAGTTTGATGTATGCAATGACTAGCACGAGGCCTAACGTTGCATATGCGGTTGGTAAACTTAGTACATAAAAGCTGCCCAAGTAACGAGCATTGAGATGCTATATCTCGAGTATTAAGATACTCGAAAGCAATTATAAATTATGACATAATATATGTAGGTTATCCTAGAGTGTTGGAAGGGTATAGTGATGCTAATTGGAATAATGACATTCAAGATTCATTATCAGTATTTGGATGGATATTTATATTAGTGGGTACTGCGATATCTTGAGGGTCAAATAAACAAACGTGTATTTCACACTCTATTATGGAGTATGAAATTATTGCTTTAGACTCTGTTGGCAAAGAGGTCGAATGGCTGAAGAATTTGTTATATGGCATTCTTATATGGCCAAAACCAATACTTACAATAACAATATATTATGAAAATCAATCTACTATTGTGAGATCTTGTAATGATGTATATAATAGAAAATCTACACATATTGCTAGAATGCATAACTCCATTAAAATGTTAATTGGGGATGTAGTGATTAATGTAAAATATGTAAGATCAAAGAAAAATTTGGCTGATCCTTTGACTAAAGGCCTTACAAGGGTGGCATTAGTAAGATGTCAAAACGAATGGGGTTAGAGTCTATTGAGTAATCATCTATAGTGGGAACCCAACTTAGTATTTTGTAACTTCAAAATTCTAGATTGTAAAAACAAATTGTATGTATGGTTAGTTTGGTTACTAGACGACAAAATATAAAAAACACCCATTCATAGAAAATCCATACGGTTGATAAGTCTAGTGATGACCTAAATGTTAGTAGGATGAGCTATGCTCTTAATATTGTCTATGGACTATTTATATGCCGGAGTGTTTTATATACATGGGCACTCTTGATAGACATACCTATATAAGTGTGTAAGTGATGCCGCTTCCTATGAGAAGGACTCGTCTCTAAAGAATTTATGTAATCGATATAAAAGCATAAGGCCCAAAACATGCTGGCAGCTAAAAATATACCAGAGTTGTATATTGTTTGTAAGTTATACTACCGGTCTGTTAGACAAGCAACCTGGTTCAAAGCTATATGCTACTATAATACTTGATGGACTTTGTAGTGTACACTGTATGTGAAAGTTCAAATCCAAAGATACTTTCATGTTAGGCAAATAATATGTTTCTTATGTTTTGTTTTGTTATTTTGACATAGTGAAAGAAATTGTTAGTATTTTTTATTTGAAAAATTCTTAAGTGTATTTCAAAACAACACTTTGATTTTATTATTATTTCCTAAAATGCCTTTGTAGAAAGAGAAAGATGTGGGTTTGAGTCCCATATTAAAGAAGATAGTTTGTTAATATGTATTAAATAGCACACATACGCATGCAATATACTCTAAATATAAAGGAGAGAGAAGGCACATGCACGGACACACGAAGCATGCGACGCGTACGTGCATGTGCGTATGCATATGCATGTGCGTGTGCTTGAGCATGTACGTGGGTGCAAGGGTGCTAGATGGCACACTTTGCACTTGGCATGTTCGCATCGACACATGAGGCAACCCTCGCCCGAGCACGTGTGGCTCGTTGTCTTCCCGTGAACCCGTCTCATAGGGGGATCTAAAAGTCATGTAGCCGTCAAGGCATGTGGGACATCCAACGGTCATCTAGCCGTTGATGAGACGGAGGCTTGTAACAGCAACCATCAAGTGCATGTAACTCACATAACTTGTAGTTGTTGGGGTGCATGTAACCTCTCAAGTGCATGGAACTTGTAGATGTTGGGAAGTTTGTAGTTGTTGGATGGTGCATATAACCACCACAACACTAAATGGGCAGCCTCTTGGTGCTCTATAACAAGGTCCTTCCTACCCACACGAGCTAGGGACTTATAACCATTTTTGAGCTTCTCTCAATAGACTATTCACTGCAATTCTGGCAAGCAAACCAGTGGGCTAACTCTCTCTCTACTCGATTTTATTTTATTTTCTCTCTCTAAACTATCAAGATTGGTGTCTATTGTGTGGTTTCCAAGCTCGAGTGCATACAGCTTAGGAACATGGAAAAAGACCTCTCTGCTTTCTTTTATCCTAATGACGAATTGCACTTCTTATGCACATTAAATACTCTATCGAAGGGGGAGCAAATATCGTATTGAGATAATGCTCCTGCGCGCCCGAAAACAAGAAAATTCGAGATCTATTTTGCAAATCATATTATTTTCTGCCCCAATTTCACCCAACAAATTTCCAACAAAAAATGTCGGTCAATGAAGAGAAAAAATCTAATTGGAATCGTGATCCCCAAAGATTTTGGTAATAGGGCTAGAGAGGAGAGACAAAGGTTTCACCAATAAATTTTGTTGGGATTTTCAACTATTTTCTAGAATCACGTTTTTTTTTAAAAAATAATTTATTAGAATCACTAGATTTATTTTCTTTTAATTTATTTTCAATATATTTCCAGTGTATAAGAGGTAATTGACTTTTTTTAAAAAAATTATTTTCGATATATTTCCAGCATATCAGAGCCAAATGATTGGAATCGAAATGCAATATGAATGAAGAGGAATATCATTCGCAAGAATGTTGGTTTGAGAGAGAGGAAATAAGCTTTGAGTGAATAAAAAAGAAAAGTATGAATTAAGGCATAGATGATGCGTTCTTGGTTACAAGAACGGTCTTATGAGATTCGATGAAAGTGAAGGACAAGGGATAGATCACTCGAAAAAATGAAAAAAACAATGGACTTTGGCTCTCCTTCTCTTTGAGTTTCGTGGTGGTGGTTTGGATTTGTGCTGATGGAATCATTCCTTTCGTAGAGAGTTGTTAATGGAAAATCTGGTTTTGAGAGAACATGAACACATGAAAGTTGTTAATGGAATCATTCCTTTCATAGAGATTTGTTATTTGAAAATCTTGTTTTGAGAGAAGATAGAAAAACTAAACTATAAAAACTAAAATGTTCATATCATTGTCTGGCGAAGTCAAGATCACTAATAATTTGTCAAAATCACTAATAATTTGTATCTGTCAATTTAAAACAGGCTAATAATTTGTCAAAATCGCTAATAATTGGTATCTGTCAATTTAGAACAGGATAATACTAAGGGAAACTAGGAAGGACTCTGTCCCAAATATAATATTCCAATTATCCCAATAAACTCGAATTTGTGTCCATTTTGAATATAAAAAATGAATTTTTCTTAAAATAAGAAAGGATGCTAGATACTATATTTTCTTATAGATTTTTATCATGATTTTTTTAAAAAAAATAAGGATTAAATGTTGTACAATTATTTATCACTAAATTCTGGTTCTTTTAATATAAAATTCTCATGCATCAAAGCTAACCAAAAAAATTGCGAAGGGGAGAAGCCGGGGGCGTCTAGGCCAACCATCACATAGAAGAGTCACATAGTGCCTTTGCTTCTCCCCTTGGCCATTCCGACCTAATCAAGGGATACCCCTTGAACCTTTTTGATTTTATCTCTATGTCCAGGGTTTTCCAACTCGACTAGCCTAGCTAGTAAAGCTTAGTCTGAGTATCGGTAAATAGCATTTGCCTATCTCAGTCTCTTTAGATCATAAGAAAAACGAAGGTGATTTTGCCGGGGTATATATGTTTTTTATTTTTCTTCTTTTTCACCCCCTTTTTTGGGATAAATCAGTGAGGAAGAAGTCTCTCTACCCTTTTTTCATTAATAAAAGAAAGAAAAAATTATATCTTACTATCTTACAACACTACAATAGGATAATTGCACCACATCATGAAGTAAAAGAAGGTTAAGAAAATCTGGATGCCTAGAGCTCCAAATAGTGGCTTCCGCAAAAATTGTAGCCTTTTTGGCAAGAACATCGGCCACCATATTAGCCTGATGGTAAACATGGCAAATGGATCATGAATGATTATGAAGTCTAGACTTACAATTAGCAGCTATGGTTTGAAGAGCCCATAAAGCTTCACACCTGCCCTAGATGACCTGGACAAGAAAGAAAGAATCACTCTCAATTTGCATGGGGGAAGCATTCCATTTGAGTGGCTAAATAAACACCTTCTTGTAAACCTCGAAATTCTGCATAATTATTAGAAGAAATTCCAAGAGGAATCTAGAAAGCAACAAGGAAAGATCCATCATCCCGTCTCAAGATACCCCCACAACTAGTTTGACTTAGATTCTGAATAGAAGACCCATCAATATTTAGCTTAAAATATTGTGAATGTGGAAAAGCCATGCCAATGTTATGGTTAACTTCATCCTTTGTTGTTGCCACGAAAGTCGTAAATTCTTAATAATTGTTTTTTTTGAGATGTGGTAAGTCCATGCCTTAGCATCCGCCAAATCACGAACATGTTAGGTGATCCTTCAAGTCAACTATGCAAGGGTGAGTGTCCTTCCTTGAATGGTTACGCTCCTCCCAAATCATCCATATAGTTGTGAAGAAGAGAAAATGCTAAATGTTGATAATACCATCAGACTTGACGCTAATTGCTAACTATTTATGCAATGTAGCTGCAATAGAAAAATCTATAATAAAGTGTTTTCCACATTGTCATGCCATCAACCTCCAAATCCCCTGTAAAAAAACATATTCAAGCAAAATATGATAAATATTGTCATCATTAAGATGACAGAAAGGGCACACATAAGCAAGGGTGATTCCCCTTCGCTGTAAGAAGAGGTAGGAAGACGATGATAAAAGCTCAACCACGAGAACCATTTAGCCCTTGGATGACACTTAGAAGACCATAGTGCCCTAAAGACCGGTTAAGAAGAGCCCTTACGGCGGATGAAATTTCATGCCTCTTTAACATAAAACATTCCATTTGCAGAGTGGATCCATACCAAAACATCAGGTTGGCGTTTCATAGGGATTGAAGCAACCTCCACTTCCTTCCAAATCCTAATCCATTGATTCCAGGTTCAAAGAGCTTGTCCTGGTGTAGGGGTAGGGAAACACTACGACTGTAGAGAACATTTAAGTAATCTAGAGCCCTAGGATTGAATATGAGAACCATAAGATTCCAAAATGGATTTTTCTGATAACCATGGATCTGTTCAAAAATTAATTGTCCTTCTATCCCCAATAATCCATCGAACATTGTGGCACAAGAGAGACAACCTCATTTGAATGTCTTTCCATGCATAGGAGCAGGACTTCCTGTCAACTAACTAGATTGAACAATTTCTGAAGTACCTGTGTCTAAAGAAGAGAGCTATAAGAGAAGACGTTTTAGCTAGAATCTTCCATGCCAACTTCATCATGCTTGCATTATTGAACTCAATACTATCACGAAGTCCAATCTCCCCCTCTTCCATTGGCAAGCATATATGTTTCCACTTTACTGGTGAGCCCCCTTCTTATGAGTTGTACCAGCCCATAGAAAATTTCTCTGAAACCGCTCTAACATATTGCATGTGCACTTTAGCAGTATATATGATAGAACCTAACTGGCTCATGAACTTAGCACTGATCTCAACAATTGTAACCGACCTGCATAAGAGAGAGAGAAAGCCTGCCATGTTCCTATGTTGCTAATGAATTTCTTCACGAGATTCTGATAATTATGGTGCTTCAGGTTAACATGGAATAAAGGCATTCCCAAGTATCTTACTAGAAGAGAACCCTTACCAAACCCCAATTCCTTCAAGATCAAATGTTTTGCATTAATGGAAACTCCAAAAAAGAAAGCCTTACTTTTAGTTACTTTCAATTTTTGCCCCATGGTATTTCCAAAAATACAGAGAATAGAATTCATTTTTTTTGCAACAACTAAAGAAGCCTCACAGAAAATAACTGCATCATCAGCATAAAATAGATGCAATACCCCATAGTCACAACCAAAAGAAAAAGCCACAGGAAGAGTACCTTATAGTATTTCCTGATCCAACTGCCTACTCATGAAATGCATTACCAATAAGAAAAGATATAGAGATAAAGGATTCCCCTGCCGTAAGCCTCTTTTTCCTCTGAAATAACCCTTTGGGAAACCATTATGAAGCACAGAGAATGAGGGAAAGTGGTAAGTCAATGGAGATTTGGGCCCTTATCCTTTGGTGAGAATGGAGTAAGAGACCTCACCATGGGGTTGGGCAATACCACCGCCACTGCCCCAAACCATTTTCAAAAGAAAAAAGGTTTTATAAATTAGTGACCAAGGAAAACTTAATCGTCAAAGCTAATCAGTAAACAATTCAAATATATCTAAAGTGGTAAGTCAATGGGGATTTGGGTCCCTACCCTTTGGTGAGAATGGAATCAAAGACCTCACCATGGGGCTTGACAAGACTATCGCCAATGCCCTAGGCCATTTTAATAAAAGTGGTAAGTCAGTGGGGATTTGGGCCCTTACCCTTTAGTGAGAATGGAATCAGAGACCTTACCATGAGGCTTGACAATACTACTACCAAGACCCCAAGCCATTCTCGAAAAGTGGTAAGTCAGTGAGGATTTGGGCCCTACCCTTTAATGAGAATGGAGTCAGAGACCTCACCATGGAGCTTGACAAAATTACCGCCAAGGCCGTGCCCATGTCCCGATTTGACCCTCATTCGATCTTGTCATAATTCAACCCTAAACTTGCTATAAGAACCCGAAAATTATGAAAAGTGACTTGTTGAACCAAATTTGAACCACTTTTAGCCTCCTACATCTGCAACCACCGGAGAAAGATATGGATGAGGATCGGCGTTTCTCCTCAATTCTGATATTAGAGCTGTCCTATAAGTGCCTTGCCCCAAAGCCGGGGCCAGGCGATCACAAGCAATGCTCCTGATTCTCCCTTGAAAACACCGCGACAACCCCATCATGCCATTGCTCCCCTCGTTGCGTTCTCAATAGCCAACCCTCTATGTAGAAACCATCTTTGCTCACCTCCTTTGTCCGTCAACCTTGATATTATCCTTTATCAACTCATTGTTTCCACCACTATCAAGTTTACTGGAGAGAGAGAACATCTCGCTCATGCCTAACCACCCCAAAGCCTATTGGTCCTTAGAGAATAGAGGAGCATCACTAATGGCAGATGGACCTTACCTCTTCATCATCTCTATCAGAAACCCTACCACGTCGAGAACCCTTATCCCTGTCAAGAAAATACCTATTAGACCTTCTTCCATAGCTATCATGTCCGGACCTTGAGTTCCTAAAGTGACTAGGGCCAGGGCTCCGATCATCGTCGAGGCTTCGGTGTCCGTCATTCCAGTCCGACGATGAGTGATGGCCATTGGATCTCATACCTCGAGTCTCTGGTAAAGCACGCCGGTGAGATCTATGGGCTAGAGATTCAGGAAGAGAATCCCTGCCATAGGATATTCGGTCTAGGGCTTTGGGAGAATCGCGGTCGTATGATTTTCGGCCTAGAGTTTTGTATCGACTAGCGCCATTGCTCATATCGTGGGAGGGTTCAAGGGATTCACGAATGATGATGGAGTTTTCCATTACTCCATCGTGTGTGATGATCGAGTTCACTTATTCATGTCTGTTCCAGATGCCTATATTTAATGATTGAGTTTTCCTTTACTCAATCCTATTGGATGATGGAATTTTCTGTTATTCCATCCTGTGTGAAAATCAAGTTTTTTCGTTACCCGATCCTGTCTATTTCGAAAGCTTGATGATTTGATGTTATGCATGCCTACTTTGTTTGAGGGGTGTCGGTTTCTAAGGATTGCTAATTTGCAGCTACTCAAGCTTCTTATGTTCCTACTTTGTTATTAAGACTTGCCTTCAGTTGTCCACACTCAAGTTACTCTCTCTTAATGCATCTTGAGTTTGAGGGGGAGTGTGGAATATAGAAACCTGCACTTGTTTTTTGGAATAATATTCCTTCTTTTAATGTGTACCCATAATAGAAAAGTGGTTCATTACATATGTTAGTTTTTTTAGTGATACACAACTTTGTAACCCTATAAATTGGGGCTCTTGTTCACATATTCTATAAGATCAATACTACATCTTCCAAGGGGTTTTAAGGCCCAAATATATGGAAATATAGTTTCTAACATGTTATCAGAGAGCCAGATTCATCTTAGTTGTGTCCATTCCTCATCCCTAAAGCATTGTCGCCAATTTTCAAGTCGAGTCTTTTGCTCACCCAGTCAGTGCAACTTCTGTCGGGTCCTGTTTCGACTCTATGATCTGTCCTCTCTGTTGAGTCGTGCTTCAAGTCTCTGATATGTCTCTCTACAAATTTGTGTTCGACTATCTGATCTATCTCTCTGCCTAGTCATGTTTCGACTCTCGGATCTCTCTTTGTCGAGTCAACTTTGACTCTCTGATCTGTTTTTCTCTCTGGGCTTGTCTGTAATTTTTGCAAGATTTTCGAGCTTTTTTTTAAATTTTTGGACCATTATTCTATAATTCTCTCGGCTTTCTACGTCTCTCTCTCTCACTTTCCCACTACGTCTTTCTCTTATGTTTTCCTTGGGTCGTTCCCTCTCTCTCTCTCTCTCTCGTTTATTCACGCTCAATACAGGCCCATTGTGATCCCTAGGTATCCATTGTATTCAGCTGATCTTGCATAAGGGGAAGGTCAGGGTCTTGTTATAATTGGTGGTCCTTATTGTTCTAGGTGGTCCACTGTGTTCCTTTGGCCTTGCAGTTGTTGGTGATATATATTGTTTCTTGCTCGACCCAAATTGTGACAAACAACCTTTGTAAATTGTGGTAACTAATTTCCTTTATTAAAAATAAATAAAAAAATGTGTGTGTTCTGCCCTTATGAAGAACAAGCATTTTGTCTTTGAAAACAAATCAACCATTCACCCAGCCCCAATCAAATCTGTTAGCGAACCCCTCTAAAAAATTTTCTTGAAAAAAAGAAGTCAGAAACACAAAAAAAGAAAAGAAAAAACATGTTCTATCTGTTGATCGAGTCTTTTGTTTTGTTAATCGATCATATTTGTTTTGGTGAACTACTTGTTGAATCTGTCTGGGATCCACTTCGAGTTCTGTTGGCCCTTCTATGTGTCATTCTGTTTTCTTAGCTATCTCGACTGTTTTTCCATCTCTAATGAAGATCTGAAGTTTTTGTTCAATGCTGAACTTTGATTTGTCGCTCTGTTCTTGCCTTTTGTCTCTGAGGGTTGTTGATCCGCTGCTATTCCACTATTGATTTTTGTGCATGTTAATCAAGCAATATGAGTATGCAATTGAAAATCCAACTGCTCGCTTCCGCGACTTGGTGTTCAAACTCCTGCTGCTCCATCTAACTTTAGTTTGAGGGGGAGTATGAAAGAAAAGTAGTCTTAATACAATTTTTTTTTCTTTTCTTTTGGCAAAGATCACTTACAAGTAGTTTTAATACAATAAACTTTTGCTTTAAAGAAAATAAAACTAGCAAATCTAAGATCTTAAAAATCTTGATGCCATTAAACCAATTTTCTTTAAACAAAGAAAATAAGCATAATTCTTGTACTTGGAAATATAAAGATAATATAATTAAATATGGCAAGAAACAAAATGAGAGTGCCAGAGATTACCTCAACCGGGCTTATTACACCCCACACTGAGTCACCACCATCCGATGGCGTGGGATCAACGATCAACCTTCAATCTCATCCGGGAAAGCAATTTTAGGCCAAAACCCTCCAATAGAACTATGAACTTCTCTTGATCACAAATCTAAAACTTAGATATAACCTATAAAACCTAGTTTAAGAGAGATAACATCTACTTACTACTACCCAACCCTTAGATCATTACAAAGCAAGATGAGAGAAAGAGTTCTATCTAAGTTGGGCATGCCCCCTAATTTTCCATAAGAGAGAGAGAGAGAGAGAGAGAGAGACCTAAAGAGGTGGGACGTGTCCCTTACACAGGCTTAGAAGAGAGAGAGAGAGCTTTCTTTCCTAAGTGGGGCGTGCCCAGCTATTTAGGCATTCTCGAGAGAGAGAGAGAGAGAAATATTAGAGACATAAGAGAGTATTAGTGGTAGA
>NW_006499390.1:35177-51247 GCF_000471905.2 Amborella trichopoda
GAGAGAGAGAGAGAGAGAAATATTAGAGACATAAGAGAGATTTATGGGTAGATATTTATGGGTATGGGGTCCTCCTTTTATAGTGCAAGAATAGGATTAAGATTTCTTAGGGTTTTCCATGGCCCGCCTCTTCTTGTGAGATTAAATAAGCATCATTGATCTTGAGCGACTTGCGGGGTGAGAGATTTGAGCCCTCCATTTTATAGATAGGTCATCAACATCATATAGAATGTGCTAAAACCTTTATTCCTTTTCCTAAACCATTTTCCCACCAATAGAAATTAAACAAATTAATTCAATCATAATATTGTGCTTACCAAAAAATATGCACACACCTCCTCATGCTTTCCAAAATTCCATTCAAAGCTTCCTCAAAGCAATTGCTTTTTAAAACACATAATAACTTGGGCTTCAAGTCAAATCAATTCAACACAACAAAATGGAAAGCTCTAAATACGTGGGGCGTGCCATCCATGAGGGGATCTCATGGGCCCCACCAACTAGGGCATGTTGAGCCGATGTGCACAAATGACTCCCATGTAATTTTAAATATTTTTAAAATTAGTAAAATAATTTTAGAATTTATTTAAATATTTAAATCAATATCTTTGTTTTTATAAATCCAAATTTGATATATAAAATACCTAGAGATCTAGAAAAATTCAAATAACATATCTAAAATTAATATATCATTAAAACCAACATAATTAAATTCTTTAGATGGGAAAATGATCCATATGGTCTAAGAATTAAATAAATAAACACTAGGGCACTCCATCTTCTACTGTGGACTACGGTTCACACTTGCTTTCTCAAACTGACCCAGTGTTGCCCATGACCACAATCCATGTAGGAGCACATTAGTGGGTCACCAAAGTCTAGTCAATGGGCAAGGGGTAGTAATCCCAGTCTATAAATTTAAGGTTCTCCCCTAGAAACGTATCAATGTCACCTAGACCTGATTCGACTACATCTCATATGGTATATAGGGGTATCTCTCGCACATGCATAAGCTTCACCCTGAAAGGTGGTTCGGTTTCTTGAAACGACTATCATATATGCATGCCGTATGATGACACGCGGATGAGGCTTTAGCCCCCGTCTCTAAAGGCTACCATCATACACAAGGTCCACACAGTCCCTCAGCTCACTTATCTGGGCATATGCCGACCTCATCAAGGGATGACCTATTAAAACACTTATCAGATAACTTTCTATGCCTAGGTAACATAGTTTTTTTCCAACCGACTGACCTAGTTTGTAAGGCTCAGTTCTGTATCAGCAAATGTTATTTGCTTAGCACGGTCCATAAAAGACTGCACTCCCACTGAGTTCATGTTCCGTTATATCAAAATGTTTATTACAAGACTACACTCACCTAACAATCTCTTGGTCCCTTGGACCACAATCTCTTGATTTCTCAAGACCATTATATGCCCTCATAAATTCTTTAATAGCCACAGAAACCCTACAGTAATTGGCCAACTATTACCCACCCAGAAGGAAGTCAAAGAGCAGTGGATGTGAACAAATATCTTTCACACAAACTGTAATGTTCAGTCTTTGCCCCATAATTATTGACCGTGGGAGTTGCGGTAATATGGTGTTACAACAGATAGTGGACAAGCTAAAGTTGAAGTGCAAACAACACCTTTAGCCCTACAAGATATCCTAGTTTATGTGAGGTAAGAAAATCCATATGGATGCGACGGGAATATGACCGATCTTCCATATACCATAAGGGCACAACACCTATAACTCCTAGAAAAATGGTGTGGAAACTACACTACAAAGCCTGAAAGAGGATGCCCTGCCTGAGCTTATGAAAGGGATATCGTCATTCTCTTTATGAATTGACTTATTGGTTATGGCCAAGAGTAAGGGATCATGTATTCCTTGGTACAAAAGAAACCTCATCCAATAGGAGGTCCAAGGAGAAACTCTAGACCTCAGTCGTCCTCGCCTCTATGGTTCGCTGATGATCCCTTACCCAACACTAAATGTGTGGGAATTGAGTACTTAAGAATTAGGAACATCGAAGGTCAGGGACTGGGTGTGGGAGACATAGGTGCTTCGTGCCCATACCTAAATTGAAGTTTCCATAGTTAGTGTAAGTTATAAAAAAGAAAATAAAACTTCTAAAATTGCAAAACTTTGGAAATGAGCTCCATACTTGTGAAAGCAATTGCAATCTTCAACATACTAAAACTCTTCAAGTGAATACGATCAGAGCCTAATACACAAGGTGGCAAATATTGTTGAGCCCCATGTTACATGGAGTAATCTATCTAATCAACAATAAGTAGCACAATTGTGCTTTCCCCTCTAAATTATCACAGAATAGCATTTACCCAAAAAGAAGAGCAAAAATGCGTAAGAGCTCATTCTCCTAAGGACATATCATGATACATTGACTCATGTTTAGGGGGTATTTTTGTATTAGAGCACCCAACACCAGTTTCGGTAGATATAGAGTATGAAATGGACCACATATGGCAACCCACACCGGACTACATGCTTGAAATCTAAGGACGGTCATTAGGGCCGCATCTTACCTGAAAGATCCTTAAAAGGCATGGTAGATGATGGTCCCCAACCCCGGGGGTTTGCCAACTCCAAAAGGGCAGGGGTCATCCAGTCCAACAAGTAGTTGGTAACATATGATCCAAAACTGCTGGAAAAGTTGAAATGTTTGAAAAAGGCCCAAACAAGCACATACTAGAGCTAGTTTTAGAGGATCTTGATATTTGGTATTAAGGGACCTCACAAATAAATGTTGTGTGCTTTGGGATCCGTTCTGTCTCAAAATGTTTAATTAGATAGTTAATAAGGGTCGTGGGTCAAACCCCGTCGAGATGGATGTAGATGGGCCTAAATTGAACCATAAATATAACTTTGAATCACAATAGATGATTCCTCCAAAAATATGGCTTTAAAATCTAAGTTCAATCTCATATCATTTGATACCATTTATTAAAGGAACTTCATTGTAGTATGCTACTCATGTACTATACTACTCATGTACTGACTTCAGTTACTATTCAACATAACCCATAATACAACAAATCAGTGTTCACAAAATCGAATCAGAACAGTTAACCGGACATGGGGCTGAAAGCGGTTTTACAGACCTAATCGGTAAACTGGCCAATTCAACCGTTCTAACCAGGCAAGTTCTGGGCAGCCAAACAATTGTTGAAAAAAATAAAAAAAGATGGAAAAAAAATATACTAAAATATGAAAAGCATATAAATAATGATTAAAACAAAATGCATTCAAATGAAGTTGAAAATTAATGAAAAAAATGGATTTCAAAAGTGAGTATTAATGACCAAAATAATTTTTAATTTTTATCATAATGTAAATAATATTAAAAAATATATTATAAATCAAATTTATTATTTTTGAGATTTTATATATATTATTTTGAATTTTTATATTTAAAATTCCAGCATATCAACAAAACCGCCTGAAATCGAAACCGGCAAGAGGCCAGTTCCGATCTAACCGGGCGGTTATCGATTAGATCTCCTGGTTTTTCTAACAATGCAACAAGCAACACAAAAAGCACCATCTTGTTGAGGTCATTACTTCCGAACGCCATGCTGAAATGAGATGGTTTTTGGATCTGTTGCTCCTTGTTAGGGCTTTCTATCTATATATATCACTGGGGTTCAAAAATTTATCGGTACTATTTTCTTCTAAATTGCTCTAAAAACCTTGCTTTTTATAAAGTAATTGGGGGACAAAAAGTTGATAATCAACCCATGTAATATTTAGAGCTTCCGTTATCCACCCAATGTCCTCCCTACCTCAATATAAAGACTTAACCTTGGCTATTTTTTAGGTTAGAAGATTGGAAGTTTGAGAGGCAAAGAGATAAAAAGTGATTTCTATGGGAGAAACTTCAGGAGAGATGAAAATCCTAACCCAACCCCCAAGTCTCTCTAACCCTTTACATGAAGTAGTTCAGGTTCAAGGCATCTATCTCGTGGTTTTTGGGGGGGGGGGGGGGGGGGGTTAGCGATCTTTAGATAAAAATCTAACTCTAAGAGCTAGATTAGTGTGCCGATATCTTTTCCCACATTTTAATGAGATATTTCAAGTTAGTGATGGATTCTTGAAAATCATTTTAGGAGTTTGTATGAAGAGATATGAAGCAAGAAAATGAGATAGACTTTCTAATTTGGTGACACGGTCTCTGATCCTATGCTCCTTGACATTAAGGGTTCTCTTTTTATTGGTCGTTTTAATGTACATATAGAGATTCATGTATGAGAGTTTCTCCCTCCGTGCTTAGGAATCTTATATAAATAAATATTTTGAAAATTCAGCATAGAGAAGGAGGGAAAAGAGGTGATGACTAATGTTTGTACATATATCAAGATTGTATATAGACTACCTTTCTCCAGCTCTAAGATAAAAATAAAGTTTCAAAATTAGCTAAATTAGATTTAATCCTTTTTATAGCTTCTTTGTCTCCTCACACTATATAGACGCAAGAAAGAGCCAAATTTTTTATCCGTACATGGGATATTTTAGTAATTTGTACCATCTATTTGGGGCTTGATATATTTATTGTTGCGATGGGGTTCATTTAGGGTTCAGAGAAAAACATATATTTCTTTATAATAAGAGAGAACAGAGAGGCATGAGGAAGAGAGCTGTTATAACCCTATTCTCCATTGCCAGTAAAGAATCTCTCATCCCCCGTGGACGTAAGCACGTTGCCGAACTACATATATCTTTACGTTATGGTTGGTTGTCTCTTTCTTTTGTGTTTGTTTCTTCTTTCTTGTTTTTGTGGATTGCTTTTAGGGTTTTCAACAAATTGGTATCAGAGCCTACCAGGTTATTTCATTTTCTAGGGGTTGTTACCACGATGATAGGAAAGGGCTCAAGCGTCAAGGATGACATTGAGAGGTTCAATAGCAAGAACAACTTCACACTTTAGCGAAGAAAGATGAATGATCTTCTGATACAGCAAGGATCTTCTGGCTAAGGTTTTTCTAGGATAATCGAAGAAACCAGCAAAGATAGACGATGAAGAGTGCGATTCGTCTGAATCTATCAGATGACACCTTGCGTTATGTGGTGGACCTCGAAACTACTCCGTAGGTTTGGACAAAACTCAAGAGTATTTACATGATGAAATCTCTGATGAACAAGTTGTTCTTGAAGAAGCAGTTGTATTCCCTTCAGATGGAAGAAGGCACAGATCTACTTAAACATCTCAGCAAGTTCAACTAGATTACAAGTCAGTTAGCAAGTCTTGAGGTCGAAATCGATGATGAAGACAATGCCCTACTTCTGTTGGCTTCGCTTTTAGGATCATACGATCACCTAGTTATGACTCTACTATACGGGAAAGAGACTTTTGAGATGGATGAAGTCACTGCTACTCTTTTGTCTAGCAAAAAAAAGAAGAAAACTAGTAGTATTAAATATCAAGGAGAAGGTTTATTTGAAAAACACAAAGGGGCAGATCAATTCAAAAGAGGTATGGAAGCAGAAGTCGGTCAAAAGCGAAGGGGAAGGGCAAATTTATTTGCTATTACTGTAAAACGGAAGGTCATATAAAGAGACACTACACGAAAAGAAATGAGGATATAAATACGATAGAAACAGGAAAAGCATCTGATGAAGCTAGCGTGGCTGATAGCCCTAACAGAAATGATGGGGTTCTTCTCTCTATATCTTCAGATAAGAATCAATTTATTAATTCTTGGATTTTAGATTTTGCATGTTATTTTCATATTTGTCCAAACAGAAACTAGTTCGAAACCTACAAATAATATAGTGGTGGGTCTATTCTAATGGGGAATGATGCGGTATGAAAGACCATTGAAATAGGAACTATCAAAATCAAGACATTTGATAGGATAGTACGAACCTTATCAGATGTGAGGCATGTCCAATAATTATAGAAAATATTAATATCCCTAGGGGCCCTTGATTCGAATGGTTGCAAGTATACGCAACGGGTGGAGTCTTCAAAGTTAGTAAGGGATCTATGATTGTCATGAAATGTCAGATGATTTGGAACCTATACAGGTTGATAGGGAAAACAGTTACATGTGGAGCTTCTTTAACCACAAATGTAGAGTCCAGCACAGATGACACAAATTTGTGACATATGCATTTAGGGCATATGAGTGAATGAGGTATGATGGAACTTCATAATGCATGGAAAGAAAGATCAAGTTTGCTTGCTCAAGAGATCGCTTTATAATCTTAAGCAATCTCCCACGTAGTGCTATGAGCGCTTCGACTCTTTCATGATGCGGATTGGTTATTCAAGAAGTGAGTATAATTGTTATATTTATTTTAAAGTTCTTGATGATAATTCCGTTATTCTCTTGATGCTTTATGTTGATGACATGCTTATCGCTTCCAAGAATGCATATGACATAGCCTCTCTCAAGTCTATGTTAAGTTCTGAGTTTGATATGAAGGATCTAGGGGCTACTAATATGATCCTTGGTATGAAGATTCATAGATATAGAAGTGCAAGTAAACTCTAGGGAACTCAAAAAAGGTATGTTGAAAAGGTGCTAGAGCAATTCAATATGGAAAAAGCCACGTCAGTTAGCACTCTATTGGTGAGTCATTTCAAGTTATTTGAATGGTAATGTCCCACTACGGATGAGGAGATAGAGCAAATGTCTCTGGTGCCCTATGTTAGAGCAATCAGAAGCCTCATGTATGCTATCGTTTGTAGCAGGCTGGATTTATCTCATGCTATCAGTATTGTCAGTCGATGCATGAGTAATCCTGGCAGGGAGCATTGAAATGCTATTAAGTGGATTTTCAGATATTTGAGTGGGACGTCAGATCTCGAAATTATATTCAGCAGAAAGAGAAGCTCTACAGAGCTGGTGAGATATGTCGATTCTGACTATGCTGGTGATTTAGACAAATGAAGATCTACTATAGGGTATGCTTTCACACTAACAGGTACATCTATTTCATGGTAGGCAATGCTTCAACTCACGATTGCCTTGTCTACGACAAAGGCAGAGTATATGGTAGTAGTTGAGGCTACAACGGAGGCGATCTGGTCTACTGGTTTGGCTCGTGAGTTGGGGGTGGAGCAAGAAGTATTGTGTTGTATGTGATAGTCAGAATGTCATAAATCTTGCAAAAAATCAAGTGTTTCATACAAGGACAAAACACATTGATGTGAGATATCACAAGATCAGGGAGCTTGTGTCAGAAAGAATCATTCACTTGAAGAAAATTCATACGAATGACAACCCTGCAAATATACTTAAAAAACCGTGCACTACAGAGAAGTTCAAACTTTTCTTGGACTTGCTTAATGTCACTTATTGTTAAGAGTGTGGGAAGCACCACATGGTAGGTGGGGGTACAGCCGCATACCTTTATGGAGGTACGGGGATGAAGACATCTCAGGTTATCTTCAGGGTAGCTTAACAGAATTCAAGCCAAGGTGGAGATTGTTGAGGATTGATGTCTTGCATTTTGAGAAAATAGATCTGCCAAGATGGAGTCAAAAGGATGACTCCGAAGGGCCATTAAAAGCCGGAAGGGCTTGAGGCTCGGAGGAGTGTCCGGTCAGGTAGACTCGATGGACTCGGCCCTTGCGATATTTCAGAAATTTGTACCATCTATCTGGGACTCGATATATATATTTTAGCGATAGAGGGTTCATTTAGGGTTAAAGGAAAAACGCAGATTTCTTTATAATCAGAGATAATGGAGAGGCGTGAGGAAGAGAGCTATTGTAACCCTATTCTCCATTGCCAGTAAAGAAGCTCGCATCTCCCATGGACGTAGGCACGTTGCCGAACCACATATATCTTTGCATTGTGGTTAGTTGTCTTTTTCGTTTATATTTGTTTCTTATTTCTTGTTTTCATGGATTGCTTTTAGGGTTTTCTACAGTGTGTGTGTGTGTATGTGTGTGTGTGTATATCTATTCAAATGGTTGCTGGCTCGCAAGTTAAGGGTTGACACATATCACAAATAAAAAGCCTATCCTTAGAGTAGTTATAGGATAGGTGAACTTTTAAGCATATTAGTTCGGGGTATCGATCTCTTTTTTTATTTCTTTATACCCATTTTTTATTCTTTTTTTGTTTCGGCTATAAAATATATTTAAGTTAAGAATAAGATTCCCATGCCAATAACTCTTCCCACAATTTAGTGAGATATTTAGGTTAGACAGAGGTTATTAGAAATATTTTAGGTCAAAGATTATAGGAATTCTTTGTGGCTACAGAGACATTTGAGGAATTTTGTAGGAAAAGATTGGGAGTAAGAGAGAGCAAGAGATAAGCTCTAATTTAGTTATTGAATAAAAGAGAGAAGCTAATTTGAATTATATTGAAAAAGATATTCTCTCTCTATTACATTGAAATAGTTGCCGGCTCACGAGCTAAATATAGTCTATAATAGTTTATAGTACAATAATATAGTGTAAAAGTTGAATACTTATGATTTTATTATATAATATAGTTGCATGCTGCCAAAATTATAGGATTGACATAGTGGCATCCACTTATGAGTTTGATGATGGCATAAATAATAGGGAAAGCTTTCTATGCTTCCCCTACAACATAAAACTTATATATTTCTCCTTATCCAACCGTCCATTCTGAAGGAGGGTTATGATTGCCCCAATCACAAGGTCATGTCTCTACACTATTTTATTTTTAATATTTTTTCTATAAACTCATTTGAAATCAAATTTTGTAGGTCTAATTCTCTATTAAACTCGCACTAGCAAAAACTATTAAAAAAATATTTTCAATAAAATAAAATGACCAAAATACCACTGAAAATTTCAAGGGGTCTTTTGATCATTATATTTTATCAAAAAATTATTTTTAATATTTTTTTATAGGTGCACCCCAATGAGAAAATGGCACGTACCAAATTTTATATTCAATTCAAGTTGTATATAAAAAACTAAAAAAAAAATACTTTGAAACATCGGATCTAAGATCAAACGGTGAAGGGCTCTCTTGATCAAAATTGGATGGATGGATGGTAGGGGAAGCATAGATCTTCTATGCTGTAGGGGAAGTATAGAAACCTTTCCCTAAATAATAATAGCTTATGTTTCAAAACTTGGATCAATGGGGTGGACCATCTATCCAAAGAATAACCTAACTTTGACAATTATTTTCACTATGCCTACATTTTTTTTAACTTTAGCAAAATATAAAGCCAATCACAATCTCACCAACATGTAATTTGAATATATAAGTTTATAGGGCATATGAACTTACCAAATCTTTTGCGTACTTTTGATATTTGATTTGGAATCACGTACTTTTAATATGACAAGATTTTTGATAAGTTTATGTATTTTTCTTATTCTTTTGTGCTATTAAAGTCTTTCAAGCATCTCTCACTTCTAATTAATTTGTGATTTTAAATTAAAAAACTAAGTGAAATTTTTTTTTAGCAAACTGAAAAGCTTTGTGAATACATTCAAGCACAAAATATGTTAGGGCATTGGAGGAGATTAAAGAGGTATATTAATTTTAAGTAGTTTTTAATGTGTTGTGTATAACTATTTTCTTGTATAACTTTCGTGTTTATCTTGTTTTATTTTTAGTTTTAGTTATATTGGTATTATTTATCATTGAATATCATTTAATTTCTTTTCTTAATTTAGATTTGGTTTAGATCCATTTTTTCAAGAGAAATCACATTTTTTTAGGAGTCCTTTATGCAATCGTAGTTATAAATTTTAAAATAAAAACATTTTTTTAGAAAATTTATTTATAACTTTAGTGAGAGGAAAATTTTTTAGAAAATTAATTCATTGATTATTGTTTTGTATCAATATTTATTTACAATTAATTTATTTTAAATTGAAATTAGCTACCTATAATATTTTTATGTTTAATACATTTAATAACCAACCTCTTTACAATTAAACCGTAACATGCTTTCGCCTCCGATTCTAGAAAGGAACTCCATATGGCCCTACAATTAGCTTTTTTATCTTTCTCACTCGGGAGAAAAGCAGTTTAAAATCCCAAAGAACTCTAATTACATGCTGTTCATTTCCACTTTAGTTAGCGCGGTTCATTTCCATTTTACTTAGCCCTGCAACTGTACACTTTACTTAGCCCTGCTACTTTGGAGATAAATAATCTCATCATGCAGAACCTGTGAGAACCATAGAAAGAGATAAGACTAATTGTAGATTCTTGAAGAAAAACACGAAACACTTTTGAATCTTTCTTAGTGATGATCTACAAAGAGAATAATTAGTTTTCGTTTTTTTAGACAAAATTATAATACAAATTGGTTGTTTTTGAGTGATTCTATTGGTTTTTTAGACAAAATTATGATACAAAAGAGTAGAATTAGTTATGAATTTTGTGTAGATAACATAATGTATATCCAATATTTGAATAATTTGGGTCAGAAAAGTAAGAAACAATCAGTGTTCGAGTGCTTCGATGAGCCAAAGCGGCCACACTGAAGCTTGGGGATATTAAAGAAAGGAAAAATTTCGTATAGATCTCTAATTCTCCATCTTATTTCATAGTAGACTCTCTTTTTATTTTTCTTTCAAGTGGCAAAAAAAAACTCGCAAGTATTTCACCGTGCCCCGTCATCTCTTCTCTCCCACTTTTATTCACTTTTGGCCATAAAAACTAGCCCCAACAAATTGTTTTATTTTATCTCAATCCAAAAGTTTTTTTAATTTTATTTTGCATTTTGGATTGAGATGGAATAAAACAATTTGTTGAGGCTAATTTTTGTGGCCAAAAATGAATAAATGTGGCAGAGCAAAGATGAAGGGGTACGGTGAAATACTTAAAGGTTTTGTTATGCCACTTGAAAGAAAAATAGAATGATGGTCTATCGTGAAATAAGATGAGGAATTAGGAGTACAAAATTTTCCCTTGAAACAATCTCAAGAATTGTTTTTATCTATACAAAGCCACCCCTAGATATAAAGCTAAATTTTTCGAGAGCAAAATAACCCTTATTTTTAACCCAACTTTCTCTATCTTATCTAAAGATCTTGTAGTTTCTCTCTCTAACCCAGTTTCGCCCATTTTAATGCTAGACTGACTTTTTTGGGACTTTATGTTGGTTTGGTCAGTTTGGCCCATTTTAATGCTAGACTGACTTTTTTGGGACTTTATGTTGGTTTGGTACGCTTTATGTTGGACTGGCTTTGGCATGTTTGGTGCTGGAGTGGCGTCTTGAATCCAAGAGGCCGTTTCGCCGCAAAATGTGTCAGGCCAGCTTCTTGGGGGCCAAAGTCAGTCCAGCACACAAAAGTCGAACACTTCTTGTGCCGGACAGTGTTAAAGAGAGAGAAATTGCATACATGAGGTCTTTACACGAGAGGAGAAACTTGGGTTAAAAGGTAGGGGTATTTTGGTTTAAAACCGTTATTTTTTTACATGGGGTTATTTTAACTTTTTTTTTTTGGGCGGGACGGGGATCCTAGAATGGATAAGAGGGGCATCGATAATTTTTCCAAATAATTGGGCTTTTTATGAAAAAAGTCTTGTAAGATCTCTTTTTGTAGGTCAATGGACCTTTTAAATTTGGAATTTTGACTTTGGCCTCCCCATGTTCATGTAGGGCTTTTTTAGATCTACACTTGACGAGTTTTCCGTTTTTTATTTTGCCCCTCATCATTTTACTTTTTATAAAAAAATTCCAAGCTCTTGTGTTCATGTTTTTTTTATTTTTATTTTTTAAAAAATTTCCAAACTGTTGTGTTCATGTTTTTATCTATTTATTTATTATTATTTATTTATTTTTTATTCTTTCGCACGATCTTTAGCTATTTCCGCATGGAATGGAGAGAGATTTTACGGGGGAGTGGCGGATTGGGAGAAATAGTGTACGTTAATGAAAAGAAAGAAGCTAGTTGGGAGAAATAGTATAGGTTAAATACCCAAATATTTAGGTAATAGGGTTACAGGGGGAAAATAGTGTAGGTTAAGTACCAAAATATTTAGGTAATAGGGTTAGAGGGGAGACGGAGGTTTCACCGATAAATATTACCATTGTTTTGGGCCTAAGTGTCTTGGACTCGGGCGAGTTACTCGGCTTCACCCCGAAGCCGATTATCATGTTTCAATTTTATATATGTTTTATATATACCCCTTTAAAAATATGGGCAGCGTTTTATGCTTCTCCTACAGCATAGAAGATCTATCCTCCCTTTTATCCAACCGTCCATTCTGAATGGAGGGTTAAGATTGCCCCAATCACAATGTCACGTCTCTATACTATTTTTTTTTTTTCTATAAACTATTTTGACACCAAATTTTGGACGTCCATTCCTCTATTAAACTCACACTAGCGAAAAATATAAACAAATTATTTTCAATAAAATAAAATGATCAAAATACCTCTGAAACTTCAAGGGGTTTTTTGGTCATTATATTTTATAGAAGAATTATTTTTAATATTTTTTATAGGTGCGCTCCAATGAGACTTCACTCTCTGTTAGCTCAGCTCAATTTCTGTCTTTGACTTACTCGATCGGTTCCCTCTTTAGTCAGCTCAAGCTCAAATCCTAGGGGAAATTAGGAATGACTCTATACCAAATATAATGTTCGGATTATTTAGATAAACTCAAACTTATATCCATTTTGAATATAAAAAATGAATTTTTATTGAAAAAGAAGGATACTAGATACTATTTTTTCTTTTAGATTTTTATCATACATTTTGTTTTTAAATAAGGATTAAATAAACTACAATTATTTATTACTAATTTCTGGTTCTTTTAATATAAATTTTTCTCATGCATCAAACCCAACCAAAAAAGAGTTGCCAAAATAAATTAAATGCTAAATTTTTTAGATGAACTTCTCAAATAATAAGTCCATTTAAAGAGTAAACATTTATTTGTTTTATTTTCGTCTAATTTGTCTGTAGTTTTACGTATGAAAAATACAATAGAAATTTCATTACACAAACAAATAAAGACAACTTGAAATACTTTATTTCATATGGGAAAAGTTTATATAAGGTTAAAACATTAAAATGTAGAATCACAGTTGTACTTCAAAAATCTATCGGAAAAAGGCTGTTTTAATGTTGAAAAACCCTCTAATTGATCATCTCGACATAGAGATGTATGAATATTAAAAAAAAAAATTTGAGTTCCAAAAATGGTGCATCTTGCAACACACTATCTAGACCGTCCATTTTCAAGATTTTCATATGTTTATAGATCTACTTGATTTTAACCATTTTTGGAGTTTAAAATTTTCTAATTAGATATGAAAATAGTTTTAAAACAATCCTAAAAACAATTTACAACACATGTTATGATAAAATTTGGAGGTGCGCCTTATTTGGATTGTTTAATGTTGCAACCTTATAGAAACCACACTCATTACATATTGATGTACTCGTCATCTAATTATAAATAACTAAAAAAAGATGAAGCTCAAAACATTTCAGAAACAAATAAAGACAACTTGAAATACTTTATTACATATTGATGTACTCGTCATCTAATTATGAATAACGAAAAAAAATGAAGCTCAAAACATTTATCTTTTTGTTTTTTTGGATGAATACTGAAGCTGAAAACATGAGAAAAGAGAAACTACACTGTGGATATATTTTTGAAATTTTCTAAAAGATCTTAGAATCCCATAATTTGAGTAAGCATGAATCAGTTTTATAAAAACAAAGATCGATAACAACTACTACCCATTCCAGCCATAAATAGACCATAATTAAGAATTAGGGACATTCGATAAATTTGATGCTGTGGAGAGGGAAACCTTAGGCTAGGCCACATATTGGGAGGAGCCCCATAAAGGTTTTGCCTAGTTTTTCCAGGTGGTTGTCGAGATTTTCTTTTAGGCTCCCGTGATATTTTTTTTTAATTCATTAGTAGGTTTATCTTGTTTTCTCTTTGTTTGTTCATTTTTCTTTAAAAGTAGATTCCTAAAGACCCTTAGATGCTGAAAATGTGTACAATAACCATTAAAGGAGATCGTAGAGGCCGTTGCAGTAGTTGTTTTAGACCCTTGAGGGAGGATTTTGATGAATTAAACCGGGTCAAGTAACTCATGAAATGAGCGGAGTGCCAAAACTAGAGCCAAAGCAAATGACTCTAAATCTTTGTGTACTGACTCCTAATCGAATCATTTGGGATTCAGAAGTGAAATAAATTATTTTATCCACTAATAGTGGCCAAATTGGTGTATTACCAAATCACACACCTATTGCAATGGCTATAGATATAGGTATTCTCAAAATACGCCTCTAGGAGCAATGGTTAACAATGGCTCTGATGGGTGGTTTCGCAGAATAGGCAATAATGAAATAACCATATTAGTAAACGATGTGGAGAAGGGTAGTGACATTGATGGAAATAGTTACGTGCAAAATGCCTATACTGAGGTGGGTGATGCAAAAAAAAATTTAAAATTCAAATTACAATTTTATTATCATTAATTTTTTGAGTTTATCTTTTAATTTCAAGAATATGAGGTCCGCACGGATAATTAGGTGCGCATGATTTTATTTTATATGTGAATTGATATTCATGAATTGAGTTAGTTAGTTTTTAAAAAAGAATATAAATAGGATAAAATTAAATCTAGGGGCTTAATCCGTTCTACAATAAGGCAAAGTTTTGTCTCTAGGGGAAGCTTTGGATAAAACATGGGCTATCTATTTAGAAGCAAGTATTTTTGGTATGTGAGGTTAAGAGAGATAAAATAGGGACAAGAGAGAAAATAGGTTAAAATAGGAAAATAGGGAGTAGAGAGAAAATAGGAAAGTCCGTGCATTGTTTATTTTTATTTTTAGTCTATTTAAGGGAGATTTCCCTTCATTGTAAATTGCGGTGAATGAGTTCAGTAAATTTGGTCTTGTGAAGAGATTATTTTTTGGGGTGGATTCTCTTTCAGTAAGAGAGGGTATATTTTCTCGACCTTTTCTTTTTTTGTTATTTTTTTCTAGTTTTATTTTCTGCCTGCATCAATTGGTATCAAGGTATATTTTCTCGACCCTTTCTTCTTTTTTTTTTTTTTTTTTCTGATTTTATTTTCTCCCTGCATCAATTGGTATGAGAGCAAGTTAAATCTATCAGAGCAAGTTAAATCCCGAGAAGCAAGTTGAATTTAAGCAAGTTAGATCTACAGAGAGCAAGTAAGAGCCGGAGATCCGGTTTGTTTTACAATGCCACCAAAAGCTAATCAAGCTAACTCTGCTCCTCTTAATCAAGCTAATCCTACTAATCCTGCTATGGATGATCATTGGAGACAAGCTAAAGCCCTAGAGGACATTCGAACTGTCGAACTGAAGTGCGGGAGGATACAACAGTTGGATCAGATGCTGTAGTAGTTGGAGAACAATCTTCAACATGAAGAAGGTGCTCACAACCACATTCATCTTGCACCAGTAACTTCACGACAGTTAATTTCAAGCAGATGAAGGTGCTCACAGCTACATTCATCTTACACCTGTAATTCCATGTCAGTTAATTTCAAGTGTAATGAAGGTGTTCAAAGCTACATTCATCTTGCACCAGTAATTCTATGAGAGTTAATTTCAAGTGTAATGAAGGTTGAGCTTCTCCCAACCCCGGGAGAATGATGTTGAAAAAAAATTCAAAATTTTAATTACAATTTTATTATTATTAATTTTTTTAGTTTATCTTTTAATTTCAGGAATTTCAGGAATAGGAGGTGCGCAAAGATAATTAGGTGGACATGAGTTTATTTTGTGCATGCATTGATATTGATCAATTGGGCTAGTTAGTTTCTAAAAAAAGAATATATATAGGATAAGGTTAAATCTAGATGAGGTTTATCCTAAAATGTGGGCTATCTATTTAGAAGAAATCTTCTTTAGTTATTGTTTATCTTCTTTTTTAGTCTATTTACGGGAGATCTCCCTTTATTGTAAATCTTCTTTAGTTATTGTTTATCTTATTTTTTTTAGTCTAGATCTTCCTTTATTGTAAATTGGGGTTAATGAGTTCAGTAAAATTTGATCTCAAGAGATTATTTTTTGTTATATTTTTCTGCTTTTATTTTCTTCTTGCATCAACGACCCTATATGAATACAAACTCAACATT
>NW_006499387.1:0-14942 GCF_000471905.2 Amborella trichopoda
GCCGTCGGGGGTGGAGTATTGAAGGCACCTGCGGGGGTGGAGTGTTGGTGGCACCCGCGAGGGGTGGAGTATTGAAGGCACCCGCAGGGGGTGGCGTGTTGATGGCACCCATGGGGGACGAAGTGTTGATCTGTAAGGACCCAGACTTTTCCAACATAAAAGAGGAAGTCCTCGTGCATGCAAGCATGCCGACGTGCATGTAAGATGAAGCCTCCATGTGTGTAAGAATGTCGTTGTGCGTGTAAGAGGAAACCATTGTGCATGCAAGGATGCTGCCGTGCATGTAAGAGGATGCCGTCGTGTGTCTAAGAAGAAGCCACCGTGTGTGCAAGGATGTCACCGTGCATGTAAAAGGAAGCCATAGTGCGTGCAAGGATACTTGTAAGAGGAAGCTGTCGTGTGAGCGAGGGTTCCACGGTGCGTGTAATAGGAAGCCACCGTGCTTGCAAAGATGCCTCCCTGCATGTAAGAGGAAGCTGTCAGGCGTGCAAGAATGCAGTCATGCGTGTAAGAGGATGCCTATATGGAGTTTCTAAGCTTTGGGTGCGGTTTGCAAAGAGCCTAGGCTCTAAACAATCAAATTAGAGCCTGCCTTCAAATAGTGTCAATAAATGTGGTTTTAATATTGAAAATCTTTGTGATAGCCTCAAAGTATATTTTCATATTTATTTGAAACATAAATATGAAACAATAAGTAAATTTTAAATAATACAATTAAAAATTTTAGTAAGAAAATATTTGGACCCTTAGTATATTTGTTTTTCAATAGAAGTAACATCTAATTGCATCCATCTTTGAGATGGATGATTTACAATTTTTTGGACTTTGCAGTCCAGCTCGCATTAGTCAATTTTTCTTTGTGGACCGCAGGTGTAGCTTTTATTTTATTCCTTTATAGTATAAAATATTAATGGGTGTGGTTTCTATAAAGGTGCAACCTTAAACCATCCAATTAAGGCACACATCTAAACTTGATCTAATTTTAGTGTAAAAAGTTGAGGATTATCTTAAAATCTTATTTAAGATCTAATTGTAAAATTTTAAACTCCAAAAATGGTTATAATCAAGTATATCTATAAAGATATGAAAAATCTTGAAAATAGACAGTCTAGATAATGTGTTGCAATATGCACTGTTTCGAGTACCGTAAATATTTTTCTTCTCATATTCATATGTCTCATTGTCGAGATCATCAATTAAAGTTTTTTTAAAAATTAAAACAATCTTTTCCAATGGATTTTTGAGATGCATATGTAGTTCTACATTTTAAGGTTGCAACCTTATATAAACTTCTTCAATTAATAATTAAATTGTGAAATCTATGTCGGTTAATTTGATTATACTCCCTATATTTATTTTCCTAACAAGTGAATGTCGGTACTATTTTTCTTAAATAAAAAATACAATCGTCATCGCAATTGTGGCATTCAAATCTGAATGATCTTTCCTCTCTATTTTCCATTGAAAGAGAAAGCTTTCTATGTTCCCCTTATGGTCCCCACTGAAATACGCTATTTCTTATCTTTAGGACAATGTAAAAGTTGCGTGCATTTAGCATTTAACATATTTTCGAGGTTGCCCTCCCCCTCTCTCTCTCCACACATCGTTACCCTCCCTTTATTTCTACTATCTTGAACCTTTTATCTATAATAGTACACACCTCTTTAAATTTTTCTCTCTCCTGGCCTCTTTCCCTCATAGTACACACTGAATCCATTGAATTCCATGTTACCACTTGTCCATTGTACTTTTAACTAGTGCACAATTTTTTTGTACAATTTTAAATCGGTCGGTTTTTAATGCACAATTTTTTTGTCAATGCGAATATAGATTTTATTCAAAGTACATATACATTCTACATTTTCGAAATAATGCACTTCTGAACGGTCTATTTTTAATGATATGGGAAAGATATGTCATCATCAAAGGTACCATGCTATTTCCATCTATGAAGTATGTCATCATGAATGGTACCATGCTATTTCTAATCTAACCATGCTATATCCATCTATAAAGTATGTCATCATCAAAGGTACCGTGCTATTTCTAATCTACTAGGAAAGGTAACGATCAATTAAATCTGCCGGCATGAATTAAATTTGGGAACTATGCTTTTCGTTTTCGGGAAGATTCATGATCACGCAGTCCTTTGGAGAAAGCGAAATAGTTTTGGGAAGAGAACCAAAGTTTGTGCTCCCTAAGGAGCACATTGGTGTTTAAGATTTTCAAGGGACAACCAAAGTTCTTTCTGAATATATAAAAGTAATAATATTATATTTGTTTTTGGAGTTTAAATTTTCATAATAATATATTACATTGGTCTTTAAGATTTTAACCATTTTTGGAGTTTATACTTTTATAATTTAATTTGATAACAGATTTTGTGATAATCCTAATAATTTATTGACATAAATTACATGGTATGATAAATTTGGAGGTGTGCCTTAGCTGGATTGTTTGAAATCACACCCCTTTTTCAATCGGGCTTCAAAGGCTATGGATAGTAGGCATAGTTATGAAGAATATAGTTCAATAAATTTTGAACAATATTAAAAAAAAAAAAAAAATCCTATCCTGACGGCGTATGTACGTTCATTAAGTACAATGATTGACCTTTGTGTACTTACATCCTATCCTACCAACGACACCTGAAACACATATTTGTAACTTTCCCTTAAGATTTAAGACATTCAAACTGATGTTCTAGGAGAGTGTAGATTTGAGACATTCACTAGAATATTCTCCAACTCATGATCTTGACATCGATATATATGTTTATGAAAAATAAATGAATTTTAACTCGTAAAAATTGTGCATTTCCTAACACATTTTCTAGACCGTCTTTTTTAAGGAATTTTGGTTGCTCATAGATATGCTAGATTTGCACCTTTTTTTAGGACTCTAGAAAACCCATATTGAGAAGGGAGAGACTAAGGAGAGAGGAAGAGGGACAGAGAGAGTGTTAATTAAAAAACTAAAATTAAAATAAAGAAGGAGAGGGATTTGGATTGAAATCTAAGCATGATGCGGGAGGGTATAGGTCTTATAGGATCATCATTACTCTTTTAATTTTTTGTGTACCATTAAGACCAAATTGATTTTTAGAACATAAGTATTTAATGTATGTATATTAATCCACCCCGATTATTAAAATATTTTATTCTCCAAATAATATACTGATTCCCAAAGGAGTTCAACGTGCGCCGCAAGTAACTAATGCTATGTTAGGCATGTGCGCCGCCAAGAGGGAAAATGATGACGCGGTTCATTTCTTCGCTTTTTCCCGAGGCTCCCGCCGCTTCTGCTCTCTCTCTCTCTCTGAATGAATGTTCTCTTGGCCTCTCTCTCTTACGAGATACTCGCCGCTATTGCACGTTCTCTCTCTATCCAACGGCTAATGATGCGGTCTCACGCCACTGAGGAATGGGAGGGTCTCACACAAAAATTTCTCTTAAAACAGATGAATTAGAGTACTTTTTATATTCAGGAAAATGTAATGAGGAAAGCTAATCATCATTTAAATCTGCCGATTGTGATTTGAAAAGGTGGCTTGTCAATTTTCACCCGTTTTCAAAACTCCGCCGTTTCATGTAAATTGTTATAAGGGTGCGGTTTGTATAGAGCCTAGGCTCTAAACAATCAAATTAGAGCCTACCTTCAAATAGTATCAATAAAAGTGGTTTCAATATTGGAAATCTTTGTGATATCCTTAAAGTATGTTTTCATATTTATTTGTATAGTTTAAAGCTTCAAAAATAGTGTAAATCGACATATTTATGAAACCTGAAAATCTTGAAATTGATAGTCCAAAGATGCATTACAAAATACACTATTTCCAAAACTTACAATCCATTTTTCTTCTCATGTCCATGCATCTTAATTTCGAGATGATGAATTTGAGGATATTTATGCATCAAAACAACCTCTTCTAGGGAAATTTTTGAGGTAGGCTCAAATTTGCTTGTTTAAATCCTCGACTCTATAGAAACTTTTCCCTTGTTATAATCCCTCTCACATTTCCCACTCTACACTATAATAATCTCTGGTACTTCAGTTGTTGAATTTGGAGCATAACTCTCTCTCTGGACTAGTGCCTCCTTCCCCCTCTACGCTGAAAAAACTAGAAAAGCTTTACCTGGGTTCTTCTAACCAAATCAACCGCCGCATACTCGAGGAGTTGGGAGATTTGCCAAGGTAACACAAAATTTGTAGTGTATTTTACTTAGTTCAGATATGTTGTCTGAATTTTTTTTCTTGCTTAATATTCATTAAAATTACTATGAGTATCTCTTTTCATAATTATCTAGTTTTCTATTGAACATGTTGTAAACTCCCATTCATTGACCTTCACTAGAGGGTAGGGTAATCTGAAGGAGTAATGGTTGTGGGAACATCACAAATATTGTATATGGGGCTCATATTAATTTTTTTTCAAACACTCATAGCAGTTTCTACGGATTAGAAAGCTATATGTAGCTTGATAATCACAGTTAATATATATTTTCTATAGCAGGCCATGTAAATGTGATGATCTTATGATTTAAAAAAGGTTCCCGAATTGATGGAGTGCATGATTTGACTCATTTTTCCTAAGAGTTTCTTGAGAGTTGAATCCTCCTTTCATTAGATGTTTTCTGGAGGGAAGGTTATGGTTAGCATCTTATTCTAATGTTGTATGTCAGTAGCTCATGAACTGCAAACTTGTGATTGAAATAATGTCACCTCAAGAAAAATTGTGTTATGGGTTGATGGTCTTGTTGTGATTACTCAGTAGTCAGAACTCCCACATTTTGTTGAATCCATAAGTTTGCATGTGATTTCTAGTTTTTTCTGTCAAAGTTTTGAACTTGTTAAAACAACACTATAAATTTAGTTAGGAAGATTCATTTGTGACTTGGAAATCATGACAACTTCTATGTCTTTTTTTTGAAGAAAAGGTTATCATAGACGTTGTTATTTGTTACTACGAGTCTCCATTTCTCGTTTCCTAGTAAGCTGATTATGATCAAGTTGGAATCTTATGTAGCTACTTATTTTTTAGAATTGTACGACCATTGGTACATTTTGATTTTAAAAGAAAAAATGTATCAATGTAGCAATGGTCATTAGATACACACAACTCTAAAAAATTAGAATTGGTACATTACAAAAAATTTGTGGTGTATTTTTCTGTAACAGGCTTTTTTATTATTTCTTAAATTTTATTGCATCAATTTTTTTCTTGCTTGATATCACATTTATGATTTATTCAGAATTTAATTCCATTAAATTAAATTTTAAGGTTTGTTTTCTTAGATGATGAACACAACAGGCTTTTTTATTATTTAGTAAATTTTACTGTATCACTTTTTTTCTTGCTTGATATAACTTTTTATGAATTTTACAGAAACTATTTTCATTGAATAGAAGTATGTAGTGTATTTTATTTATTTGAGATTTGTTGTATGAATTTTTTTCTTGCTTATTATTCATTAAAATTACTACCGCAACCTTAGGAATCATGACAATGAAAGTAGAATTAGTCGCTTAAATGAACGTCACTAGTGCCTCTCGAATAGACGAGCCCAAGTTATATCATCATGTCAATGCCGATTGAACCATGGTGCTCAATCGAAGGCAACCGGCTGCGCTGCGGAACCTGCTCTTGGACTGGCCATCCCCCCGGAGAGAGACCGACCGGAAGGAGGAAAGAATGACCGCTTCGGCCGAACCCTTACTTAAAAAAGAATAGAGTATCTCTTTTCATAATTGTCCAGTTTTCCATAGAACATGTTGTAAACTCCCATTCATTGACCTTCACTAGAGGGCAGGGTAATCTGAAGGAGTAATGGTTGTGGGAACATCACAAATATTGCATATGGGGCTCATATTAATTTTGTTTTTCGATCACTCATAGCAGTTTCCAAGGATATGAAAGCTATATGTAGCTTGATAATCACAGTTAATATATGTTTTCGATAGCAAGCCATGTAAATGTGATGACCTTATGATTTAAATAAGTTTCCGGAATTGATGAAGCAACGCATGATTTGACTCATTTTTGCTGAGAGTTTTTTGAGAGTTGAATCTTGCTTTCATTAGATGTTTTCTGGAGGAAAGGTTATAGTTAAGAGTCTTATTCTAATTTTGTATGTCAGTAGCTCATGAACTGCAAACTTGTGATTGAAATAATGTCACCTCAAGAAAATTTGTGTTATGGGTTAATGATCTCGCTGTGATTACTCAGAAGTCAGAACTCCCACATTTTGTTGAATCCATAAGTTTGCATGTCATTTCTATTTTTTCTGTCTAAGATTTGAACTTGTTAAGACAACACTATAAATTTAGTTAGGAAGACTCATGTGTGACAGAAATCATGACAACTTCTTTGTTGTTTTTTTTTTGAAGAAAAGGTTAACAACGAAGTGGTTATTTGTTATCAGTGAGATACAAGCATTGGCCACAGAATTTTCTCCATCTATAATATATTATCTGGATAGTAGAGACTAATATGTTATTCTTTCTTGTTAACTTTTTTTTGGCGAGATATTATTTTTTTCCTATTTTGTGTACTATTATTTTCATACTTTCAAAAAAAAAAAGGTTTCTTAAGAGTTGAATCCGGCTCATTAGATGTTTTCTGGATGGAAGGTTTTGGTTGTGCTATGAGTTGATGGTGTTGCGGTGAATACTCAGAACTTCCACATTTTGTTGAATCGATAAGTTTGCATGTAATTTCCATTTTTTCTCTCTAAGATTTGAACTTGTTAAGACAACACTATAAGTTTAGTTAGGCAGATTCATTTGTGAACAACAAATTATGACAACTTATTTGTTTTCTTTTTTGAAGTAATGGTTAACAAAGAAGTTGTTCTTTGTTATCGATGAGAAAGAAGCAGTTGCAACAGAATTTGCTCCATCTATAATATATTATCTTGAATGTAGAGACTAATATGTTATTCTTTATTGTAAACTTTTTTTTGGCAAGATATTTTTTTATTCCTATTTTGTGTACTCTTAATTTCGTACTTTCTAAAAGAAACATATTATTTCTTTAAATAAAAGCCTAAAATAGAACATTACAAGGAGACACTGCAAAATATCTGTTTGTAAAACTTGCCATCTCATGATATATTCACCTCACAAATTAGAAACAAATTAGAAAAAAATTGCATGAAAGCCATTCATTCATAAGTCCCCAAATTTTGGCTTGACAATATTCCCCAAAAAAATCCAATATATATTAGGGCCCGAAGACATTACCCAATTAATGCAAAATCCTAATTAATTTAAGGTTTTATTCTTTTGGGTTAGAAGCTAAGGTTGAGCTTTGATAGATAAATAACTTAGGGTTTTAGTCTTCTTTCTTTGGAAAATTACAGAGAAAAGTACTTTGTTGGCTAATAATTATTCATCTAATTATTATTATTTTTGGCTATTTTGGCTTTTATTAGACGAATTAATACCCTCTCTTACTCACCCCACGGCTATGTTGGCTATTTTTTTTAATAACCACTGCAAACATGGATACGGCATGCAACACTGCCAAGCCAAATGATATTATGTACTCATGTGTGTATAATGTATATTGTATATTTAGTTATTTACGTGTTTTTGAGAAATCAAATTTTCATATTTTCATTTGTTGCAAGGTATGAATTTTTCAATGGACATTAGTGAAATAGGATGTTAGACACTCCCTTTTTAACAGTTGCATGTTTATACAACACCTGACTTTTTAACAGTTACATGCGACCTGCCTTCTTAGCTAACTTATTTCTTCTTACTTGAAGGACGTATATTCAAAGGGTTACAATTGTTGATAATCACAGTTAATACATGTTTTCGATAGTAAGCCATGTAAATGTGATGATCTTATGATTAAATATGTTTCCGAAACTGATGAAGCAGTGCATGATTTGACTAATTTTTCCCGAAACGCAAGCGGAACATGCTACTTGGTTTGCAAAAGTTACAAAATTTCATAATTATGACACAACGTGAAAGGGAGAGAGAAGGAGATGAAGAGGGAGAGAGAGACTAGAGAGATAAAGCTTGTGCGAGGAGTGATCTTTGATGAAAGAGAGGGGCTTGCTTGTGGAGAAACATTGATGAGAGAGAGTCCTGCCTTTGGAGGGCAAACCTTGTTCATAAAAGAGATAGAGAATCGCAGGAGGGTACTTATTAATAAACAAACGCGACTAAGCCAAAAAAGATTTGAGTTTCACTTGAATTTATTTGACACATTCTTTTTCATTGAACAAGAAATCTTTATAAGGTTATCCTTCCAAATGGTTCTTAGTACTTACCTTTAGTTTTTGTGGGTGCACTAACGTACGTACCACAAATTTTTTTATAGAAAAGACTATTGCTGGACTATTTATCTTTAGGAAAATATTTCATGAATCTAGTAACACCTTCACTTGTACGCATTTTTCATCTTGCAATACATTATCTAGACCGTGCATTTTCAATATTTTCATATTTTTATAGACCTAATTGATTTTAACTATTTTTGGAGCTTAAAATATAATAATTCCTTATGAAAATATGTTTTAGATAATCTTAAAAACCATTTACCACAGATTTCCATATTATGATAAAATTTAGAGGTGCAGCTCAATTGGATTCTTTACAATTGCAACCTTTTAGAAAGTAGGAACCACACCCTACAATAAATTAAGCCTTTTCTTTTTGGGGCAATTACTTTAGGTAAATGCGCATTGATGTGTCGCAATTAAGACCTAGATCCAAGAACGTCGGGATCGCGATCTTAAAATTATTGGAGCGGGTATCTAATTTGTTCGGGGACAACGTCTACAATGTTATGGAACGCGTTCCGTGAGAAAATGGGATCGAGATCCATGATAAAGGGAAAGCGATCTCCGTTGCGAGTTGGAACGTGATCTGTGTTTTATAAGGAGCAAGCTCCAATATGTACGCGGTAGATATCCATGAAGTAGATAAGCGAGCTCCATTATGAATGGGTGCGCGATTCTTGATTTAGAGGGAGCGAGCTCCCAAGTGAATGGGATCGAGAATCAAAAAAATTTGAGCAAGATCCCAAAATTTTAGGAATGGGTTCCGACCGAGATACCGCCACCGGCACGCCGGAGCGGGAGCGCCACCTTAGGGTAAGCACACCCACAAAATGCCTCAGCTTGAGTGAGATTCCTTGATTGAAACATTAAAAAAATTCAAGATTCAGCTAAATACACAATATTATTTCGATCTTCTCATTTATCATGGAAAGCTTTGACAAAGTGTTACAATAGCTCCCTACACAACACAACCCACCTCCTTTACCTTCCTTTACCTAGTACGGATTAAGGAAACGTTCAAGGTCCTCGGTTCTTTTGATTTAGAAATAACTAAAATCATTTTTTTCCTTACAAAGGTAATAAACAGAACATTTCATGGATATTCAAAGAGTTTCTTTGTTGTGCTAGGTGACAACAGTTAGAATGGGAGAACGAGAGTGCTGGTTGGATACACATCAATGGAACTCAATTCATATTTCAGGAGTTACACTGGCATTCTCCATCTGAACATACCTTAGATGGTTGCAGGTCGGCCCTACTGCAGTTGTTCAAGCTATTTTTCAATGTTTAGGTTGTTAATGGCACTCTAACCACCACCACCATACTTTAGATGGTTGCAGGTCGGCCCTACTGCAGTTATTCAAGCTTTTTTTCAATGCTTAGGTTGTTAATGGCAGACCACCACCACCACGTATCAGCCTCACTAAAGCCTTGAGTAGTCAAACTATTATGTTACTTGAACAATAGGCTCTTGTTCTATTCATAGAATGGCAGTAGACTTTGTTTGCCCTCAAGTAATAAAAATTGGGACTCAATCCTCTAGATCAAATGCCATGGGAAATTAGCCAACAAGTTTTTTACCAATTATATGATTAAGTCTTTTATGTTTTGCCCTATTGAATCCATTGGTGAAGTAAAGATTTCATATTATAAAACGTTTGATATTTCAATTAATTCCCCTTATGGATATATCTATCACTGTTATTGGGAGCAGAAGCGGGAACGATCGGGAAGCGAGTTTCGATGAGGGTCAAAGTAGCGGATCGAGATCCCGTATGAACAGGGAGCGCGTTCCCAATACATCGGGATCGAGATCCCTATTTAATGGGAACGTTTTCCATGTTAAATGGGATCGTGCTCCGAGCGACAATAGGACCGCTCCCCTATCTAAGAATGACCATTTTCTATTTGGAAATGATCGAGCTCCATTCATGGAAGGATCGCGTTCTGTGCATGATTTGTCCACGCTCCCATCGCAGAACTCCACTTTTATAAAAAGTTGGATTAAAATATTATTATTTTATGTTAAAAATTAATTCTATTTAAGAAGTTTCTTTTAGGATGTTTCGGGAAAATAGGGATGGAGTTCCGGAAATGTAGGGATCGCGCTCCTAAACCTCTGGAAGAGGGGATCTAATATATTCAAGAACGAGATCCTAAAATTTATGGAATGTGTTCCATGCAGTATTGGGAGGGAGCACCATTGCTAACGGGGATCGAGAATCCTAAAAATAGGAGCGAGTTTTCAAAAAGTAGAGAACGAGTTCTAGTTTAAATCTCGACTACAGAACGGCGGAGCTGGGTTCCGAAACCTGAGCGCTACCCTAATTGGGCGCTCCCGGTAACTATGATTTATCTATGATTTGCAAGAAAGGACTCCTTGAGAAAATAACTTCCTAGAAAATGAAAGAGTAGCGGCCATGCATTTGAACCCCACCTTGCATTTACATGAATCTGTTGACATGAATTCACATACAAGTACGTCGTAGGTGATATCGTATGTTTGCCTCAATCTGTAGATATGACTTGGAGATGCATATGGTCGACCACAACACAGATGGACGAATTGCCGTAGTTGCAGGGATCTAAAAGGTTGGGTTGAAAGATCATTTCTTATTGAAGGAGAGGTGACCCAGGCCGGCACTGTTTTGGTCATTGCCCAACCCTATCTGTAGCATTATCCGGCCACTATCCACTTTATCACTTTCTGAAAGAAAGAACACGTTCCCTAGTCTCAAGGGAGAACTAGTAAAAGGACACTATTTTTAAAGAAACTGTTGTAAAACAGGGAAAATTTAGAAGGTTAATTCTTTTATATTTCACTATTGTTACTCAATTTCCAAAACTAATTAGAGCACATAAAGAATAATTGGTATATTTATGTGTGATTTCATAAACAAACAAATTGTGAAATATTTTATAGCTTAGATGTGATTTAATAAAGAATGTGGTTTCTATAAGGTTGCAACTTTAAACAATCCAATTAAGGCGCACTTCCAAATTTTATCATATCATGTAATTTTGGTGGAAAATATTTTTATGATTATCTGAAAATCTATTTTCATATCTAATTATAAAAATTTTAAACTTCAAAAATGGTTAAAAACAAGTAGATCTATAAACATATGAAAATCTTAAAAATGGACGGTCTAGATAATATGTTGCAAGACGCACTATTTTAAGACTCAAATTTTTATATTTATACATCTCGATGATGAGATGATCAATTAGACGGTTTTTCAACATTTCAACAACATTTTTTGATGGATTTTCTAAGTGCATATTTAATTATATATTTTAAGGTTGCAACCTTATATGAATTTTTTCCTTTTAAGATCATCTCATCGTTACCCATGTCACAACATACACTGTCTTCCAGATTACGGTACTGACTCCAACCTAAGCTGAGTTATTGAGATGGGAGCATTATTAAAGATCTTATATCCATCAAATAGTTATTTTCCTTTTTTTTTTTTGGGGTAAAACTTATATAAATATCCGTTATATTTATTGATATTACAAAAATACCTTAAGTTCATGTTATTATATATATGTCTGGCTTTTCAAATTTATAACGTTTTTTTCAAAAAAAAAGTAGACAGAACCACCAACCTACAAGTTATGAATAAAAGGTTCTGCTTGTATTGTAGATATTCGGTTTTTCAAAAATTAAAAATTATTAATTTTCGCTTTTTGAAAAACCAAATATTTAAAAAATTTTGGTTTTTCAAATTTAAAAAACAAAAAATGGGCAGTTTCGTCATTCTAAAAAAAAAAAAAACTATTATGAAGTTCAAAAAACAAATAAATCTCTAATAACACAGACTAAATGGTATTTTTGTAATAATGCTAAATATAAAAGATATATGCGTAATTTTCCCTTTTTATTTTGTTTTATTTATGATTTTTTTCTTTTTTTTCCTTTTCCTTTTTTGTCATACATTGAAATTCAGATTGCCCCTCGTTTGAGAACATAGTAGCCTTCAAATTATTTTTGTAGACGGTCCCCACATAGTTATGGCGAAAGGAGAAGACTTCTCATTTTTATTTGTCTTGCTGTAGGTGAATACCGTATCAAAAGATCAGCTTAAAAAGCTTAGGGCTGATGTTGAAGATGTGAGAAATTTTATTTAAATCATAGTTTTAGCTAAAACATAAAATGAAAAATGCAATTAACTGATGTTACTTTTAGTCATATTTGAGAGGGATTCAAGAACAATGCAATGACAATACAACCCTTGAACCAGAGAAAAATGTTAACAGTGTCCAGAAAATCGCCTCGGCCAACGTACATGAGTCTTGGCCAAGACGAGTTATTTGACGAGTCCATGTCACTTTTTTTAAAGAAAATGAACGTAAAAACATGATGTATATATATATATATATAAATAGCAAAAGGGCTTTTCAATCAAAAAGATTAATGGCATGTGGGTTAGGCCGTCTAACATAAATTTGCCTCTATACGGAAGGCACTGAGCTAGAAGGATATGGTCGTGTGGAGATTCTAACCCTAATGTAAATGAACTATAAATGAACTTTTCAAATATATTGTACAACCTACTCGCTGAGTAATCTGTTGTACAACCTGCTCGCCTTGAATTATTCTGCTAAGTAATTCGAGGTGAGTAAATTGTGTAAATGGACTTTGCAAATATATTGTACAACTTACTCATCCCGAATTACTCGACTGAGTGGAACTCTAAGAACTCTAATATAAATAAAGAACTTTAATATAAATAAGCTTTGCAAATATGTTGTACAACTTACTCAGCCAAGGTGGACCTATCTACATATAAAAAAAATATGACAGCTGAATTCCTCAGCTGAGTGGAACTATCTTCATATAAAAAAAAATGACAACTTGCAAATATGTTGTACAACTTACTCACCTCGAATTACTCAACGGAGTAGATCTCTGTTCATAGAGCAAATATGTTGTACAACTTACTCTCCTTGAATTAATTCAATTAATTTAGATATCTCATGACTCACATCCCATCATTCAAAATTAAATACAAAATTTATTATAATGATTCAAAATTAAACATAAAACATGGTAGACTCATTAGAATTAATAGAAAACCTAGGAGTTTGGGAAGGTGTAAGCCCAAAGTCATGGAGCTATGAATCATCATCAGCATCCCCTTGATCATCATTATCTGTGGATGTGTCATTATTTCTCATCTCATTAAAACCTCTTCTGGCAATGAACTAAGCTCTTCTAGATTAATTGTATTACAATCATGCTTTGTATTTCATGAGATGCAATCATGATCTTCGTGTTCACTTTTACGTAAACTAAGTTGATTAACAATAGTTAGTCTGAATTGATTCATTTTTTTTGTTTGTGATGCCTCAAAAGCACTCCAATGTCTTTCGTAAGTTGATGAGCTTCATGGTTGGTCCAAAATCCACATAGCAACCATTTGGCGCGTGGAATGATTTCTCCACATACTTCCCACCAAACTCCTATATAATGAGAAAGTTTTCAGCCACACAATTAATATACTACTAAAATTGAAATAAAAATTATTTTCTTCAAATAATGAAAAAATAGTAATACAAAAAATACAAAAAACAAATAATACAATAAGATACTTACATAGATGAATTATTGACAATAATCTTATGGTCAATGGCCTTTAAGAGTATATCCGTAATATTCTGACTAGTATGCTCAATTTCGGAGCAATCATAGCCATTCACAAACATAGCCTTACCCCCTGATACAACCATTATGTTTATGAAGGATTGATTCTTCACAATACTCCATCCTTCAGAAATAACAGAAACCCATAAGAAACCCATAAAGCACCTAGCTGACTGTGAATCCGGCTCCTCTCTTTATCTAGCAAACTTGTCCTCAATCTCTCATATTTAGGGGGCACATAACCCTTGGGAGCATTGTTTATTGCATATAGCATTTCTTGAAACTGAGGACCCTTTACCACATTAAAAGGGATCCCATGAGTATAACAACATCGAGCGATTGCAGCATCGACCTCCTCCCTCGCATGAGCATCAAACATATGGGCTATATTAACCCTCGCCCTTTTATTTGAACTCAAAGCATTTTGTGCCAACCCTAATCGCTGTGATAATGAAGTGAATACAGTTTGATCAAGTGGCCTAATGCTTTCTTTTCGACTCAAACCAAACAAATGTTTAGCCTCAGACTCTTCTACCCTCAATGCATCTCATTCGTCTTGTGATATTTTTGGGCAAAGAATTATGCCCTTAGATTTCTCCTCCGGTGAAAGGCCTAATAAATGTGCACACACACATACGTACGATCCTGTAAAAGGGACATCTCGATAGCCGAAATTACATTTCCATTTCCTTCCCCCACCTCGCAATTTCATATCACCGCCTACTAGAGTGACATAATGCCACAATGGCGTTTGAGATGGTGCTTCAACCTCTTCATCTTCTACACCAGTATTATCCCCTTCAAAATATTGAATGACTTCATCCGGTTCCATAATATTACAAAATGGGATATACTACACAACAAGAGAATATTACTTTATTAATCCCATCTCTCAATAGTCAATACATCTTCTTTGCTCACATCTGAATCTTATTACTCTACCTAGGCCTCTCTCNCGTCGTTGGAGGCAAGGCACGACACGGGTGAACGTG
>NW_006499387.1:23853-36274 GCF_000471905.2 Amborella trichopoda
TAAGTAGTAGGTACCCTAGTAAAGGTTAGTTAACAAAGTACCAAAATTATAAAATTACGTAGGAAAACTATGTTTTTCTTTGTCGAGTATATAAAGGTACTACTAAGAATTGGATTGAAAACATTATTCCAGCATAATGGCATACAAATCCTTTGGGTGGGCAAATATAAAACTAATTTATATAACCTGGAGGACCATTTTAGGCACGTAACAAAAATTTTGTATGACAAAATGAATTGTAATCAAGTGATATCATTTCGATGAATATTTCATTCACCTGGCATTTCATGTACAATTTTTTGGTAAGGGAAATATAGTTTTTTTAAAGACCAAAGGTCACATTACTATCACTGCACCACCTTGGCCCATCTCTCACATACAAATATTGTTATTTCTTAATTATTATGTCATGCGCTACCTAGTATGCATTACAACTAAGGATAAATTTGTTTTTTATCTTGCATCATGTCATGGTTGTGCCACCATGCAAAGCCATAAGTTTCAAATAAGGGATAATTTGATTCTCTTGAAATTTCGAAAATAGTGTAAATTTTATCACAAAGATATGTAATCATTATTTTCAATATAAAAAAATAGATATGTAATTATTATCACGAAAAAATATAATATTGTCATGTTGTCAATTTCAAACATCTAAGGTAAACAGAATTTGCTCCATCTATAATATATTATCTTGATTGTAGAGACTACTATGTTATTCTTTATTGTAAACTTTTTTTTGGAAAGATATTTTTTTATTCCTATTTTGTGCACTCTTATTTTTGTACTTTCTAAAAGAAACATATTATTTCTTTAAAACAAAGCCTAAAATAGAAGATTACAGGGAGACTATCCAAAATATTTGTTTGTAATATGAAACTTAAAAGGTGCCATTTCATGATATATTCACCTTACAAATTAGGAACAAATTAGAAATAAATTTCATGAAGGCCAGTCAATCATAAGTCCCCAAATTTTGGCTTGACAATATTCCCCCAAAAAATCCAAGCTATATTAGGGCTCAAAGACATTACCTAATTAATACAAAATTTTAATTAACTTAACGTTTTATTCTTTTGGGTTAGAAGCTAAGGTTGAGCATAAGCTTTGATAGATAAATAACTTAGGGTTTTATTCTTCTTTCTTTGGCAAATTACAGAGAAAAGTACTTTGTTGGCTAATTATTATTCATGTAATTATTATTATTTTGGCTATTTTGCCTATTATTAGATGAATTAATACCCCCTCTTACTCACCGCACTGCTAGGCTGGCTATTTTCTTTATTAACCACTGCAAACTTGGATACGACAAGCAACACTGCAAGCCAAATGATATTATGCACTCATGTGTGTATAATTGTATATTGTATATTTAGTTATTTATGTGTTTTTGAGAAATCAAAATTTCATATTTTCATTTGTTTCAAGGTATGAATTTTTAAATGGACATTAGTGAAATAGGATGTCAGTTAAAAGTTACATGCGACCTGCCTTCTTAGCTAACTTATGCCTTCTTACTTGAAGGATATATGTTCAAAGGGTTATTATTCTTGATAATCACAATTAATATAAGTTTTTGATAGTAAGCCATGTAAATGTGATGATCTTATGATTTAAATAAGTTTCCCGAACTGATGAAGCAGTGCATGATTTGACTAATTTTCCTGAAACACCAGCGGAACGTGATGTTTGGTTTGCAAAAGTTACAAATTTTCGCAATTATGACACAACGTGAAAAGGGAGAGAGAAGGAGATGATGAGGGAGAGAGAGACTAGAGAGATAAAGCTTGTGCGAGGAGTGATTTTTGATGAGAGAGAGAGGATTGCATGTGGAGAAACCTTGATGAGAGAGAGTCTTGCCTATAGAGGGGAAACCTTGTTCATAAAAGAGAGAGTCGCAGGAGGGTAAATATTAATAAACAAATGCGACTAAGCCAAAAAAGATTCGAGTTTCACTTGAATTTATTTGACATATTTTTTGAGAGAAAAGCCATATCTTTTTCATTGAAAAAGAAATCTTTATGAGGTTATCCTTCCAAATGGTTCTTAGTTCTTACCTTTAGTTTTTGTGGGTGCACTAACATACGTACCACAAATATTTTTATAGAAAAGACTATTGCAGGACTATTAATCTTTAGGAAAATATTTCATGAATCTAGTAACACCCTCAATTGTATGAACTTTTCATCTTGCAATACATTATCTAGACCGTGCATTTTTAATATTTTCATAAGTTTATAGATCTACTTGATTTTAACTATTTTTGGAGCTTAAAATTTAATAATTCCTTATGAAAAATATGTTTTAGATAATCTTAGAAAACATTTACCACAAATTTTCTGATAAAATTTAGAGGTGCAACTGAATTGGATTGTTTACGGTTGCAACATTTTAGAAAGTAGGAACCACACCCTACAATAAATTAAGCATTTTCTTTTTGGGGTAATTACTATAGGTAAATGCCCATTGACGTGTCACAATTAAGACCTAGATCTGAAAATATCGAGATCGCGATCATAAAATCATCAGACGGGGTATCTAATTTGTTCAGGAACCACGTCTACAATGTTACCGAACGCGTTCCGTGAGAAAATGGGATCAAGATCCATGATAAAGGGGAAGCGATCTTTGTTGCGAATGGGAACGTGGTCCATGTTTTATAAGGAGCAAGCTCCATTATGTATGCAATTGAGATCCATGAAGTAGATAAAGTGAGTTCTGTTATGAATGGGAGCGCGATTCCTGATTTAGAGGGAGTGAACTCCCAAGTGAATGGGATCGAGAATCCAAAAACTTTAAGCGAGATCCCGAAATTTTAGGAACGGGTTCTGAGTGAGATCCCGCCACCGGCATGCCGGAGCGAGATTTCGGAGCGGGAGCGCCACCTTAGGGTCAGCACACCCACAAAATGCCTCAGTTTGAGTGAGATTCCTTGGTTGAAACATTAAAAAAATTCAAGATTCAGCTAAATTTTTTCAATGTTTAGGTTGTTAATGGCACTCTAACTACAACCACCACCACCACTACAACCACCACCACCAATACCACCACCACCTTCTTGTTTAATGTCTTTAAAAGCCACGAAGGTATAGTATCAGCCGCATTAAATCCTTGAGTAGTCAAACTATTATGTTATTTGAGCAACAGGCTCTTGCCCTTTTCATAGAATGGCAGGTAGACTTTGTTTGCTCTCAAGTAATAAAAATTGTGCCTCAATACTCTAGATCAAATGCCATGGGAAATTAGCCAATAAGTTTTTTTCCCATAATATGATTAAGTCTTTTATGTTTTGCCCTAATGAATCCATTGGTGAGGCAAAGATTTCATATTATAAAACGCTTGATATTTCAACTAATTCCCCTTATGGATATATCTATCATTGTTACTGGGAGCAGGAGTGGGAACGGCTCCAGTTCTGAGAGCGGGAGCATCAGAGCAACATCAGCTCAAAGCTCTGAAGCTCGAGAAGCGAGTTTTGGTGAGAGTCAAAGTAGCGGATCGAGATCCCGTATGAAGAGGGAGCGCGTACCCAATACATCGGGATCGAGATCCCTATTTAATGGGAACGTTTTCCATGTCAAATGGGACCGTGTTCCCATATTCATTAGGATCGTGCTTCCATCGACACTAGCACCGCTCCCTTATCTAAGAATGACCGTGTTTCTATTTGGAAATGATCGAGCTCTATTCATGGAAGGATCGCGTTCTGTGCATTTAGCCCACGCTCCCGTCGCAGAACTCTAATTTTATAAAAAATTGGCTTAAAATATAAATTATTTTATTTCAAAAATTAATTTTATTTAAGAAGTTTCTATTTGGATGTTTCGAAAAAATAGGGATGGAGTTTCGGAAATGTAGGGATCGCGTTCCTAAAATTCTGGGAGCAGGGATCTAATTTATTCAAGAACGAGATCCTAAAATTTTAGGAACACATTCCGTGCAGTATTGTGAGCGAGCACCATTGCAAACGGGATCAAGAATCCTAAAAATAGGAACGAGTTTTCAAAAAGTAGATAACGAGTTCTGATTTAGATCTCGACTACAGAGCATCGGAACTGGGTTTCGAAACGTGAGCGCCACCCTAGTTGGGTGCTCCCGGTAACTATGATTATCTATGATCGACAAGAAAGGACTCCTTGAGAAAATAACTTCCTAGAAAATGAAAGAGTAGTGGCCATGCATTTGAACCGCACCTTGCATTTACATGAATCTGTTGACATGAATTCACATACAAGTACGTAGTAGGTGATATAACTGTAGATATTACTTGGAGATGAATATGGTCCACCACAACACAGATGGACGAATTGCCGTAGTTGTGGGACGAATTGCCGTAGTTGCAGGGATGTATAAAGTTGGGTTGAAGGATCATTTCTTATTGAAGGAGAGGTGACCCAGGCCCACACTGTTTCGCCCCTATGTTTTCGAACTAACTCTTCCCTGGTCTCAAAGGAGAACTAGTCATAGGACACTTTTTTGCAAGAAACTGTTGTAAAACAGGGAAAATTTAAAAGGTTAATTCTTTTATATTTGACGATTTTTATTCAATTTCAAAAACTAATTATAGCACATAAGGAATAATTGGTATATTTATATGTGATTTCATAAACAAACAAATTGTTAAATATTTTATAGCTTAGATGTGATTCAATAAAAAATGTGGTTTCTATAAGGTTGCAACTTTAAACAATCCAATTAAGACGCACCTCCAAATTTTATCATATCATGTAATTTTGGTGGAAAATATTCTTAGGATTATCTGAAAATCTATTTTCATATCTAATTATAAAAATTTTAAACTTCAAAAATGGTTAAAATCAAGTAGACCTATAAACATATGAAAATCTTGAAAATGGACGGTCTAGATAATGTGTTGCAAGATGCGCTATTTTTAAGACTTAAATTTTTATATTTATACATCTCAATGACAAGATGATCAATTAGAGGGTTTTTCAACGTTACAATATTTTCTGATGGATTTTTTTGGTGCATATTTAATTCTATATTTTAAGGTTGCAACCTTATAAGAATTTTTCCTTCTAAGATCATCTTATCTCGACCAATGTCACAACATACATTGCCTTCCAGATTACGGTACTGGCTCCTACCTAAGCAATGAGTCTTTGAGATGGGGGCAATATTGAAGATCTTATATCCATCAAATAGTTATTTTCTTTTTTTTTCTTTTTAGAAAAAAATTACATAAATATCTGTTATATTTATTGTTATTACAAAAATTCCTTTTAGTTTATGTTATTACAGATATGTCTGTTTTTTCAAATTCATAACGGTTTTTTCTAAAAAAAGGCTGAACCACCAACCTACAAGTTATGAATAAAAGGTCATGCTTTTATTATAGATATTCGCTTTCACAAAAATTAAAAATTATTAATTTTCGGTTTTGAAAAACCAAAAATTTTAAAAATTTCGGTTATTCAAATTTCAATAACAGAAAATGGACAGTTTCGTCTTTCTAAAAAAAAAAAACCTATTATGAAGTTCAAAAAACAGATAAATCTCTAATAACGCAAACTAAAAGGTATTTTTGTAATAATGCTAAATATAAATAATATATGCATAATTTTCCCTTTTTATTTTGTTTTATTTATGATTTTTTCTTTTTTTTTCTTTTTTTTTGTGGATTGATTATGCATAATTTGCCCCTCGTTTGAGAACATAGTAGCCTCCAAATCTTTTTATAGATAGTCCACACATAGTAATGGCAAAAGGAGAAGACTTCTCATTTTTATTTGTCTAGTTGTAGGTGAAGACCGTATCAAAAGATCAGCTTTGAAGATGTGAGAAGTTTCATTTAAATCATAGTATTTTCTTAAAATAAAATGAAAGATGCAATAAACTGATGTTACTTTTTGTCATACTCGAGAGGGATTTAAGAACAATGCAAGGACTGTACAACCCTTGATTCAGAGACGAGTGTAAACAGTGTCTAGAAAATCGACTCAGCCAAGGTACTTGGGTCTTGGCCAAGACAAGTTACTCTGACGAGTCCATGTCACTTTTTTTAAAGAAAATGAATACAAAAACATGATATATATATATATATATAAATAGCAAAAGGGCTTTCAATTAAAAAGATTAATGACATGTGGGTTAGGCCGTCTAACATAAATTTGCCTCTTTACGGAAGGTACTGAGCTAGAAGGATATGGTCGTGTGGAGATTCTAACCCTAATGTAAATGAACTATGAATGAACTTTTCAAATCTATTGTACAACCTACTCGTTGAGAAATCTGTTGTACAACCTACTCGCCTTGAATTACTCAGCTGAGTAATTCGGGGTGAGTAAATTGTATAAATGGACTTTACAAATATATTGTACAACCTACTCATCCCAAATTACTCGGCTGAGTGGAACTCTAAGAACTCTAATTTAAATAAACTTTACAAATATGTTGTACAACTTACTCACCTTGAATTACTCTGGCAAGGTGGACCTATCTACATATAAAAAAAATATGACAGCTGAATTACTCAGCCGAGTGGAACTATCTTCATATAAAAAAATATGACAGCTTGCAAATATGTTGTACAACTTACTCGGCTCAAATTATTCAGCAGAGTAGATCTCTCTTCATATAGCAAATATGTTGTAGAACTTACTCTCCTCGAATTACTCAGCCGAGTGGAACTCTCTCCATATAAAACAATATGACAACTTTAAAAAAGTGATAGTCGTGGGGAGATTCGAACCCTAAGATAAATAAACTTTTGCAAATATGTTGTATAACTTAGTCGCCCCGAATTGCTCAGCCGAATCTCAAAACCGTGAGTGCAAATCTTCAAGAATGAGTCATAGACAGTGACACAAAAATTATGCATTGTTTTCTACTATTTTTATAAACATTTAAAATTCAAAATAAGAAATGGGTAGGTGGTTGAAAAAATATCAACACGTATCTACATGCAATACCAACCAAAAAATATATTATCCCAATTTTTTGGCCGGAATGGCCAGCTTGGACTAGGAATCAAGGGATTGAACCAGTTCTGGGAAGGTCTTTGTCCAGCCCTCGTTTCCTCCCTAAAATCCCCCTTTCCCATATGTTTTTTTTTCTTTTTCTCTAAAGCTTATCTAAGAAATATTTCTTAGGTCCCCCTAAATCACCACCTCACAAATCCTTATTTCAATTTTTATTTATTTTTATTTTTATGGATGATTGATTTTGACCAATTTGGACCGATCCAGATTACCGATCCAACAATTTGATATGGATACGTCTGGTGAACAACCTGCCCCACTGATCCAGGTTTTGAAACACTGGCCCAATGTTTGGAAATGCGTACTAGTTCTCGTATATTAACAGGAAAAAGTTTATATGAGGTTGGAAATCCAGGTTTTGAAACACTGGCCTAATGTTTGGGAGATCAATTACCATTTGGTATTTCATTTTTTTGAAATTACGCGTATCACCTCCTATTTTTTTTTTTTCTAAGTTGCCCCTCTATCTGGCAATACATACACCAGACATGGGACTATTATTGTCGCATTTCCAAGTGCTCTTTAACTCGTACATGTGACCCTTACAAATTGAAGTTTTTACCTTTTCTTTTTTCTTACATGTGGTTTTCATTTAGACCTTTTCTTTTTTCTTCTTTTTTCTTCTTTTTTAATTGTGTTAATTTGGATCTATAATCTTTACATTCTCCTATTTTTGATGTGGAATGGGAATCGCCAATCAGATGAGGTTCATTGGGCCGATTCTCTCTCGGAATAAAAAAAGGAAAATGGTTTGATAGAGCTGCAGCCCTATCAAAATACGTAACGCCTTACCTCAAACCCCATTGAAAGTTGCAATTTTGGAATTAGAAAACCTTCAAATCAATCATCTCAGTCTTGAATTATTATTGTGAGAAAAAATTCGGATTCCAAGCTCTAAAAATAGTATATATTGTAACGAATTATCTAGATCGTCCACTTTGCCCTAAAAATAAGTGCTCATGGATCCACAAGATCTGTACCACTTTTTAAGCTTCAAATTTAATAGTCGGCATTGGAGTTTGATATTGGATCCATCATGGAGTTTTTCAATGCCAAAAATGCTTTCTAGATAAGGATTCCAAGTGAGGCTTTGCTGTGTTTTCATAAAGCCTATGCCTTAAATAAAAAAATTTGCAATGTTTCCTTTCATTATTCCCCATGTATGATAGGTCTGTGTGATGATTTACCAAGACAATACATATGATCTGAATCTTTGAACCCTTCTATTAAAAAATGGGAAAATTACGTAAATATCCGTTTTAGTTTTCATTATTACCAAAATACCGAATAATTTTTATAATTACTGATATGTCTGTTTTTGGACTTTATAACAAAAAATTTTAAAAAACATAAAACTACTTATTTTTGGTTTTTCAAAAGCACAAATCATGCCAATTTCGGTTTTAAAAACTTCAAAATAATGGAAAATTTTAAATTTTCGGTTCTTCAAAACCGAAAATTTTTTTCTCTCCCAAAAACGACCAGTTTTAGCCAAAAAACCAGAGGCTCTCACCTTCGTCAACTCTTCAAAACCCCACAACCATAGCCTCTTCAATTAGCAAAGATGGTTTGAGATAGAGAGGTTTTAGGGAGAGTGGGGTCTTTGATTGAGAGAGCGGGGTTGATAGAGAGGGTTTCAGAGAGATAGCGAAGGGCTCTTTGATTAGCAAAGATGGTTTCATAGAGGGGTTTTAGGGGGACAGGGGGTCTCTGATTGAGAGCGGGGGGTTTGAGAGAGAGTGGGTTTCAGAGAGATATAGAAGGGCTCTCTGATTAGTAAAAATGGTTTTAGAGAGAGAGGTTCCAGGGAGGGAGAGGAACTCTGATTGAGAGAGGGGGAGTTTGAGAGAGATAGAGGGTTTCAAAGAGATAGAGAAGGGGTTTGTGAGAGAGAGAGAGAATACGCAGATGACCCACAAGAGAAGAAAAAAAAAAAATTAGTTCTTCAAAAACCAGAGGCCCACCTTCGTCAATCTACGCTTCAAAACCCCAAAACCATGGCCTCTCCGATTAAGAAAGATGGTTTTAGAGAGAGAAGTTTGAGGGAAAGAGGGTCTCTGATTGATGATGGTACCTCTCTGATTAAGAAATATGGTTTTAGAGAGAAGGATCTCTAATCGAGGATGGTTTCAGATAGAGGTTTCAAGGAAGAGGGGGTCTCTGATTGAGAGAGGTGGTTTGAGAGAGAGGGTTTTAGAGAGTTAGACAAGGCTCTCCGATTAGCAAATATGGTTTCAGAGAGAGATGTTTCTAGGAGAGAGGGGTCTGATTGAGAGAGATAGAGAAGCTCTCCGATTAGCAAAGATAGTTTCAGAGAGAGAGATGGGGGTTTGAGAGAGATAGAAAAGATCTCTGATTAGCAAAGATGGTTTCGAAGAGAGAGAGAGAGAGGGGGGGTTTGAAAGAGAGATGGTTTCAGAGAGATAGACAAAGCTCTCTGATTGGCAAAGATAGTTTCAAAAAAAGAGGTTCAGAGAGAGAGGGGTCTTTCATTGAGAGAGGGTTGGTTTGAGAGAGAGAAGGTGGTTTGAGAGATAGAGGCTTCAAAAAGATAAAGGAGAGGTTTCAGACAGATAGAGACAGGTATAGAGAGAATACGCAGAGGATCTATAAGAGAGAGAGAAAAAGTTCAACCGAAATTGACGTGATTTCAGTTTTTCAAAATCCGAAAATGGGTAGTCTTGTCTTTTAAAAAAAAAATTGTTATGAAGTCCAAATAACGGACATATCAGTAATAATATAAAGTTTTAGTATTTTGATAATAACATAAGCTAAAATGAATATTTATGTAATTTTTCCTAAAAAAATAATACACGTGTGCACTTTATTGTTCTTCAAAATTGTCAACTACTTCAAAACTAACAATTAATTCTAGACCTGGTAGAAGGAAGGCCTACGCTTGATGGACTAGTGCTTGACCTTGGCAATGGTTATACTTAGTTCGACTCTTACCATTTAAGTTGCTGATTAAAAAGACAAAAATGATTCTGGACCTGGTAGGAGTAAGGCCTACTCTTGATGGACTAGTGCTTGACCTTGGCAATGGTTATACTTAGTTCGACTCTTACCATTTAAGTTGCTGATTAAAAAGACAAAAATGAAGGGTGCATTACACATGCTACATGGTATTCTTTATGGAACCATGTGAAAACTCTAAGAAACCTAATGTTTCTTTTCTAAGTTATTTTGTGACCGTCCTCTTCCCACTCAACGGTCATCGACCGTGTGCGCACACGTGACACCAATGTTAGGGGACTTGCTGCTGAGGTGAGTTATTTGATTGAGTCTTTGATACATTCGAGTCATCCACATGACCCAAATGCTCTAAATAAATTAGAAAAAAAGAAAAATAAAAAATTAAAGATATGTAGTAAAAGTAAAATAAAATAAAAAACAACATTAAAAAGGTCAAAATGAGCTTTAAAAAAAAATAAAAATATAGGTTTAGAAAATTTGATTTATAACAATTGCTTAAAGTATACTAAAATAAAATACATCTAAATGAGCATAAGAAGTAGTGAAAAATGGATTTCAAAAATCACTTTGTGGGCAGAAATAATCCAAAAAAGAAAGAAAAATATAAGAATAAGTAATTATGGCCTAAATATTACTCAATCTTTTCCAAATTAATAGAAAACATTTAAAGGATTGTCTACAAAGAGACCATTTATCTCTTATACATGCAGCGTACAACTTTTCATACTCATTAGATGTCAAATTTGATGGCTTGGGGTGAGTCACGAAGTTCGAGAATTTATTTTTGAAATTTGTGTCTATTCAATAACACTATTACAACCACCCATTTTAAAATTTAAGGGACAAGAATGATGTGGCCTTCATGTATAAAAGATAAATGGTCTCTTTGTAGACAGTCTCGACATTTAAAACCTTATAAACAAAATTCTTATTTTAAATTTTTTAGATTTTTTTAAAAATTTGCCACTTGACAACCCTAACCTGCCAAAACCAGAACATGGCCAGTGGCCGCTTCTAGTAACCCGACCTAGTTTGGGTCAACCCTGCCGGTTTTGCAAACTTTGTTCGCTCGTGCTACTAGCACTTTGCAATTCCATGTGGCTTCTCCGGTTCTCAACGGCACCCAATTTATCTTAGAGAGAAGAAAATAAAAAGTTGAGAGGCTGTAGATCACTGGTTGCCTTGTTAATCACCATTGAATTTCTTAAAGGGCTTAGACTTTAAGCCAGCCCAGATTTGCATTTTATATGTGGAAAACGTTTACATAGCGCCGAGGATCTAAACAATCAAATTAGTGTGCACCTCAAAATTTTCACTAGAAGAGGTTGTTTTGATGCTCAAATATCGTCAAATTGTTCATCTTGACATCAAGATGCATCGACATGAGAAACAAATAGATTTCAAGTTTTGGAAATAGTGCATCTTGTAACACATTTTTAGACCGTCAATTTTCAATTTTTCATAGATCTGCTCGATCTACACAATTTTTGAAGTGTTAAATTTTATAATGAACGATGAAAATATATTTTAATGCAATCAGAAAGAGTTCCAGTATTGAAACCACATTTCTCGACGTAATTTGAAGGTGCACTTTACTTTGATTATTTAGATCCTCGACTCTATACAAACCGCATCCTTTATATATAGAAAAGAAAATTATTTTGATGCAATATTAAAATAAGTGAGCCTTATCTTAAAACTCGCCAAAAGTTCTAGTTCTGGCATTGTAAAAGCTCCAAATCGATCATCTCAGCCTTGACCGTTATTATTGTAAAAATAATTTGGATTTCAAGCTAAATTGTAACACCTTATTAGAGCGTCGGTTTCACCCTAAAAATAAGTGTTCGCGGATCTCCAAGATTTGTAACATTGTTTTAGCTTCAAATTTCATAATCGGCATTGGACATTGATATTAGAGCCGTCATAAAGACTTCTGATGCCCAAAGTGCTTTCTAGATGAAGATTTGAGGCGAGACTTTATTTTGTTTTTATGGAGCCTAGGACTTATAGAAATTGTATCCTATAGAAAATGTTTATAAGGTTGAGGCCCTAAATAATCAAACTAAGATGCACCTTAAAACTTTACTAGAAAAATGTTGTTTCAATGCTACCCTCAATTCCAATCAATTCGACCTTGAGAGTTGAGGGAGAGGTCCTATCAAATGATAAAATGTATTTGAAAAAGTTCACATAATCTTTTTTTTTTTTTTTTAAAGGAATTCTAAAATATTATTAAGTCAAAACGAGATTACAGAGTCAAAGACAACAGTCTCATATAAGAAGGAACCCCTTTGGCAAGGTAATCAACCAACACAATAGCTTCCCGATAAACATGCATGAAAGTAAAGGTAAAAGGCCTTATCAAAAATTTATAGTAAAACAGACCTCAACTCTCGAAGTGTCTTCTGCACCCCATTACACCAATTAATAACATTCAAGGAGTC
>NW_006499385.1:22643-34952 GCF_000471905.2 Amborella trichopoda
ATTCAAGGTCGAAATGAATCTGTATGGTTGTAGAAAACAACTTCTCTCATGCATCTGGTTCGGTTCTCTTTTTGTCGTAATTTGTTTATTTTGTCCCAATTGTTTGATGAAAATATAGAATGTATCAGATTCAGAGATCAGTTGTGGGTTGTGATATTTAAGTCGTGTTTATGACATTTCTAAACCAAGAGTATTTCCTCTGCTTTCTAATATCATCTCTTTCTATATTTACATCTATCTTCACTCTCTCTAGATGTTCAATTCATACTATCTAGTAACAATGGATTGAGAAAGGAACCAGTCCAGAAAGCTTAGATTTCACTCAAACTTTCACTACCAAAAAAAAGGCAGGAAAGAAATAAAAAAAAATTTAATCACCAAAGAAAAAACAAAGAAACTAAGGCAAAAATTTACTCACCAAAGAAAAAAAAAAATCAAGAAACTAAGACTCCAAGCATGAGAAGTTTCACTTGATCCATAAAAACCAAGGTGGAAGCAAGCGAAAGAAATTGAGACAGAGTGAACAAATGTAAATAAGTTGAAAAAAAAGACTTCCAAACTCTATTCTTTCTCTTTAGAGAGAACAAATGTAATCAGTTGAAAAAAAAAGACTTCCAAACTCTATTCTCTCTCTCTCGAAGAAAGCAAACAAAACGAAGATAATAGCAAACCTTAAAAAGTACCTTGGGACACTAATATTCTCTCTTTTTTTTCTCTCTAAGTTGAGGACATTGCACAAAAGTCTGCAGAATTGGTCACCCAAAAAAAACGAAATAGGAGAAGACCTATTGTGTGCGCTAATCTTTTAAGGATAAAAATCAGCAAATAAGAAACAAAGAAATCCAAATCCAACGGCCAATCTCCTCTCTCCCTAGTATCCGTATGAAATAGATTCTCTCGTCACAAGCTTTCTTGAATCCACGTGTTACATATGATTTTCAATTAATATCAAGATTTTCTTAGAAAATCAAAATCAAGATAAAGGAAGTTTCAAGAAAATAAAGACGATAAATCAGTTCCAATGCAAAATTAGTGTTGTTTACATATGATTTTCAATTAATAGCAAGAATTTCTTAGAAAATCAAAATCAAGAAGATAAGGAAGTTTCAAGAAAATCAAGAGGACAAATGAGTTGCAATGCAAATTAATTTTGCATTGGGGCTACTTTTTAAGAAAGTCATGAAATTAAAGCTAGGACTCATGTTAATAAATAAATGACTAAAAAATAATTACCAAAAAAAAGAAAAAGATCAATAAATTATTTCTAAAACACAACCCAAAAAAATAAAAAAATTGTAAAACTAATAAATTCAATAAATTATTCACCAAAACACAACCCAAGAAAATCACTAAATTCTTCACCAAATTAAAAACCAAGAAAATCCAAAACTTATTTACCAAAACACGAACCCAAAGCACAAACCAAAAAAAATCCAGAAATTATTTATCAAAATAAAAAAAAATCAAGAAATTATTCACCAAAACAAAAACCAATAAATTAATATTGCTATTATGTGAATGTGAACGCACAAAAACCAATATGGAGGAAGTTAAAAGAAATCAGTTATTCGTCATGAGAACAATAACTCACAAAAAAAGAGCTTGTTTTTTTTTTTTTTTTGATAGAGTACTGATGAGCGTGGAGGGTAGGACTTTATGTCGATGCATAAGAGAAAAGAAACCCAAAAAAGAAAAGAGCACAAAGAAAATAAAAAAAGAAAGAAAAAACAAAGAGAAGAGAAAGAATGAAAGTTATAAAAAAATAGAAAAAAAAAATTTCGTATAGAACCTTAATTTCTTGTATTATTTCATGGTAGATCCTCATTCCGTATTTCTTTCAAGCGGCATAAAAAAACTAAAGAAAAGAGAGTTAAAAAAGTTTTGGAGATAAAATGGTATAAAAAGATTTGATGGGGTTAATTTTTATGGTCAAAACTCAGAGGGAGATAAGAGATGAGAAGTACGGCTAAATCCTAAGGATTTCTTTATGCCACTTGAAACAAAAACAGATAGAATGTCTATCATGAAATAATATGAGGAATTAGGGTTCTATATACGAAATATTTCCCATAAAAGAATGAACCTACCTGAAAAAATGCTTTACTCCTATTCTTCTTCTCTCTCTAACCCCGCCCGGATTATGTCGCACAATTATTGATTTAATCTTTACATAAAACCAGTTGTTTAAGAAATGGATCGGTGACCCGAATTGGGCATCTCAAAAATCCATCCGGATTGGTGAATCGGCGATCTGGATCGGGAATCGGCTGAATCGGTCGGATTAAATCTTAAAAAAAATCTGAAAAAATTATTAAAATTCATTATAAATGTTGTTTTTTAGAAATCCAATAAGAAATGAGGGTACTATATTATTATTTCATTTTTTCATCAATTTATGAATATTGAGATGTTCTTTCCCTGTTTAAGCTTATGTTAATTATTAAATTTGTATTACATAAAAGAAAAATCATAGAATTGTCATGGATAAAATATATAATCATATATGGACTATAATAAAGAATGGATTAAATCGATGAAAAATTGTCACTAAATCTCGAATTATTGTATTATCTTTTATTTTATTTTTTCTTTTTATTTTTTGATGACATTATTTTCTTCCTTTTATTTGGTTTTTAGAGGATAAAATTTTTTTTTGACAAGAAATGCTTGTTGCATTGTCTTTTATTTTACTTTTTTCTTTTATTTTTTGGATCGTAGTATTTTTTCTTTTATTTTTTTTAACGAGAAAAATAAAACTTATTTTTTTCCTTTTTTTATGACACTATTTTCTTCCTCTTTATTTTTTTTTTATGCCACTATTTTTTTCCTTTATATTATTAATTTCTTTTTACTTTTTTGATGATATTATGCCCAAACTTAATTGAATTACAATATTACCTTAAAAAACCCTCTAAAATAATTCATAAGATTACTTTATTTGTCTCATATTTGTAGTTTGGCCGAAAAAAAAAAACAATAATAGTTCTTCACAAAACCGTGACTCAAATTCGAAAATATTTGTCAATCATATGCATACATTTTATGCATTAAAATTTAAAAATACAGTTTTGCATTAAAAGTTTACCGTGTATTTTTTTGCATCAATAATTTATCAATATGCAATTTTTTACATTAAAAATTTTTCAATAAAAATTAAAAATAGAGTTTAATTCGTCATGATAATTAAAACGTGGTCACGATTTTCACAATTTTTAGAAAATCATGATTTCTCGAATAAATCGATCATCGATTTTTTTATAAAAAAAAATACAGTTCTTCACAGACCCACCTGACATCAGTCATTTCAACTTGGAAAGCCGCCTCAAGTCGAATAAATTACATCAAATTGAGTACATGTTATGATAACCAACGCTATAAGAAATCAAAGGCATATAATATTAACACATTATTATCAAAAAATTGAATAAAATTTATTGAATGGAGGGAAAAAAACAACGCAGTTCTTCACAGACCCACATGACATCAGTTATTCCATCTCAAAATCAAGCTCAAATTAAATAAATCAGAGCAAAGTGCATACATGTAATTATAAACAACACTATAAGGAATCAAAACCCTATAAAATTAACATATTATTTGTAAATAATTGAGTAAAATCGATGGAATGGTGGAAAAAAAAAATGCAGTTCTTCACAGACGTCAATCATTTTTTCTCAAAAATTAAGCCCAAATTGAATAAATCAGATCAAATTGAATACATGTGATGATAAAAAAATACTATAAGGAATCAAAATCCTATAAATTTAACACATTATTTGTAAATAATTGAGTAATATCGATTGAATGGAGGAAAAAAAAAAAAAAACGCAGTTCTTCACATACATCAGTCATTTTTTTTCTAAAATCAATCTTAAATTGAATAAATCAGATCAAATTAGATACATGTGATGATAAAAAAAGCTATAAGGAATCAAAACCCTATAATATTAACGTATTATTTACAAAATATTGAAAAAAATTAATAGAATGGCACAAAAAAAAAAAAAAAAAATCGCAGTTATTACCTGTTTTTCTTGTACCCGTGGCTTCAAATTCAAATCTAATATGTAATCGTCCAAAATATTCATAAATTATGAACAATAACTTCTAAACAACACTATTAAGATCAATAACCCTTAGATTTTACAAGAAATGATGTCCTATTTTGCTTGTAATCAAAGAAATTGTGGATCCCTAAAACTCACGCTATGTTCTTCACAGATCAAAATCGATGATTTCTACTACAATTTAGTGATCGAAATGATTGAAAAGATTAAAGTAAAGGTTGAAAAATTCAATTACAAAGCTGAAAAAGATGTAAAGTGATAAAAAACTGAAAAAAAAAAAACCATGAATCTCGTAAAGAACATTGTGCAAACCATATTTTACTATTGAAAATCGGCTTGACTCGGCGATTCACTATTGAGAATCACCCGATTCTCTCTAGACATGGGCGATTCTCAGTATTTCAGTAGAACCAGCATGGATGTGTCGGTTCTCAAGTCCAAACGACTCGCCCACTTTTGAAACACCGCATAAAACTATTAACCAACAAAATAACGTAACAAAAGTTTGATTTATGTTCTTTTAGATTTATGCTCCCTCACCACAAAGTTGTTTTGAAAACTTAAATTTGATTACTTTTCTTTAAAAATGCTCATTCAAATGTAGATCCCTAAATTATAGATGCATAAAGCAATATTAACTAGGTTTTTCTTGATGGATCAAATGTACAAAGTGTTCATAAAGGAGCACATTAAACAATTTTTACGTACGTGGTTGACGTTGCAAGGGACCACCTGTGCTTAATAAATGTTAATAAATGCATTTAGGACAAAAATGTACTTTTTATTTTTTTTAAATGGCTAATGTCTAACGTTAAAGACATATATCTTTAAGTAAATCTTTTATTATTAATAATGGTCGTAATGGAAACATACCTTTGATATTGTATAGCAGTTTTTCAATTTTTTGGGTATACGATTTTATGTTGTTCATGTAAAGGTTGATTGAAAACAGTGAATTTTCAATCAAAGAGAGAAAGAATAGGAGAGAAAGGAAAATGGGGCAAGCGAGAGAGGCAATTTTAGAGAGAGAGATTAGGGGAAAGTGGAAATAAAGTACATAAGCGTATCAGTTAGCGTTAAATTCTTTTCAATAGATTTGACTGGTCAACCTTCATCTCAATTTTAAGATTGAAAATTGGATCTAATGGCGATCCATAAGAGTCCTATGCCATTGGCACGTGGTAAGATCCTGTAAGATCATTACTCTTTTCAAAATTATTAAGAAATAATCTTGACTATTGGATGTAAATTATTTCTCTTGCCCCAAACTTTATGGACACGATGGTTGCCATGGTGGGAATTATCTAAACTTCTCTTTAACTAAAGCAAACAAGAAAATACGATTTGCCCTCAATTTTCAGTCTATCCCTCCTCGATATAAGTGAATAAACGTTGGATATGGAGCTCATCCTTTTTTGAGCAAAGGTGGTTGTCGCCGATTGTTTAACAAGATACTTGTGTGTCTCTGGTAACTAGGGGAAATGTTTATATTGAGTCGAGGCTCTAAACAATGAAATTAGAGCCTACTTCAAAATTTTCACTGGAAGATATTATTTTAATATTCAAATATTTTCAAATTGATCATCTCGACATCAAGATGCATAGAAAAGAGGGAAATCTGGATTTCAAGTTTGGAAATAGTGCATCTTGTAATACATTTTTGGACTAATTTTTAAGTTTTCATAAATTTGTTCAATCTACATTATTTTTGAAGCTTTAAATTTTATAGTTAGAGATGAAAATATATTTTAAGGCTATCACAAAGATTTTCAGTATTGAAACCACATTTCTCGACACTATTTAAAGGTGTGCTCTACTTTGATTGCTTAGAGCCTCACCTCTACTTTGGGGCATGTGTACATATGCCCAAGTTGCACCAAAATAAAATATTAAAAAAATAATAGTCAGAAAATAAATAGATGAAATTACCCCTGAAACTTTATAGGTGTATTTTATGTAATTTTTATCATTCAAATTATTTGTTTTATATTTTATTCATGTGCATCTCACTGAGGCGTATACACCTACAAAATATTAGATTATTATGATTTGTAAAAAGAATATTAAAATTCAAACATTGTATGACATCTGTGACCATGTGAAAAACTTTGAACGGTGATAAAGCTATATGTGAAGTACTGTCGAATTTCACCTATAGGTGTTTTGTAGTGTTTTCTTATATATATATATATATATATATAGTAAACATTTTATGCACTTGGAAGCTATAATGAATAATAGTATAGGTGGAATCCAAGCCGTCAAATCTTCATCTTGTAACTCAGAATACATAACACAATATGAATTTTAGTATTTTTTCTAGAAATCGAATCATAATGAAATTTTAAATGTGTGTACTAAAAAATAAGGCGCACAATTAAAAAATTTATAAGCAATATTTCAAAAATCGAATCGTAATTAAATAATGAAAATGATGTTTTTATATTTTTATATAGTGCGAAATACTGTTATGTATATACATCCAAAATTTCATCTTAATCCGATTTATAGAAAAAAATTAAAAATAAAATTAAAATAATGATATGTATTTTGAACCACTCGTTGAAGATTTGAAGGATAGGATTCCATTTATATTACCATTCACATATGTTATAGCTCATATGAACATATGAGCCCAACGACCCAGATTGAATATGGGCCGATCTTGGTCACGACCTCATTTTATATTTGAATTTGAAATTTTTTTTTACAAATCAAAATAACTTGAAATTTTAGGTGTCCATTATTCTCATCAAGGCGAACTTGTTTGAAGGCATTTTTCCGCACCTTGAGTCCCCGATGTGGAATAAAAGAGAAGCCGATTAATAAAGCCCTGACATACATCTATAATTTTCGGCAGTCTCAGAATTTCCCAAGAACGGGTTAGAACCTTTTTAAGGACTCCAAAAGGCCACCTGCCAGTTTTGTCGTTATCCAACATGTCTACGGTAGCGCAGACAAAGAAACAATTTCGAAAAAATCCGCCTCTTGCACATTGAAACGGACCCTGTAACTGGAACCCTATCTTTGGAGCGATAAGTGGCTATAGGACAACCGCCATTAGATCAAACATTGTCGAAAACCCCCAGGGGTCAAGTTTCAGCTTAAATAAATGCACCAAAACAAAGTTATAGGAGAAACATTGAAAAGCGATAGGCCGCACGCTATTCCTGTACGGCCTCCATCCACCAATCTTCATTAAAGGAGATTGGTTTGCACAACCACAAGCAGCAACTTTGGAGATTCGTATCTCACTCGTTTTGAGTCGTGTCACGCTCAAATTTTACGAGCGTGTACATCTCGTCAAGACGAGCGTTTTGATACGTGGCATGCCTAGTGACAATGCCCGAGCAGGGAGAAAAGCTAGAGAGAAGATGACGATTCGTAGCAAAAGTTGTAGGAATTCATCAGCGACGTGTCTTGCTCGAGAAGCTATATCACGATGCTCACATATCGGATCGACACGAAACCAGTTGCATCGCGTGTGTAAGGTCCAAGGCTATGTCGGGTCTGAACTCAACACGTGATGAATGGTTGGATTCGGAACATGAAGGCATCGAAGTTACAACAGATTCTGCTTATTGGAATTCAAATTCCGGCAAAAAACCTAAGATGGAAAAGTCTTCGTTCGGGCACGAAATCGAGCTGCATTTGTTGCAACGCGATCGTGATGGCATGCTCAGTGCAATCCAGAGAAGAAATCAAAAAAAAAAAACAAGAAACGAGCGCACTATTGATCAGAAGTTTCTAAGATTCATGCAAATTTCAAGTTGCGTGATCGTGGCCTAAAAAGGTGATTCGTGGCTCGATGTTGGTATCAAATCGATCGTCATGCCGAACCCAACAAAAAAGTATTCTTTTTTTTGCTAAACGGGTGTCGGAGCAACCCTGAATTATCCATAGAAGATCACGTACACTCTAGAGCAGCAGGAGATACTGTTTTTGAATTTTGTGTATTGTTGGGTAGGGATAAAACCGTCATTTTGCAACCATTTGTAAATTTTTCTTTAATTCAAAGAAATTGTAATCAGCATCAATTAGGCTAGATTTTAGGTATCTACCCATATTTGGACCCAATTCTATAAATATATGCTAAACCTAATTATAAAAGGCTTCCCTCAAGTTTCAATTTCATGAATAAAATTTGAGAATTTTACATTGAGATTGTGGGTACGTCTTGGAGAGAGAGAGAGGAGAGAGAAAAAAACGTCGGGTATCCTTCAATGAAGGTAAATTTCTCTTTCCTCGTCTCATCTCTATCTTTCTCTCCTCTTCTCATATCTCTCTTTCTCTCTCCTCTCTTCTCTCTCTTCCTTTTCTTTCTTTCTCTCTCTCTTCCTCTCTTCTTCTTTTTGTTTCTCTCTCCTCTTCTTCTTCTCTATCTTTCTCTCTCTTCCTCCTTCTGTCACTTGCTCTTCTCTCAACACACACAGCAGTGGGCCATCCTTGTGCGTGTCTTTCATCCCCTTCTTTCTTCTTTTATCTGTTTTTTTTCTTACTCATCCTTCATTCTTTCCTAATCCGTCCTCTCTCTTTCTTGATAGTCTTTCTTCACTTTCTTTCTCTCTCATCTTCCTTTCCTTTCTCTTTCCTCTCTTTCCTAATCTCTCTTCTTTCTTTATCCATGTTCTCTCTTTTCTCTCTCTTCTCCATTCATGCATGACAGAGTCTATCATCAGGTATGGTGTTCTCTTTCTCCTGGAGTATGCACAGTGAGCCGGGTCTTAACGCAAGTGGCGGGCTGTGCCACTGTCCAAGTTCCTCTTGTCTCATGTTGCACATGGCGATGCACATCGTCGCGCATGACATTCCTTTTCCTAAATTCTGACGAGGATATTGGATCGAGCCCTTAACCCAAGTGGCAGGCCGGGTCATGTCTGAGTCCTTTTAAACATGCACGACAGTGCTTATCGCCGCGTGTATCCTTTTTATTTTCTCTTCTTTCTCTTGTCTCTTGCCTATCATGGACGTCAGAACCCATCATTGTCCATGTTCTCCTTCTCTATCCTCTGTCATGGACAGCAAAACCCCATCACCGTCCATGTTTTCTTCTTCTTTATCTTTCTTCTATCATGGACGATGGAACCCATCGCCGTCCATGTTCTCTTTCTCTCTCCGTTTCCTGTCATGAACGGCGGGACCCATCGCCGTCCATGTTCTCTTTCTCTCTCCCTTTCATGTCATGGACGACGGACACCCATTGTCGTCCATGTTTTCTTCTTCCTTCTCTCTCCTCTTTCATGGATGGCAGAACCCCATCGCCATCCATATTTTCTTCTTGTTTCTCTCTCCTCTGTCATGGATGGCAGAACCTCATCGTCGTCCATGTTTTCTTTTTCTTTCTCTCTCATCTGTTATGGATGGCGGAACCCTATCATCATCCATGTTCCCTCTTTCGCTCTTCTCTCTCCTCTGTCATGGATGGCGAAATCCTATAGCCGTCCATTGGAGAGAAAGTATAAAAGTTTTATGCAATAAAGAAAGCGTAGAAACCTTTCTCAATAATGTATACAAACTTCCATCGGCACAAAGTGAAATCCCTCGCATCATTCTCCCCGTATTCAAGAAATAAATTGACAAATCATTAGTCAAAGAGTTAAACAAAGAAACATGATGTACAATTCTTATTTTAGTTCTACATTTTCTTCAAGTTATCATTGTATTTATTTAGACAATCTTATTTCCTCTAATTTATATATTCTCAAAAAATCTCATTAAAAAGTTTTAGTTTATAATTTTTAATTATTAAGGTTATTAAGTTTAGTCAGTGAGCTATCAAAAAGCACCATTATCAGGCACTCTCAAATGCAAAATTTCTTACAAAAGGAAAACTCAAAAGCTCAATTTTGAATCCACAAAACTCAAAATGAAGTTAAGCAGGCACCGACTTTCTTCATTGCGAAAATCAAAGAATTACGTGAAAACAATGGGGTGTGGTTTCCATAAAGTTGCAACCTTAAACAATCCAATTAAGACGCACCTTCAAATTTGATGAAAACATATAATTTTGATGTAAATTGTTCTTAGGATTATCTCAAAATTTATTTTTATATTTAATTATAATATTTTAAACACCAAAAATGGCTAAAATCAAGTAGATATATAAACATATGAAATTTTTGAAAATGGACGGCCTAGATAATGTGTTGTAAGATGCACTATTTTTGGGACTCAAAATCCTATTTTCTTTCATAATCATGCAATGTCGAAATGCTCAATTAGAGGGTTTTTGAGACTCAAAACAACCTTTTTCGATGATCTTTTGATATGCATCTACATTGCAACCTTATATAAACTTTTTCCAAAACAATTTGATGTCATGCCATGATAAAACGCACATGTAAGAAAATAGAGAGTAAACATCCAGATGGTAGTAACAAGCAAAAGGTATTCCCATGCACTGGTCTAATATTTTAAGGTCAAGCTTTTTAAGCTTTCTCTACAGTATAAAATTTATATACTTCTCCTTTTCCGATAGTCCATTCTTAATGGACTGCTGCGAACGCACCAATCACAATGTAACATCTCTACACTATTTTATTTTTCACTTTTTCACAAAATATTTTAACACTAAATTTTGAGTGTCCACTCCTCTCTTAAACTCATACCAGTAAGAAATACAAAAAACACTTAATAAAATAAAATAATCAAAATACCCCTAAAAAGTTTAAAGGGTATTTTGATCATTATATTTTATTGAAAAACTCTTTTTAATATTTTTTTAAGTATGCCTCATTGAGAAAATGGCACATACCGAATTTCATATTCATAAAATTTGTAAAAAAATAAAAAAAATAAAAAAAAAATACTATAAAGCGTCGAATCTACTTGATCTAAATTGGACAGCTGGATAGGGGAAGTATAGAAACATTTCCCATATTTTAAACCTTAAATCTAAGAGTGATTTACACACGGACCCTAAAATTTTTCCTAAAATACGAAATGCTCCATTTATAGGTGAAAATTACACAGAAAGTTGGTCAACCCACTTTTTTAAAAAAAAACAAAAATAAAATTTGGACTGAGGACTCTGTCTTTAGAGTGAGGGGCAATTTTTAAAAAAATAACAAAAAAGGCAAGACTGACCTTCAGCCTATAAATAAAACATTTAGAATTTTGGAAAAAAAAAAAATTAGAGTCACTATATAAATCAATCTAAATCTAAAAATAAAAAAATTAAAATTAAAAAATAGAACTAAAAGATCCATCTCTAAAAGGCAATCATGTCTTATTACGTAACTATCCTCTCTCTTACTAAATAATGATAGAGTGATTTGTTGAGGCCCAATTCTTAAAGATATGGTTCAAGGCCCTACAAATATAGGGAGAGGGAGGGTTATTATGATGATTGGGGTACTCTGTATTACCTGGCTTTTCTCTCTCTAGTACTTTTTTCTAGCAAATAAATAAAAGCAACATAAAAAATGGATTGCCCACTTTTTGGATTTGGGTTTAGTCTCTATAAGGTTGCAACCTTAAACAATCCAATTAAGACGCACCTCTAAATTCTTGGGATTATCTAAAAATATATTTTTATATCTAATTATAAAATTTTAAACTTAAAAAATGGTTAAAATCAAGTAGATCTACACATATGAAAATATTGAAAATGGACGGTCTAGATAATGTGTCACAAGATGCACAATTTATGGGACGCATAAATTTTTTTTTTTTTAATGCATCTCGATGTCGAGATGATCAATTAGAAGGTTTTTCAACATTAAAAGAACATTCTCAGATGGATTGTTGATGCGCATATGTAAATCTACTTTTTAAGGTTGCAACCTTATATACTATTTCCTTTGGATTCTTTTATCTGAATTCAAATGTTACACCATTTGTTAAATAAATTTCAAATTGCATCTCAAATGACAAATCAAAATGAGTGTTAAACTTTATTAAATTATACATAATGTTAAATAGTTGATTGTATTTTAATACTTTTTCTACAACTTTTTCTTTTCTTTTGTTTTACATTAAGAATCGCCTTATGCGATTAGACTCTCAGTAAAACCCCTCTCTCTCTCTCTCTAGCAAATGAGTTGGGATGAAGTTTTGATAGGGCGACTTTATAATATTCGGTAAAGTCACATTTCAAATTTGATGTCAGGTAATTTTAAGGTGGACTTTCTATACCTTATTTGAATTTGAAGTTTCAAAAAATTGGTAGAAATCAAGGGAAAGATTTGAAATAGGTGATCCAAGAAAAGCACAGCAAGTGGACCAATTTTAGGATTTCAAA
>NW_006499364.1:4696-60188 GCF_000471905.2 Amborella trichopoda
TGGTAAGAAAATTATGGAATAGGGAAAGAAAATTAATCGAGAGGCATAAGTGGATGAAAGAATGAAAATGTGGATAAACGTGGATATTTATGAAAGAATGAAAAATGTAGATAAACATTGATATTTATGGTTTCTCTCTATGTAACAATGCTAAGGGAAGAGAGATGCATAAATAAAGAAGGCAATTAGAGCTCATGGATTTTAGGGGATGGAAATTTTTTTATTAACGCGAAACTATTATTCTACTAGAGGTACGTTGATATCTCAAATATTAAGTTAGGTATATTTGAGTTACTCTCTCTAAGTATTTTTTTTTTTGACAAATCTCATAAAATTTATTAATTTTGCGGTTGTTACCATGAAATAATTACATGATCAATGACCAACACAGATGATAACGAACTCCCCAACTGAGCTAGTGAATCCGCCTCATCATTTGCATCCCTGTAGACATGCTGATAAGAAACAACCAAGTTATCTGCAAGCTCTAAAATTTGTAACCACAAACTGCAGAGAATCCAAGGGACTTTCTGTTCTTTGGTGCACCATCTAATGATATTCAAAGAATCCCCTTCCACAATACAACTCACCCCCAGCTGTCTAAGTTTAAGTAGACACAAACCTAGAAGAAGAGTGTCAATTTCAACTTGATTCGCCGTACCAACACCAATGGGACCAGCATAACTAAATATAGACTGCCCATACCGATCCCTCACTTCCCCCCCAATACCTGCCGGTCTTGGATTTCCTAATGAACTCCCATCAAAATTTAACTTGAAGCACCCAAACTTGGGACAATTTTATACACTTCTCGATCTCGATGACATGAAATTCAGCTGAAACAAGTTAGTCAAATTGATCATGATATCCACTTTTGAAATCCCCTTGCCTACCGTGGTGACTCCCAGCCAACACCACACCGAATGTTTAATCTTCTGTAAAACCTGATCACAAGGAAGAGCAATCCCATCAAATGTTCTTTTATTCTTTTCCTTCCATACCTCCACAAGACAACTACCCTAACTATTTGCCAAATAACCTTTCCCACCTTTGCCAAGCCTAAAAAGTTAAATTGAGTAATAACCCCCAGAACCGCTTAGGGCATGGTTAAGCTCATTCCCAACTGTACAAAGAACCATCACCAAATCCTCTTCACAAAAGGGCAGTGTACAAGCAAATGATCCACCAACTCCCCATCTGACTTACACATATTGGGCAATACCTTAACCCTCTTGACTAAATTATCTATAGTAAAGATTCTATTTTGGGTTACAAGCCACACAAAAATGTGTACTTTATGCGGTATGGGCCACTTCCAGCAACCATCGGCATATTCCATCGTATCCGTCCATTAAAAAGAACTTTATACATCGATTTAACAAATAATATACCATCTTGCTCAATCTCCCAAACCAACTCAACATTTGAATTAGAAGGTAAGACGACTTGGTCCAGCTCTACCAATAACGATGTAATCCTTGATAGGAGGCCATCATCTATGTGATTGTATAAGAGGTTGAGATTCCAAGATATATGTTCCCCATTTCTCTCCACCGAATTAGCCACCTTAGCATTAGGGTGTTGGACTTTATCAAATATATCCGTAAAACTTTCCTTTAGAGGATAACCTCCCAACCATCTATGATGCCAAAAAGCCACATTAGTGTCATCTCCTACGCACCACCTCACATGCTTATCCTCTAACTATTTACAAGAGGATATAGACTTCCAACAAAAAGATTTGATAGAATTCATTCTACCCTGACCAATCCAAAACTCATGTATATCTATTCCATATTTGGCAATCAATACTTTGCACCAAAGTTGGTCTTTAAATTGAGGGGCACGCCACCACCATTTATATAACATAGCTTTATTGACTAACAAGATTTTATGAATGCCCAACCCTGCATCTTTTTTGGGTGTACATACTCTATCACATCTAAAGAGATGGAACTTTCTAGCTTCTTCAGACGAACTCCATAGGAAATTTCTCATCATGCCTTCAATTTTCTTTGCCACTGAACGTGACAACTGAAATAAAGACATCTAATAGATTGGAAGATTTTCCATGCATGATTGCACCAAAGTAGTCCTACCTCCAATGGACAAGAACTTTGGCTTTCATAAGTCTAACTTTCACTGAACCCTTTGTAAAACCTTATCCCATGCCAAAACTAGTAATCTAATATATGACAGAGGCATACCTAGGTAATTAATGGGGAACTTATCAATCTTACATCCCAGAACATTAGCTAACTCCATAGACAAAGTATCACTGCAATTAACACCAATCAGGGATGTTTTCTCCTTCAGACCCATGGCAATTTTACAACACTTTAAGAATCTGCCCACATTGCCAACCTCAGAAAGATTTGCATCACAAAAAAACCAAAGTCTCATCTGCATATTGCAAATGAGAAATAGAAGGACCACAGTCAGCCACTTTGAAGCCCCTAAAATACCCCTTATCCTCCACATTCCTATGCATAAGAATAAATCACTCAGAATAAATTGTGAAGAGAAAGGGAGATAACAGATCTCCTTGGCGAAGACCCCTAGAGGCGCCAAAGAATCCTTTAGGACTACCCTTAATTAGAATAGTGAAATGAGCAAAAGAGAGACACCCAAAAATCCAGCTCCTCCATTTCACACCAAACCCATTCTATGCATGACTTCCATTAAAATGCACCACTATACCCTATCATATGCTTTTTCTATATCATGTTTCAGAACCACCCTTGACATTTGACTAGTAGCCCTAGAATGAATACATTATTGCGCAATAAACACACTATCAGGTATTAGACGGTTCTGAATGAAAGCTGATTGAGGCCCTGAGATAATAAGAGGAAGTATAACTTTTAGTCTCTTAACTAGCACTTTTACAATAATCTTATAAAGACTATTAATCAAACTAATAGGTCTGATATCAGATAGTTCTACAATAATGGATTTCTTAAGGATAAGAGCAATGTAAGTAGAATTAACTCATTTAAAGATTTCACCCCTAGATATAAAATCTTTAACCATAATCAAAAGTTCACCAGAGATAATATCTCATAACCTATAGAAAAAAGCTAGAGGGAAGCCATCCGGCCCTGGTGCTTTATCACCTGGCAAAAGGAAAATTGTTTTTTTAAGCTCTATCATAGTGATCTCAGCTTCAAGAGACAAGACACTCTCCTCTAATAACCTCTTAAAAGGAATGTGACTCATTCTGGGGGTAACCTTAACTTCCAAAGAAAAAGCTCTCCGAAAATAATCAATAATTATACTATCTAGATCAGCCTCATTTCCTCATGAACCCCAGGAATAACCAAGCCTGAAATATCATTTTGTCTTATTTGGGCACTAGCAATTGCATGGAAAATTTTGGTATTAAGATTTACTCATTTTAACCATTTATTTCTAGAACGTTGTTTCCAATAGATTTCATCCAGTCTAAGAAAATCCTGAAAATTTCTCACCTTAGAACTCCTCTCCATAAGTAAATCTTCTTAAAAGAAACCAGAATTTTGCACCTACTAATCTATAGATTGAATGTCCCTAAAAACCTCCTCAATCTTATCTTTCACCTGATATTGGTTATCTGATTTCCATTGGATCAACTTATGTTTAACAATCGGGAGTTTTTTGTGTAGTTGAAAGTCCATAGAGCCGAATGTGATAGTATTTTCCCAAGTGCTCCTAAGTAGCCTTATCACAACTTGCTCCTCTAACCAATCAATTTCCATCCTAAAAAGACGTACTCTTCTACACTTATCTGTTGTGCTCAATAAAATAGGAGTATGATCAGATGACAACCGAGGTCAAGCCTTAACAGTTACTAAAGGGAATTTTTCAAACCATTCACTAGAAACCATGATGGTTAGGGGAACTGGGACTTGATCGCTCTCTTGGGAACCACGTAAAGAAGACGTGGGCAAGAGTACCAACCGGTGAGAGAGTAATTAGGGTCGCAAGGCAGGACTTACCTCACGTGGATCCGTGACATGCTCGGGCTGGCTCGCGTGGGCGCTCTCTTAGATCACGTTAGAATGCCCTTTGGCTTATGGTCGGTTTGGAATTGCCTCCCTTGACCTGTTTCTCCTTTCCTACAAATACATACATACACACACATTAAAAGTACAAACGAATGGAGTATGGGTCCCCACCTTATTACAGGGCGAAGTGAAAGTGAGAGAAGAAGTTTGATCGAGCGGCTAGACCGGTAGGCGATTGACCTAGCGTGGTAGCAAGATGGGCACGCTAACTCAGATCAGCACAACGAAATTACTATTAGGCGATAGAACCAATACCCATCAGCCTGGCACGATGGCTAGTTTGTCATGGCAGTAAGATGGGCATGGTAACTCAGACCGGCACAACGATATTACTGCTAGACGACAAGACTGGCACGACAGCGCAAGGCTCAGCCTACCCTCTGGTCAAACAAGCAAGGAAGAGAAAGTGAAAATAAAGATGATGGTGAAATAAGAGTGATAGAGAATGAGATGAAATGAAAATGAAAGAGATGAATTAAAATAAAATTAGAAAATGAAATTAGGATTAAAATGGAATGAAGAAAAGTGAAATAAATAAAATGAAATGAAGTAAAATAAAATAAAAGGGATAGAAGAAAATAAAATAAGATGAGATAATTAAAATAAAATAAATGGATGGAATAGAGTAAAGATGGTGAGATAAAATGAGTGATGCAAGATGAATGGAATAAAATGGAATAAAGGAAAATAAATTGAAGTAAATAGAATGAAATAAAAGGAAGGAGTAAGATGGAATAATACAAAAAGGAGGGGTGGAAGAAGTAAAATGTGATAGTTTTAAAATAAATAAAAATAAAATAGATTAAAAAAGGGAGAGTTTGACTTGCGGGAGAGGATCGAGTAAAATAGTAATAAAAGAAGAGACACGTTTTGGTTAAGGGAAGCAGTGCGTTGTTGAGTTTATTAGATTCTTTTAAGTTTTGAAGAGAGGGAGTTTGACACATGGAAAGGGCTTAAATAAAATGGTATAAAAAAAAAAAGAATGATTTGGTTAAGAGAGGGGAAGGGCTTATTTCTAAGCTCTTTGGGTTGTTTGAGTGAGAGAGAGAAAGTTGGTTAATGGGGAGAGAGAGGGTTTGATGAAATAGCGTGGAAGAGCGGGGGAACGAAACATTGACGGAAAAAAAAACGAAACTAAATTAGAAAGAGGGGAGGTAAGTGGGTTTTTCTTTCGTAGATTCTTAGAGAGAGAAAGCGTGGTGGTGTAACGACATTGAGAAAAGGGGAAGCAAGTGGACGAAGGCGAAGATAGAGCAGAGTGGGGCGGAGATAACAGGAGTGGTGCAAGATGGGATGGCGGCCACGAAAAGTTGGAAGGATGGCAGAGATGGCTGCAAGGTGGGAGGAGATAGGACAGCGACGGAAGAGAGGGGAGGCGGAGATGGAAGTTGGGTGGTTTGCTGCGATTAAGAGGGGCGGAAGTTGTAGGCAGAAAAGGGGCGGCTGCAAGATTGGGGCTTGGTCACAGGTAAGAAAGAAGAGGGTAGTCGTAGCTGGTGTGAGGTGGTGACGAGAGAAGAAGGGAGGAGAACAGGGGGCGTAACTGAGGAGGAAATGGAGTGGTTAGTTGCACGTGATGATTGGATACTAGTTGTTGCAGCGAAGAGAGTAGGGAAAGAGAGCTAGGAAGATGTGGCGAGGATTAAGGAGAGGTAAAGATGGGGAGAGATGGGTGCAGGGAGTTGGAAAGTGGTGGCTGGAAACAGAGTGGTGGCAGCGAAGGTGAAGGAGGAGGCATGAACGTTGGGTTTTTTTTTTTTTTAAGAGAGAGAAGGCAGCGAATGAATGGGAAAGAGTGGCTCAGTGGGAGAATGGTGGAGCAACGGTGATGGGCGTTGTCGCGCGCGGCAATGGGGTTGGTTCACGCGCGGCAGTAGGTGTGAAGTTCGGAGTTCACACGAGGCGATGGGGGTTGTTTCACGCACGCCGATGGGCAGAAACGTTTCACAGGCCGCAATAAGGTCGGTTATACGGAAGGCGTTCGGTAGAAAGGTTTCGCATGCGGCAATAAGTTAGGAATTCATGCGTCGCGTTAGGGAGGAATTCACGCGCGGCGTTAAGGAAGAAAGGTTTGGGAAATGGTGGTCGCGCGAGACCAGGGATCGTAAGAGAGAAAAAGGAGACACAAGGGTATACCATAGGGGATGATGTGAAGGTGCATAGAAAAAGAAAAGAAAGGGAGGTGGACGTGAGGGACAACTAGAGAAAGAAGGAGGACGTCGACCTGAAGGTGCACATGAAATACGTGGACGTGTTGGGGATAAAAGGATAAAAAACAGAAAAATTGTGGTCATGATGGACCACAAAGAGGAGTAGAAAGTTGTGGTCGTGAGGGACCATAGGGGAGGGAGAAGAGGAGGGTCATAGTCATGGGAGACCACAAGGGAAGGAAATAAGGAAGAAGAGAAGGAGAAAGAGCGAAACACAGACTGCGATGGAGCTCCACCATATGTGAAAGAGGAGAGAGCAAGAGAGAGGAGAGAGAACAGAGTGAAAGAGAGAGAATGAGGAGAGAAAAAAAGAAAAGAGAAAAAGAGAGAGAGAAAAGAGAGAAATTTATGTTCTCTGTCTTTTATCTCTCTCCCAAAACGTGACCCAACAATGAATAAAGCTCAAAATTTTATTAAGCCAAGTAGGGTCCTTTGTACCATGATATAACATGATATATATAAACTTTTGCTCAAACATAGGTGGATTGATCAAAATTAATCCTAATTGATGAAAAATACATTTTATTTGAATTAAAAGAAATTCTAAAAATGGGTCAAAATGATGATTTTGCCTTTGCCCAATAATTCATGAACTTTCACTTCAGTCCCTACTACACTCATGGAACTCGTGCGATTTTCCTAGGCCAATCGGGGTTGCTCTGGAGATCATTCGACCAAAAGCTGATTATTTTCTATTTGGGCTTGGAATTGTGATCGATTTGATACCCATTTTGAGTCACGGATCGCGTTTTTAGGCCACGATCATGCAACTCGAAATTTGCATAAATCTTGCTATATTTGGATCAAGATTGCGCCCATTTTTTGACGTGTTTTGATATTTTTTCACTGAATTACAATAAGCTCGTCATCACGATCATTTTGCACAAAACACAGCTCGATTTCGTGTCCGAACGAAGATTTCGAAACTTTTGGGTTTTGGCCAGAATCTGGAACTCCTGGGTCGGAATCTGTAATGATTTGATGCCGTTGTGTGTGAAATTCGATTGTTCATCACTTGTGGAGTTTGAACCAGAGATAGCCCTAAACCTTACGAATGCAATGGAAGTGATCTTGCGCCGATCCGTTATGCGAGCGCCGTGATTTGGCCGTTCGAGCGAGATGTGTCACTGTTGCAATTTCTGCAATTGTCTTCATGAATCGTCAATTTCTCTCTAACTTTTCTCCCTGCTCGGGCATCGTCACGAGGCGTACCACATATCGAAACGTTCCTCTTGACAAGACGAACATGCTCGTAAAATTTGAGCGCGATCTGACTTGTATCAAGGGAAATGTGGGTCTCCGAAGTTGTTGCTCGTGACTATGAAAATAATAACCATTAATGGTGATTTGGTTCGGGGAGACCTCACGGGAATAGTGTGCGGCCCACCTTTTTTTAACGTTACACCCATAACTTTATCCTGACACGTCTGTTTAAGCCGAAACTTGACCCTCATGGGTTTTCACTATGCCGGATCCAATGGCGGTGGTCCCATAGTCATTTGACACACAAAAAATAGATTTCTAGTTACAGAGTCCGTGTCAGGGTGCTAGGGGCCGATTTTTTTGAAATTGTTTATTTGTCTGCACTGCCTTAGACATGTCGGATTGCGACGAAACTTGGCAGGTGGCCTTTTGAAGTCCTTCTGAATATTTTCACTTGTTTTGGGGCAATTCTGAGGCTGTCGAGAATTCCATTGTATATCATAACTTTATTGACCGGCTTCCTCTTTATTCCTCATCGGGGACCCAAGGTGCTGAAAATTGTATTCAAACACATGAATCTATTAATTTTAGAGAAGGTCAGATTACTCACACTACTATTTGACCAAGTAAAGGATGCGCCAGAAATGGGTAGATCCAAAAGCAAGTGTGATTCAATAAAAACATGCAACCATCGCATAGGTGCTGTAATGCGACCACCTGAGAACGATTCTTCTTGCCAACGAGTCAAATTGAAATCCTCCCATGCAAACAGGAAAAGAAAAATTAACAAACACTTCAAACATATCATTTTAAAATGCTTCTTTCTAGGCAAGAACATTCGGCCCATAAGCATTCAATAAGCCCCATGAAAAACCAAGTAAAGGACCATTAAAAAACACCACAAAAAATCTATCTTTCAAGATCACATCAAACTTTTGAAGGATCAAAGGATCCCACAAAATCCAAAGCCCACCCGATGCACCAACAACATCTACACCAACAAAATTGATCGCACTAGAGCCCCAAATTTCCTTAACCCTAGCAACAGTGGGGCTGGGCAATTTGGTATGCTGCAAAATAAGAACTATCGGTCTATATCTTTTAACCAAAAACAAAACATCCTGCTTACATTTGGGGTCACCATGACCCCTAATGTTTTAGTTGAGAATAAGCATTAAAAATGATTAAAAGAAGAACCTAGATCCTCCAAGTGGGAACCAAAGAAAATTTGTTCCAGCATAACGGCTTCATCCAGGGCCGACGAATCAGAAGATGATGAAGATTCACTGTCAATGAACACCACCTCTCCATCATTAACCACCACCCCTTTCGTCAAAACAACAGCCATGGGACCACCACGATAAACCAACCTTTTAGAATGTCTGGGTGGCACTGAAGAAGATTCGATCTTCTTTGTTTTCGCATTCTCCTTCATCGATGAAGACACCACCTCAGTCTTGGAAAATTTAGAGTCAAGCTTCACTACATCTTCTAAATTGGCCTCATGTTTGGAAGCTAAAGAGCTGATCTTATCTATTTTTACAAAATTTCTAGCCTTTTTCTGATCCTTTATAGCTTGAACAACCACTCTTATGAGGACATTGAAGTCCATCCCCGTATTAGTCATCATTTGGCCCCGTAACACCTCCTCAGCTCCATCCACAACATGTTGTCCCTTAGAACTATCCCCCATAGCCGGGAACGAACTTAGTGGACCCATATCAAGAGATGGATCAAGGCCAACACCATCTATAGCTGCCAAGGCATCGACGTCAAGTGGTTCAAGTGCAACCTCAGGGATAATGTCTTCATCTATTACTGCCAAGGCATCATCCTCCTTAGGCTCAACAAATATCCCAGGGATGATGACTTAGTTATCATCAACTACAATCTCAGGGATGATGTGTTGGTTTTCATCTGCAGCAGCTTGCAACGCAATAGGCTCAGGTAACTGATGAACTGCAGCCAACGGAGCGATAAGATCCGCCTCTATTGTGTTTGATAATAGTGAAGTGATTCATTGACACCATGCGCGGGTTACCCGTGGTGGTATGATGTGACTTGATAAGAGAGTAAGGCAGGCAATGTTCTCTATATCCCTGTATGATAGGAGGCGAGTTAGGTGGAAAGTGTAATGGGTGGGTTGTGCCCCCCGAAATTCAAAGTATTATAAGAAGTAAATAGTGAACCGTGCCTTGCAAGGCAAGTGCCTATCAAACGCCCCAAATCGCGTTGGGGATTGTGTGTGTGAGTGTGAGGGCATTACCGAATGAGACACTCATTGTCATTGCCCTCTCTCCCTAGTAATGGTAGAAATCCTAAATAATGGGATTGACTTGGCCTGATGAATAGGGCATCTACTTTGGGAGTAGGTGAATCTAAGGAGTGAGTGGTTAACAATTGACTGTGTGATTGTGAATGCTGGTAGTGATACTGGTTTTATGATAATCAAAATATTTGATATGCCATCTGTGATGAATGTATTGGAAAGATTGCTAACATGATACTATTTCCATTATGATTGTTTATAGATAAAAGAATTCTTTATAATGCCAAAATATATATGTTATAGATGCATAACTTCTATATCCTCTTATTGAGCTTTATAGCTCACTCTTCTTTTTCCATCCCTGTAGAGTAGAAGTTGCAGGTTCAAGAACTGCCTGTTAGGGGAGATCGATCTGGTCGACGAAGGCTTGTACCTGTGAAGAAGACCTTTTGCTTGTATGTGTTTATCGGCAGTGGGCCATGTTCTGGGTTGGCTTTTTGGAGCTATGTATTTTTGTAATTTAGGCCTTATGTGCCTTGAATAGATGTACTACTTCAAGATGCTTATGTAATTACATAAATCTTAGTTCTCCTTTTACCTAGTTCTTGTGCTTGTGTTAAAGTTTCTTTGCTTTCTTGGTTTTCTTGAGTTACCGCTTTATCAAAGCAACGTGCCACTCTATCTTGAGTAGAGTTCGCTACCTTTGGATCATGAACCCGCACCCTGCTACCCTCTGTAGTGAACAGTAGGGGTTAGGGGGTGGGATCATGACATCTGACGTTTGGGGCCTTGCTAAAGGGCCTATAGACCCAAAACATGGAGACTTTTGGGGGGAAAAGAGAATTGAGCTACTGGTGGGACCCCTCTAGGAAGGCCCATCATCCACGTAAAGAGCTTTACTTTCTGTTCCAACAGCTAGGGGTTAAGGGTTTGTAGACCCAGTTGGTCAATATCCAGGCTTGTCTGGCAATCGGGGACCTTGCTTAAGGGCTTTCTTCACAATCAATAAGATTTTTTTGTGTCTTTTGGTGGGGGGTCCCTTTAAGAAGGTCCATCATCCACGTCAGATACTTTTGTTTTGCTATCGATGGGGGACCCCTCTAGGATGGCCCATCATCCACGTCAAGAGCTTGCTTTGGATAGATAGCCAAGGAGCCCTTGGTGGGTGTTGTTTGCTGTTATATCAGGTTTCCTTTGACAAGCAAGGTACCTCTTTGGGCCCCATCCTGTCGAGTCCAATTTGGGGCATTTTGTAGGGCATCCTGAAAAGTTTGGGCTTTCGGTCAAGGAGGGGTTTGGCGACCTCTTTGGGGTGTGGATCACTGCACCAAATCAAGGGTGTCTGGTGGCCGGCCTGAAATGTCTAGACTGAAACAGTAACCGGGAACCTTGGGGAGGCTACACCCTGGTTATCGGTGGCAGGTTTTGACCTAGTTTGACAGTTTCTTACCTTTGGGAGTGTCTTTGGTGTGCTATCGTGGCTTTCTTGTTTTTGTTTGACTTCTTGAGAATGGGGTCCTTTTAGCATGGAACCCTGACTCGTCGTCTTGGCGATTCTTCTGACTTCTAGGTCCTTTCATGAACGGACTCAGACTGTTGGATTTTTCTTGAAGGTCTTTCTTTTGGGTCCCGATAGTAGGGTATTCTGGTATCGAGGATTTTCTTGGGGTGCCGGCCGCCTATGGAGGTGAGTGATGCATCATCTTGCTTATTGGTCCGAGTGCCCTTTCGGGTTTTCACTTGGACTGGGGGTAGTGGTGTAAAGACTGTTTTCACCAACCTCCTTTTTATTGGGCTCTTTTACCCATGACCTCACAGTCATGTCCGCCCTTTTTTCGTTTTTTCTCAAGGTGCCCTTTCTTGTTTTTACCGTGCTTGGCTTTTATTCATAGAACGCTTTCACTCATGATTTCGTGACCATGCCTGTCCGTCATTTTTACTCATGGTGCCCTTTCGGGTTTGCACCACGCCCTTTTTTTTGTGGGGGCATGTTTTAAGGTCATGCCTCCAGGACCTGGGCTATGATTTATGGTTATATAGCCTTAACCATTGTGCTAAGCAGTTTTAATGTCATGCGGTCAAGACATGTGCTACAATTTAAGGTCATATAACTTGGACCGTGGTTATGCAGTTTAGGGTCTTGCAGCACAGACCGTTGTGCGAAGCAATTTATCGTCATGCAGCCAGAATGTGTGTTGTAGTTTAAGGTCATATAGCTGGACTGCGAATCAATTTAACATCATACGGCCAGGACATATGCTACAGTTTAAGGTCGTATAACTTGGGCCGTTGTGCGAAGCAGTTTAACGTCATGCGGCCAGGAAGTGTGCTGTAGTTTAAGATTGTATTGCTGGACCGTTGTGCAAAGCATTTTAACGTCATGCGGCTAGGACATGTGTTATAATTTAAGGTCATATAATTGGACCGTCGTGTGAAGCAGTTTAACATCATGCGGCCAGGACGTGCGCTATAGCTTAAGGTCATATAACTTGGACCAATGTGCGAAGCAATTTAATGTCATGCGACCATAATGCGCACTACAGTTTAAGGTCGTATAACTTGGACTGTGGCTATGCAATTTAAGCATGGACCATTGTGTGAAGCAGTTTAACGTCTTGCGGTCATGATGTGTGGAACAGTTTAGGGTCATGTAGCTGGACCTTCATGCGAAGCAGTTTAACATCATGGGGTCAAGACATGCGCTACATTTTAAGGTCACGTAACTAACTAGACCGTTGATTCACGTGATGAAGTTGGCCCAATGAGAGGCGGTGAGTATAGGTGGACTCACTGAGGAATGTGAAGTGAATAAGACTCCATGGGGAATGAGTCTGCAGATGATGGTCTAACTCACTAGGGATGAAATGGCCGAGACCATTTATAAGCAGTGGGTTCAGATGATGAAGGTGACCCAATGAGGGATGGTAGGTGCAAGCGGACCCACTGGGGACTAGGGAACAAGTGTGACTCCCTGGTAATTAAAATGAGTCCATACATGTGATGAGAGGCATGAGTGTGACTCCATGGGGGTGAAACTATGATGAGGGACAGCAGACCCAAAGGCATGAGTGAGACTTCATCGAGGAAGACGGTGGGTTCACTAAGGCTTTACTGGGGATGAAGTGCCATGAGGGGCTCGTGTGAAGGGATTTGAGCTGGCTTGGAGGTGTAGAATTTGTGCTCAGGAGAGTGCAGATGCACGCGCAGCAGCCAATGACTAGGTTCACCTCAGAGGTGCATGCTTTCACGCATAATAGCTAGGTGGGTGCATTGAGCGCACACGGCGGCCTGAGTGAGCGCATGCAGCAGTCTAGAGAAAGTGAACATGAACGATGGTATGAGGGAGGCAGATGGGCATGGAAGTTGTATGCGCTCGGTGGTTTGGAGAAAGTGAACGTGTACGACGGTCTGGGGAAGGTAGACCCGCACACCGATTGAACGCGCACGGCAGACAGGGTAGAGAGTTGGGCATGGCAGCCTGCACAGAGAGATGAGCACGGCAGCATGTGCACGACGGGTGGGGTTGAAAGGAGTCATTTGGGTTTGGGCTCGGGCTGAAACCCGACTTGGTCTGACCCATCACCATTTTGTCTCTAGGACCGTAGTGATTGTGTGTTTTAAGGTCGTACACCAAGACCTGAGGGCGTGTTTAAGGTCGTGCCTTCGAGACCATAGAGATAAATTAGTTTTAATGTCATCCACCAAGACCTAAGGGCATATTTAAGGTCGCGCCTCCGAGACTGTAGAGGTAGAATATCCGATTCCTCTTCTCATTGTGTGCTGAGCTAAGGCGGCTTCCATGACCTCGAAGGGAATGATTTCCTTTCTGCCTTTTACTCCCTGATTGGTCAGGGGCTCATAATCCATCGTTCTCATGATGTGATGAGTCTGTTGACTGTAAAGGCTCCAATCGGGGGAGGTTTCAGTCTTCGGATGAGATAAGGCTTTTGGAGCCCCACTTTCGTCATGGCTCCTGATCTCCGGCAGGAACCTTGTCAATGGTTTTGAAGTGATCAGAGGGACTTCTTCCATTTTGGCTTTCCCTTTTCGTATGGCCTTCAATTGATCTTCAAGGTCCTCAGCCTCCCCTCGGGTTTGGGCTCGGGCCGAAACAGACTCCTGAATTGACTCCTTCCTTTCCGGAGCATCTGGGAAATGCAACACTCGCTGGGGACTGCATGAGTAGGTTGTCACTTGATTAAAAGATGTATTAACCTCTCTTTTTAAAGAGGCTGGGATGTACAAAACCTTGCGATCAGCCTGAGTGGACTTGGCAATTCTCTTTGATGCTTTCGCTTCAAGAAGGGAAACGAGGAAGTGCAGGATCTTCTGATGGTATGATATACATGAGACTTGGTGCCAGAGCATCTACTCCCATGACCTCCTCGTGTTCGACGGTAGTCACTGGTTCGGCAACCAGCTGGGCTGACTTTGAACCGGAAGAGGAGGGGAGAGCCTCATCTTCAGAGGAAGCAGGTAACACTTTCGGAAGAGGGCATGGAGTGTTGGGGTGAAAAGAGGTTAGAGGGAGAAGCTTGTCGTTTCTCACTTCTTCTTTAAACATGCTCAAGAGCAGCTTTTGATATATCCTCCACATCTTCATGTAAGGACGGCTCCGTCTTTCTTACAAATCTTCGATCATCACCCTCGCGTTCTCGAGGTGATGCCAGATCTGCAAAGTAGTACTTTGCATCGGCATAATGTGTCTAAGCGATGAGGAACAATCTTTTATCAGCATAGAACGTGTACTGTCTTCCATCCCTACTGTACTTAAAGCATTGATGACGCATGGACGGAACCATCCCTTGGTCATGCATCTAAGGGCGACCGAGGAAGATGTTGTAAGAGGTATCGGTGTTGATCACGTGGAATTGAGCGTAATCGTTTAGTTCATCGATCTTGAGACGGAGGTGAACAATGCCGGCTGGTTTTTCTCCCGAGTGATTGAACCCTTGAACTGTGATGTTCATCAGTGTGAGGTCATCAGATCCCAACCCTAAGCGAGTAAGAATTCTTCTCGGGATGAGATTAATTGTTGATCCCCCATCCAGCATAATTCGACTGATGGGAACGCATGCAACTCACTGATTACAAAGAGAGGCCAGTTGTGGACCTTTCCACCCAACTGAAGGTCGTCATTCGAGAAGATGACAGCTAGACAGTTATTTAGGATTGCATGGTCCACTTCGATGGGCTCTACTTCGGTCTCATATACCTCAGGGCAGGAGAGAGCTTGGACGAGGGCCATACGGTAGTCTCTCGAGAGCATAAGGGCATCATAGACACTGAGAAGAGAGGGGAGTTTTTTCAGGTGCCCAACCACGTCATACTTGACCTTGTCATCTTCAACCCTTTGAACTCCTGGACCTGCCACGGGTCTAGGTGGTATGGAAGGTTGTGGGGTAGGATTAGGTGGTGGAAAGCTATTCTGGGGCACCAGTTGACTTTGTTGTACATCTGGTATGGATCGGAGAGGTTGTATGAATTGGGTAGGCAATGGTTGCGCAACTGGATTTGGTGTCGACGGGCCAGGTCGTGCGGCCAAGTCCAGTGCTGATTGGTTAGATGGCAGAGTGGAGGTTGATGGAGGTTGATCTAAAGATGGTTTGGTGTATGGAACCAATGGTGGTCCTTGGTATTTGAGGATTGGTTGTGGATTGGTTGGGGTATTTGGGTATGGGATGAGTGGTGGACCAGGATGATTTAAGAGTCATGGTTTCTGCATGAGCGGCTATAACCTCCTCCTTGAAATTAGACCGATTTGGTCAGTGTTGGTCACTGCTTCAGAGATTTGCACCATATGACATGCTTCGTGAGAGTGGAAGTTTCGCCCTCTTGACTCTTTGAACCGATGCTTGAGCTCACGCTCAGAAGGCTGGTTAGATAACTTGATCTCGCCCCCGGGTCGGGATGACCTCGTGGCACGTGTCGTAGGTTTCAAAAAAAACTCGAGACTTGAGACTGCTCTCTCGGGAACCTTGTTAAGAACAAGGGCAGGTACACCAACCAGTGAGAGAGGAATTTGATGTGAGGGGGGACACACCTCACCTGGGACCGTGACTCACTCAGACTGACTCGCATGGGCGCCCTCTCAGATCACAACAAAAAGTCCCCCCAGCCCTACAACTAGTTCGAAATCGCCTCCCTTGACTTGTACTCTCCTGTTTCTGCAATCACACGCACATGGTTAATTTACAAGATAGGTGGGCCAAGTGAGCCCACCTTGTCTTTAGGCGAATGCACACGAGCATGAGTAGTCAAAAGAAGAAGGAAAGAATAAAAGGATAGAGATTGGGGTATGCAAAGAAAAAGAAGGAAGAAATAGAACGGGGAAAGAGAAGAGAAGAAAGAGAAATTTGACCAGATGGCTAGACTGACACAGTGGCTAGACCAGTACAGTGACTGATTTTACGTGGTAGCAAGACGGGCACGGTAACTCAGACCGGCACGACGGCTTAACTACTCGATGACAGAACCAACACCAACCAGCCTGACACAATGGCTAGTCTGACGTGGCAGCGAGACGGGCATGGTAACTCAAACCGGAACGACGGCTAAACTGCGCGACGATGAGACTACCATGAAAATGCTAGACTTAGTTTGTCCCTTGGTCAAACAAGAGAGGAAGAAGAAATAAGAGAGGGAGAAAATAAAAAAGAGGAATGAGTAATAAAAGAATAGTGAGAGAGAAGGAAGAAAAGAAGAGAGAGAGGAGTAGAGAGATAGAAGAAGAGGGAAGGAGAAGAGAAAAGAAGAGAGAGAGGACAGATAAGAGAGAAGAAAGAAAATAAAGAAGAGGGAGAGTAGAGAGATTAGAGAGAAGACAGAAGAGAGATTAAGAGAGAAGACAAAAGAGAGAGGAGAAGAAGTGAAGAGAAGAGAGAAAAGAAGGAAGGAGAAGAAAAAGAGAAGAATAGAAGAGAAGAGTGAAGAAGAAGAAGAAGAAGAAGAAGAGAACAGAAGAGGAGAGTGATAAGAGATGAGAGAAGAGAAGAGAAGATAAATGAGACTGGAGATAAGAGAGGAGAGAGGAGAAAAGACGAGAAGAGAAGAAAAGAAAAGAGAGAAGAAGAAGAGAAGAGAAGAGAGGAAAGATAAAGAACATAAGAGAGGGAGAGATAAAGAGGAAAGATAGGAGCGAGGGGAGATAACATAAAGTATGAGAGAAAAAGAGAAGAGCAGGGGAGAGGAGAGAGATGAGGAAGAAAAGAAGAAAATGAGAAGAGAGAGAAAAGGGAGAAGAAGGAGAGAAGACAATCTGGGGAGAGATGAGAAATATGTCATGGATGGAGATGATCATTGTCGGTCATGACAGGAGGGAGAGGAAGAAGGTAACATGGACGACAATAGGTTCTGCAGTCCATGATAGAAGAGAGAGAAAGAAGAAAGGAGCATGGATGGTGATGGGTTTCGTTGTCCATGACATAGGAGAGAGAAAGGAGGACAGGGAGAAAAAACATGGACGACGATGGGCTCCGCGGCCCATGGCAGAAGAAAGGAAGAGGAAAGGGGAGAAGAAACATGGACGGCGATGGGGTCCATGATAGGAGAGGGAGAGTAAGAGAGAACATGGATGACGGTGGGTTCTGGTGTCCATGACAGGGGAGAAAGAGATAGGAGAGAGAAAAGAAGGGACGCGCTCGGCTATAGGCATCACCATGCATGTCAGAAGTGACTCAAACATGACCCAACCCACCACTTGGGAAAGGGCCCAGCTTTGTACCTTTGTAAGAGGATAAGAGAAGAAATGTCATGCACGACGATGAGCATCGCCGTGCACAACATGGGGAAGGAGGAACTTAGACAGAGGCCCAACCCGCCACTCGGGTTAGGGCCCAACTCACTGTGTTCATTCCAGGAGATCAATTGAAAAGAAGAATGTCGTGCTCGGAGATGGGTACCATCGCGCATGACTAAGGAGGAAAGAGAAAAGAGAGAAAAGAGAGAATAGAGAGAGAAAGAATAGGAGAGAGTGAAGAAAAGGAAAGTAGGAAGAGAGAGGAAGAGAGAGGAAGAGAGTAGAGTGAGACAAGAAGCAAGAAAGAGAGGGATTAGGAAAGAAGATTAAGAAAGAGAGGGATTAGGAAAGAAGATTAAGAAAGAGAGAGGGATTAGGAAAGAAGATTAAGAAAGAGAGAGGGATTAGGAAAGAAGATTAAGAAAGAGAGAGGGAAAATTAGGAAAGGGGGAGAATGAGACAAGAAAGATCAGGAGAGAGAAAAAGAAAGAAGGAGAAAAAAAATATTAAGAAAGAGGGAAACATGCACGACGGTATTTACTGCCATGCATATTGAGAGAGAGGTGAAGAGAGGAAGAGAAGAAAAGAGAGAGACAGAGAGGGGAAGAGAAAAAAAGAAAGAAGAAAAGAGAGAGAAAGAAAGAAAGGGTGAAGAAGAAGAGAAAGAGAGAAGAGAGAGAAAGAAAGAAGAGAGAGAAAGGAAGAAGAGAAGAGGAGAGAGAAGATAGAGAAAAGAAGAAGAGAAAATGAGAGAGAAGAGAGGAGGAGAGAGAAAATTACCAAGGGATATCTGACTCTTTCTTCTCTCTCCTATCTCTCTCTCTCCAAGATGTGCCCACAATCTCAATGTACAATATAAATTTTATTCATCCAGTTGAAGCCCTTTTACAATGAGATATAACATGTATTTATAGAGTTGGACCCAAAACATGGGTGGATGCCCAAAACTTACCCTAATTGCTAAAAAATAAAATTTATTTGAATTAAAATAAAATTTAAAAATGAGTGCAAAATTACGGTTTTGCCCTAGCCCAACAATACATGAAATTCCAAAACAGTCCCTACTGCAACCATGGAACGTGTTTGATTTTCCTAGGAGTAAATACCCCATTTTATATCTGGAAAATTATTTGGTTTCCTGAACCCTTAGGACTGCATTATCCTAGTAAACCCAAATATATAGCCCACACAGCCTACCTTGTGACCCAAAACCATTCTACCTACCTAGAACCCTGTAGACACCCTGTTTTGACTCAGAATCTTTCAGACGCCCTATTTTACCAAAAAATCATTAAAAATAGTAAAAAAATCATTTTGACCCAAATGTTCTCTGAGAGTTTAACAAGAGGCCGAGGAATACACTTGAAGTGGAAAATTTCAGTTTGGACCAACTTTGGTTTGGGCGACACTAGATGTGTCACCCCACCAAGACTGAGTGACACAAGTGGTGTCGCCTAGACTTGTGTCGCCCAACCTTGTTTAGGACCAAATTAGAATTTTCCTTTGGGTGTCAATTTCTTGTCCTTTTTTGTGGTATCTTTGGTTGGAGAATCTATTGGTTATGGAAATATGCCCTTCCCAATCGATACTTGGCCCTTGTAAACCTCTTTTTCATGGACATTTCAAGGGGGACTACTTCTAAGAAAAGAGAAAGATTAAAACCCTAGCCCCCTTGCTCAAAGAAAGAAAAACCCTAACCCTAACCCTGAGAAACTTTAACCTGGACCTAGAGAACCCTTGTTCTAAACTACCCTTAGGGCAGAACATCCCTTTTCAACCAAAGATTGTCTAGTCAACATCTAAAAAAAAGAGGCAAAGAGGACGCCGGTTCTGATATGGCCGAGCCCTCGAAGGCTTGGGAGTCTCGGGGCATCCGGCCCAGTTTGGTAATGTTCTCCTACCCTTTCTTTCTTCTTATTCTTACTGTTTTATTTATTTTTGATATGTTTGCTGCTCTGCCACAGATCTAAGAGAGGATCTGCTTGTTTCTGAGCAGAACTGGCCTCAAATCTCAATTTGATTTATCCCACTTTATCTACCACATTATTTTATCAGTTCAAGGTGTCAAAATCTTAGGGATCTTCGTCGAAAGATCTGTCCAATTTTCATCGTAAACACTAGGATGATCTGGGGTTGCTCCGACACCCGTATGGCCAAAAGATAATTACTTTCTCGTTGGGCTCAACATGACGATCAATTTGATACTAACTTCGACCTACATATTGTGTTTTTAGTCCACGATCATTGGACTTGAAATTTGTACAAAAATTGAAAACATCTGATCAATAGTGTGCTCGTTTCTTGATGTATTTCCTTAGTTTATTTGTTAAATTGCACTGAGCATGCCGTTACGATCGTGTTACAACAAACGCAGCTCGATTTCATGCCCGAATGAAAATTTTACAGTCTTGGTTTTTTTGTCAGAATTTTGCAGCAACTTAAACACCTTTGCATGCCAAATCTAACCGTTCATCACATGTGGAGTTCGAACCAGACATAGCCCTAGACCTTACGCAACAATGTAACTAGTTTCCAGTCGAACAGGTACGTGAGTGTCATGATATGGCCGTTCGAGTGGGTCATGCTACTGCTGATTTTCCTGCAACCTTGATCACGAATCACCAACTTATCTCTAGCTTTTCTCCCTGTTCGGACATCGTCACGGGCTGTGCCACATATTAAAACACTTGTCTTGACGAGACGAACACACTCCCAAACTTTGGAGTCAATTCGACTCAAAATGAGGGAGATATGAATCTTTAAAGTTTCTATTCATGACTGTGAAAACCAGTCCCCTTTAATGGAGATTGGTGCAGGGAGGGCGCACAGGAATAGCGTGCGGCCTCTCATTTTCAGTCTTTTGCCCATAACTTTGTCCTGAAACGTTTGTTTAAGCAAAAATTTGCCCCTTAGGGTTTTTCGGCCGTGTCGGATTCAATGGCGATGGTCCCAATGCCATTTGATGCTCCGTTAATAGGGTTCTAGTTATAGAGTCCGTTTCAGGGTGTTAGAGACCAAATTTTCCAAAACTGGTTTTTTGTCTACACTGCCTTAGACATGTCGGATTGCAATGAAACTTGGCAGGTGGCCTTTTGAAGTAGTTAAAAAAAATATCATCTGTTCTGGGGCAATTATGAGACTGTCAGGAATTCCACTGTAAATAAGGGCTTTATTTACCGGCTGCTCTTTTATTCCGCATCAAGGACCCAAGGTGCTGGAAAAATATCTTCAAACAGCTTGCCCCGTCGAATGTTGTGCTTCGAGAGAAGCAAGAAGGACAACATTCAAAAAATTTCCTTCAGCTTTATTTCTTTTTTCTTCTTAGCCAAAGGAACATGTTAATGCCGAGGAGATATCCACGCAATTTTGTAACTAGGATGCTCCGACGTTTGGATGCATTTGTCACAGATCCATTCGAGAAGACTTTAAGGGAGAAGAGACTTTTGAGGGATCCAATCGAAGTCCTCACCCTCAAGGAACTGTTTTGTGATTTGGAGGGACTAGTTTTTAAAGTCCTCGCCCTGTCGAATGGTACCTATTACAGCCTTGTGATAATGATTGGGATACGTGTTCACCCAGTTCTAAAGAAGAGATGTCGACTAGGCTACATGTTCACCTAGCACTGAAGAAGGGATGTCGACTGGGCTATGTGTTCACCCAGCACTGAAGAAGGGATATCGACTGGGCTACATGTTCACCCAGCACAAAAGAAGGGATGTCGATTGGGCTACATGTTCACCCAACACTGAAGGAAGATGTTGACTGGGCTACGTGTTCACCCAGCACTAAAGAAGGGATGTTGACTGGGCTACGTGTTCACCCAAGACTGAAGAAGGATATCGACTGGGCTACATGTTCACCCAGCACAAAGAAGGGATGTCGATTGGGCTACATGTTCACCCAACACTGAAGGAAGATGTTGACTGGGCTACGTGTTCACCCAGCACTAAAGAAGGGATGTTGACTGGGCTACGTGTTCACCCAAGACTGAAGAAGGATGTTGACTAGGCTACGAGTTCACCCAGCACCAAAGAAGGGATGTCGACTGGGCTATGTGTTCACCCAATATTGAAGAAGGGATGTCGACTGGGCTACATGTTCACCCAATACTGAAGAAGGATGTTGACTGGGCTACGTGTTCACCTAGGACTGAAGAAGGATGTTGAATCGGCTATGTGTTCACGCAGCACCGAAGAGGGATGTTGATTGGGCTATGTGTTCACCCAGCACTGAAGAAGGGAGAAAGAGACGAAAGAGAAGACAAGAGAGAGATAGATGAAGAGATATAAAGGAGAGAGAACGAGAGAGAAAGAGAGTAAGAGAGGCATGCATAGTGCTGGCACTATCATGCATGACAAAAGAGAGAAGAAGAGAAGAAGAGAAATAGGGGCATGCACGGTGTTGCCACTGCCGTGCATGTCAAGAGAGAAGAAGAGAGAAAGAGAGGCATGCACGGCACTGCCGCTGCTATGCATGCCAAGAGAGAAGAAGAGGAGAAAAAAAGAGGTATGCATGGCACTACCACTACCGTGCATGTCAGGAGTGAGAAGAAGAGAAAGAGGGGCATGCACGACGCTGCCACTGCCGTGCATGTCAAGAGGAAGAAGAAGAGAATAATAGAGAAAGAGAGGCATGCATGGCACTGCCACTGTCATGTCAGGAGAGAAGAAGAGAGAGAAGAAGAGGAGAGAAAGAGAGGCATGCATGGTGTTGCCACTATCATGCATGTCAAGAGAGAGAAGAAGAGAAAGATGGGCATGCACGACACTGCCACTGCCATGCATGTCAAGAGAGAGAAGAGAAAGAGTGGCAGGGAAAGAAAGAGATAGAGAGAGGAAGAAATAGGGAAGGAGAGAGAAAGATAGAAGAGAGAAAAGATAGAATAGAGTGAGAATAAGGAAGAAGAGAGAGATAAAAAAGGAAGTAGAGAGAGAAGAAAGGAAAGTTGAGAGAGAGAAACAATAAGAGTTTAGGAAAGAAGATTAAGAAGGAGAGAGAAAAGGAGAGAGAAAGGAGGATGTTGAGGGATGCTTTTTAAGTCTGCTCACCCTATTGGATGATATTTTTTATGTTGAAAGCTCTTCTTTTCAGGTCCCGACATCAGCGGATTATGGTATCGGGGATTTTTCTTTTGGAGTGTTGGCTGAAGCCGCCTACAAAGGCGAGCGCTGCATCAACCTACTCTCTTGGTCCAAGTGCCCTTTGCGGGTTTTCACTTGGACTTGGGAAGTGGCACCATAGAGACGGTTTTTACCAACCCCCTTTTTATTTGGGGTTTTTTTACTCATGACCTTGCGACCATGCCCACCCTTTTCTTTTTTGTTTTTACTCATGGTGCCCTTTTTACTTCTCACCGTGCCAAGCTTTTATTTTAGGGTACGCTCTTACTCATGGTTTCATGACCATGTCCGTCTGTCATTTTTACTCATGGTGTTCCCTTATTCAGTTTTACACCATGCTCGTTCCTTTTTTTTTCTTTTTGTTTTTGTGGGGCGTGTTTAAGGTCATGCCTCCGATATGTGCACTATAGTTTAAGGTCATACAGCTGGATTGTGGCAGCGATGAATGGCAGTCTGTGGAGACCATGGAGTGAGTATGGTGGTGGTTTGACTCACTTTGGGGATATGGCAAGAGCCTGCCTATGAAGGATGGATGGTGTTAATATGGAAGGTAGATAGTAGTGACCACTAGCTGACGGCGAGTATGGAAGGTGGGATGGCTCGCCGTTTGTTAGCATGGGTAAGATTCACTGGGGATTTATGGATGGTGATGAAGTGAATGAATTCACTAGGGAGTTGATGAAGGTGGTACACGCAAAAGGTGTTGTGCGCATATGTGGAGGCTTATTTAAAGTCCTGCCTTTAGGACTTGTGCGAAGCAATTTAACATCATGTGAATAGGACGTGCACTATAGTTTTGGGGTCGTGTATCTTGGACCATGGCTATGCAGTTTAGGATCATGCAGCTAGGACCATGCAGTTTAAGGTCGTGCAACTAAACCTCTGCTACAGTTTAAGGTCGCATAGTTTGGACCATGCAGTTTAGGGTTGTGCATCTGGACCATAGCTGTGCAATTTAGGGTCATGCCGCATGGACCATGCAGTTTAAGGTCGTGCAACTAGACCTCCGCTACAATTTAAGGTCGTCATGTTTGGACCATGCAGTTTAGGGTGGTGCATCTAGACCATGGTTGTGCAGTTTAAGATAATGCAGCACAGACCATGCAGTTTAAGGTCGTGCAACCATACCTCCGCTACAGTTTAAGGTTGTATAGTTTGGACCATGTAGTTTAAGGTCATGCATCTAGACCATGACTGTGAAGTTTAGGGTCATGCAGCATGGACCATGTAGTTTAAGGTCGTGCAACTAAACCTCCGCTACAGTTTAAGGTCGTATAGTTTGGATCATCTAGTTTAGGGTCGTGCATCTAGACCACGGTCAGGTGAGAGGGATGAGACTCCATGGGGAGTAAGGCTGTGGATGACAGCCTGCCTCACCGGGGATATAATGAACCCAAATGAGGAATGTTTGTGGTACTGACCCCTTAGGATTAAAAGCAAGTAGGACTCGCTGAGGATGAAGGGCTGTGGCATGTTTGTAGCTCTAGTGGCGATAACAGGCCAGGGCACAGGTGTAACTCCAGTGGGGGTAGTGGCAAAAGACTCATGACGACGACCAGGCTCAGAGATGCATAGTGCTAACATGGGCGGCAATAACACGTGTGGCGCTAGCATCGACGACAATGGCACTCACGACAGTAGCATAAGTTGCATGCATGACGTTAGTCAGAGTTCAAGCCTTGGGACTAGGCCTGACCCAGTCCTGGTCCATTTGACGCTTGATGCTCGACGCTACATGAGCGGTGGTGACCAATGTTCGGGCTTCATGCCTGAGCCCGATCCTGTCCAGTCGGTCGCGGTTTAGTCTTCAGGGACTTGTCTGGTATTCGCCACTTGTAGGGGCATTTCGGGGAATGCCATCTATATAAGGGGTAAAACCCCATTTCATTGTTTTACTTTTGGACAAAACAGCTAAGGAGATTTAGCAGTGAGAGAGAGAGAGAGAAAGACTTTCCAGTGAGAACTCCAACAAGTGTTAGAACTCAAACGTAAGACACATAGGGGGGTCGCAAGGACCCAACGTGAGTGCAGAGCTTTCCGGTGAGGGCTCCGGTAGGGAGGCGAGAGCTCTGGTAGGGTGAAGATTCCTGCAGGGGTCACTGTTACTAGAGTAATAGGAGTGAGGAGCTACCGGCTAACACAGGGACTCTGGTGGTGGCTCTGAAATACCAAAAAAGTGTGGGAAAGGGGTTGAGAGCTTAGTAGGGTCCCATCGGTAGGTTTCGGGTGAGTTTTTGGTGGTTTTCCATCACCGAAAAGGAGAGGAAAGGTATAGCCGTGGGTTTTCAGCGAGTGAGAGAGGTTTACAATGAAGGGTGGTGTTTTTGTGGTGAGAAGCTGAAGGGGCGCAGGACAGTGAACAACAACAAAGGGGAGACGAAGGGTCTCGGGGAAGGTGCATGGTCGTTAGTGGAACGAAGGGCCACATGCAACCAAAGGGTCACTGGAACTGAAGGGTCGCAGGGAGTTGAAGGGACATGAGTAACCGCAGAGGCACAGGGACCCAAAAGGTTACAGGCAGCTGGATAGTCACCAACAACTGAAGCGCTGCGGGTGAGCATGTGCAGCAATAGCCATGCACGATGGTGACTCCCGCGTTGCAATAGTCACAGGCGGCGATAGTCACGCTCGGCGTTAGTCACGCATGGCCAGCAACAGGACGCACATGACGTTAGTCGTGCGTGACGGTTGCTACTCATTCAGCGATCCTTTCATGAACGGCGGCAAGCTGTGCTCGTCATTGATCGTGCACGACACTAAGTTATGCTCGGCAATAATCATACACGGCGGTGACTTGGGCTGGCAAAAGGTGGTGGCCAATGATAACGCCTGGCTTATAAAATATGTTGGAAGCCAAGTCCGCCCGCACAACTGTGAACTCGATGTTGTTTTGTGGAAGGGCTTTCACTGTGAACAGGGTATGCTTTCCATCATAAGCCAGTTCCTTGCCAGAGAAGTCTGCTTTTTATGTTTGATATACTCTATCCAAAGCGCTTCCACCTTCTCCCGATGCGAGAGCAACTTTTGGCATGTAATTGTCCTCTTTTCCTCTGATGCAAGAGCAGCGCTGGGGTTCAACTACTCTCTTTTCCTCTAAAGAAAGAGCAACACTCGAACTGTTCTCTTTTCCTCTGAAGCAAAAGTGACCTTTGATAATATATCCCTGTAACCTCCATAATAATGGGTTGTAACTTGTGACTTCTTCAATAAAAAGAGTTAAGCTTTGCTGAATTGTCTTGCTTGTTTTCTTTTTATCATCTTTTCCTTTATTTTATCCTTAAATTTTTTTTTTACTGCACGTTGAGTCTTTTAAGTGTGTATCAAGGATAGTACTTCTCTAGTATTGCCCATTAATGGGGGGCATCGCCTCCTCTCCATCAGGATGTGCCAGTATATAAGCCCCATTTGACGAGACCTTCTTGACTATACAAGGTCCTTCCCACTTAGGTTCAAACTTTCCTTTGTGCCGCCCATGCATAACGATCGGCCTTTTGACGACTAGAATCAGATCCCCAAGAGCGAATGAGCGGACCTTGACTGACTTGTCAAAGGCCCTCTTCATTCTCCCCTGGTTAAGTTCGAGGTTTTATTGAGCTTTCAACCTCTTTTTGTCAAGTGCATCCAACTCTTGATAATGAAGCTTGACTCTCTCGTCTTTGGTCAGTCCTTGATGTATGGCGACACGCAGCGAGGGGAGTTGAATCTCAAGGGGAAAGATTGTTTCACCCCCATAGGCCAGAGAATAAGAAGTAGAATCAGTGGTATTTCACGTGGTGGTGCGAAAGGCCCACAGCACTTCATTATGCTTCTCGTGTCAGTTCTTCTTCGTCTTTCATACCGACTCCCTTAAAACGCTGCATAGGGTCTTATTGAAAGCCTCAGCTAAGTCGTTCGCCCGTGGGTGGTACATAGTTGAGTACTTCCACTCGAAATTAAACTGGCTAACCAAGCAATCAATGTGATGACTTCTGAATTGAGGGCCGTTATCAATATAATCCGGTTAGGCACCCCAAACTGGTATATGATGTGATGCCACATGAAGTTGGCCACTGTAGCCCTAGGAACTTGCTTGAGGGGAACTGCTTCAGCCCACTTGGAGAAATAATATGTTGGCGTTAGAATAAAGACATAATCCATTGCAGAAGGAGGGTCGATAGGTCCTACAATGTCCATATCCCATTATGAAAAGGGCCATGATGCCACGGTAGGGTGCAGGGGCTCTCGCGGCTGATGAATAAGGCTCGAGTGCATTTGGCACACCTGGCACCTCTTAGCGTAGTTTAAGGAATCAGCAGTCATTGAAGGCCAATAATACCCCAATTTGTGTATTCGTTCATAGAGCTTAGGGCCGGACTGATGCAATCCACAGATGCTTGAGTGTACTTCTTCCAGCACCTTGTTTGCCTCTTGTGCGTTTACACATCTGAGAAGAATACCATCAAAAGCCCGTCTGAAGAGAGCATCCCTTCAAGGAGGGTGTACTTGGTAGACATTCGACTCACATTATTACACTCAGCAAGATTTTTAGTAGTCTACCGTGCTTTATAAAGTTAATGATGGACTCTCTCCAATCTTCCACCTGCTCGATTTCCACACATATTGGGTCTAAGAATTTTGGTTCCTATTTCTAAACGTCTGCTCCTTGACTCTATGCCATTTCCTGCTTGGCCTTAATAACTTATTTGGCTGATAGAAGTGCCCCGAATGGATAAGGTGGGCACTAGAGGAAGAGAATTCTCTCATCATTCGCGTCCACTTCAGTTCTCAATTCAATGTGTCTCCACTCTGCTACCCAAATGGCCATGGGTCCTAGTGAGGACAATTGAACGATAGCTCCAAGCTTTGCGAGGGCATCAGCCTGCGAGTTTACCCTCCTGGAGATATGACTTAAGGACACATCATCAAAATGAGCTATATACGATTTTGCGATATCATGATAGGGCTTAAGAGTGTCCTTTCTCCCGTCATAGATCCTCATGAGCTGTCATATCACCAACTCAGAGTCGCCGTAGATATCAAGCTGCTCCAAGTCTAGATCCAGGGCGATCTCCAACCCGATTATAAGGGCTTGATACTCTGCCTCGTTATGGGAACCAGCTTCGGTGAGAGAGAAGGATAGAGAAAGTATGCCTCCTTTCGGAGTCAGGAATACCACTCTGACACCTCCTTGATCGAATTGGAAGGCTCCGTCAAAGTACATCTCCCACAAATGAGCAAGTTTAGTGCAGAATACTTCTTTGTCAGGGAGGTCACTTGATAAGGGAGATTCTACCGGTACTGGATGTGCTAAGAGAAAATCTATCAAAGCTGACCCTTGATGGCCTTTTGTGGTACATATGTGATGCTGAATTCCATTAGCAATAATGCCCACTTAGCAAGGCGTCCCGACAAGCATGGACGTGTCATGAGAAACATTACAGGGTCTACTTTTAATATAAGTTTTTCTTCATGACCGAGCAAGTAATGATGGAGCTATTGTATCGCAAAGATTAACGTCAGGCACATCTTCTCGATAGGGGGATAATTCTTCTCAGCCCCTTGCATACTGCGGTTGAGATAGTATAGCGCGGTCTCTTTTCCCTTGTCATTGTTTTATGCCAATAATACCTCGAGTGACTCGTCAAGGGCGATCACATACATGATGAGAGGTTTTCCCAACACCGACGTAGAGAGCACTCGAGGATTGAGTAAATACTGCTCGATGTCATCAAGCACCTTCTGACATGCTTCATCTCATATGAATGGGGTATCCTTCTTTAACAGGTGCGTAAAAGGCTTACAGTGACCTGAGAGGCTCGACATGAGCCTACCAGCTGCCCTTGAAGGGACCGCAGCTCTCGCAATGTAGTTGGTGGCGGCATTTCCTGGATTGCCTTGATCTTGACTGGCTAAATTTCCAGCTCTCGGTGTCTAACAATGAACCCCAAGAACTGTCATGAACGCACGCCAAAAGCGTATTTTAGCAGGTTCATCTTGAGTTGATGAAGGCATAACCGTTCGAACACCTTTTCCAGGTCTTGCATATGAGCATCTTTCCTTTCGGATTTCACCACCAAGTCATCCACATAACATTCCACCTCCTTGTGCATCATGTCCTTGAAGATGATCGTCATTTCTCTCTGATACGTAGAACCGGCATTCTTCAACCCGAAAGGCATCATCATGTAGCAAAAGACCCCTTTGGGAGTCAAGAATACGATGGCTTCCTCATCTTCTGAGGCCATCCGTATCTGATAGTACCTGGAGTATCCATTCATGAAGGAGAAGGTCTGGCAGGGAGCTATGGAGTCAAAGAGCATCTCTGTAAACATCAATAGGAAGTCATCCTTCAGGAAAGCGGCATTATGGTCGCAGAAGTCGATGCAAACCCTAATTTGGCCATTTTTCTTCTTAACTGGTACAACATTCGCCAACCACTTTGGGTACTTGACTTCACGAATGAAGCCTGCTTGCCTGAGCTTGCTCACCTCAGCATCGATCTGCATTTTGAGATCAGGCCTGAACCTCCTTGATTTTTGCTTGACAGCCTTGGCTGATGGATCAATGCCGAGATGGTGGACTACAACTTGAGGATTTAAACCAGGCATCTCATGGTAATGCGAAGCAAAGACGTCTCGGTTTGCTCTCAAGAAGGCAGTAAGATTCTCTTTCTCTCCTGACAACATATTTATGAAAGTGGGCCTAGGTTCGGCTTCATCCCCTAGATTTATCTCCTCGAGTTCATTAGCCATGGCTTGACCACCTTCTGCCCATTTTTCTGGGGTGTCCTGCAACTCCTCATAATTGGCTTTGGAGGGCTTCTCGTTAACCTCCAGTGAAGACACCGATACTCTTGACATTTCTTCTTCTAGCTAGGTTTTGCTATGGAACATGGATCTTGCATCCTCATCTTGTTTGCCGATGAAAGGATCAACTTTGAGCGGGTCGATGTATCTGGTCTAGGGAATTCACTCTGAGGTACCATGGATGGTTGCGACTCAGTGATTGTGCAGACAGTCAGTGCCTCATGAGGACTTTCTCGATGTTCCCCTGTATCAACCATGGGTCTAGGTAATATGGTAGGTTGAGGTTCAGGTTTAGATGAAGGAAGTTTGTTTTGGGATGCTGGCTGACTTTACTATGCAGTCAGCATGGCTTAGGAGGTGTGGGTGAATTGGGCAGGAAGAGTTTGTTTTGGTTGAGTGAAGGGCTGAGGTTGAGGCTTAAGAGGTGGTTGGGTGCATGGGACCAGAGGCATCCCAAGGAACTTGTGGATGGGTGGATTGTCTGGGGAATTTGAGCGAGGAAGGAGTGGTGGACTAGGAAACTTTAGGACCTTTGGCCTCTGAGGTTTGCAGCATCTTCCCCGATCTCAGGCTCATCTGGCCCATGCTGGGTGTTGCTTCTGAGATCTAGACCATGTGACAAGCCTCTTGAAAATAAAGGCTCTTTTCTCTTGATTCCCTCAGCCTCTGCTCAAAGTCGGGCTTAGGGGGCCACCAGGGTTTCTTCGGCTTAGACCTATTGTGCTTATCAGTGGAAAAATATGGCTCTGTTTTGGCTCAGGCTGCCAGGGTGTCAACAACTGTTAAGAATCCAATCGCGTGGGCAAGAATCTTTCTCAGTCGCCTTTGGTGCCTCTTGCTGATATTAGTTCCCTCAAGTTCTCTGTCAAGGGCATCAAAGTCTGGACACTCTCGGATTGTACCTGCAATTGATATAGAAGAGTTAGGAGAAGAAGAAGAGGAAGAAGAAGAAGAAGAGGGGTTAGTAGGTGAGGAACCTTTAAGGTCATTCCCCTCATTGGACTTATTTGAGCAGCTTTTTGCATCATCACCAGAATTGGACGTGTGCGTGAGGTCTTTTGGGTCTTTCCCACACTTAGACTATTGGGGGTGCTTTTTTAGTCGTCACCCTTATTGGACGTGTCCTAAATAAAAGATTGCCCAGGGATATCCTTCTGATGAGATGAGGGAGTAAGGACGATCGCACTGGAGATGAAGTCCTATAAGGTCGACAATGGAGGAAGAGGCTTCATAAATTCTTGCTCGACCTGTGTGAGGAATCTTGTTCTTCTGGCATGCAGCCCTTGGCACCCGTCTCCTCCTGGTTCCCTTTGGAGGCACTTTATCCGTCTTGCTAGGTTTGTGAGCAGCCCTAGCTTGAAGAATTGCCTCTTGTTTTAAGGACTTGAGTCTGCTCTGCTCGTGATAGACTCTCCATGGCTGGGAAGTCAAGGGTTCAACGGGATCGGAGGCATCATCACGAGAATCTTACACTGAAACACTCTTCTGGATGGGAGTATTGACTTGCGGGTGTTCTTCTATAACAACGTAAGCAATGTGACCTCTCCAAACTTTCTTCGCAACCACGGCTTCGATCCCATAGCATTTTCTCAGTTCGTGGCCCCATACACCAGCAGTAGTGATTCTCAACTCCCTAAGTAAGGTGCCTGGGCTGCGTCGTCAGCTTTGGTGTGATGAGTCCTTGTTGGAGCATTATATTGAACAGAGCCTGAAGGAGATCTAATGGTAGCTCATCGGAAGATCGCGGGCCTTCGTCTTGCTCCAGTACTGTCACCACGTGGGAGGCCTCAGCTGCCATGAATGCTTTCTTAAGTTCTTCAAGCTTTATCTGACACCCTTCTGGATCAGAACCTCGATGAAGTCTTTGAGTGTGTAGCATTCTTCTGTGGGGTGGCTTATCCTCCGATGATAAGCACAGTAGTTTGCATGCGTATCTCAACCAGCTTGATCAAGAAACTTGATCTCAGGCAGCTCAATCATATTCTGCTCCAGCAACAGTCGAAGTAGTGCAGAAACCCATTCCTTTTCGAAAGGATAGACCTTACTCTTATGATTGACCCTATAGTCGTTTTCATTAAGGTTTGCGGGTGGGGGTTCCCAGTTGTATGACGGCTAATGCTTGCCTCCCTAAGGCGTTGTCTGCGTCTTTGCTGTGCCTACCCCTTTTGAGAGGTCCAAAGTTTGAGGGGCAGTCTTCTTTGGATCACTAACGGTGACGGCCACACTGATTACCCCTTTCTGCTGGTTGCCCCGGGCATTGGTCCGAGAATTACCATTGCCCCGGTTATTTCCCGAGCTCGAAGACTGTTGACGTGACCCGCCATGGTGGCATGACAAGCTCTCTACGTGAACTGACTTAGAGATCAGCTCTAACATGGAGGTCGGATTCGAAGCCTCAACATGTAGGGCAATCTCGGGTCGCATGTTTCATAGACAAGTCTAGATTGCTTCTTTCTCTAACATAAGATTGGCGTGGTAAGCATCCAAATCCCTCCACTAGCTATAAATAGGTCCACAGGCTCGTTCGGCTCTTGGGTCAGGGTGAGAAGCTCAATGGTTTGAACGTCTCTCTAAACCTCATAGAAGCACCAGTATAATAATTGTTCCATCTCTTCCCAAGTGTGTCCTGAATTTGAGGGAAGCCGAGCATACCACTGAAAGGCCGGGCCATCAAGAGTTTCAACAAATAGATGGAGGAGGAGTCTCCCATTAGCCGCAGTCTCTCAACATGCTGCTTGGAAATGCGCAATATGTTGGTGCGGGGATGTTGTACCATTGAATAGGGAAAGGTTTCCCTTTTGGTAATTCGGGGAAAATGGAACCTGATCAATGTAGGAGGGGTATAGCGTTTGGTAAAATGTTGTCCCCTGCATTCTCGAGATTTGTCGGTTCTTCAAGCTGTGGGTTACCATGGTGTCGATGTCTGCCTGTGAAACCATTCGAGGGACATAACTGTCTTGTGAGGCCAGCGGGGGAGTCTTCTTTGGAGCTGCATCTTCCAGGGGATGGAAATTGGCCTCATGATGGGACGAATTAGCTGTAGGCTGCATGCTTTCCTTGCGATCTATCTTCTCCATCATAGCGTGCACCATGTGTTCAAACCTATTCATGCGCTCTTCTTGGGAGTCATTAGGTTCGTTCACGACCATATTGCTGATCGTTTCTTCGGGGAGGTCAGCCTCAGGTGCAGTTGAAGGTTTTCGAGCTTGGCGGGTGTGCGTGGCAGATCGATCAGCAAGGGCTCAGCATGCCACGACTAAACCCTAGTCTTATATGCCGACAATGTGAGGACTGGTTCTCGACAGTCTTGGGACCGTGGCGGCTGGGTGGTCAGGTCATCGGAGCTGGCTGCCCCAACTATTTGAGTGGCTTTCATGGTCAGGATTTGTAGACCCCTGTCACGCTTGGCTTTGAGGCTTTGATGGATCTCACGCTAGAACTACGTTCGGGACTGTGGCTGGCCAGCTTTTCTTGTGTAAGAAAGAGTTGTCTCCATAAGATGAAGCAATGAGTGTGGACCAGAAACTGGGTCAACCTAGGTCAGCGAGGACAAAAGACTCGATCTCCCATCGGGTCTTTGCCCCAAGCTCTCTTATGGGCTCAAGAGACAAGATCTAGCTGATGGGGCTGGCTCAAGATGGTACTCTTAGGGAAGGTCTTTGAGTATCAGGGCTTGACGCGCTCACCCGAAAGAGAAGGGGCAAGTGGGAGAGGGATCAGCTCATGATGGTGTCTGAGTTGGGTGCGAGCGGTAGTCCGGGAAGGCAGCAAGTGTGTGCCCCTTGAAGAAGGATCACGGGTGACTTGGGAGTCGACCCGGGCTCAAACAGCCGTTCTGGCCTTAAGAGGCCGAGAACCGCGAGCACGTATCTTTAAGGGTATATGAGGGAGCCTGCCTCTTACAGAGTGTGCTAGTGTGTGCTGAGAGGGAGGATGAGGGGGTCGTCTCTAGTGTGCTCGAGTTAGCACAGCAATGGCATCGCCCCACGTGGTGGGATGCTCATGTAGAATATGTACAGAACCTGGCCCGATGAGGCTCAACTCTGGACACCGACTTGAGACAATATGAGGGTTGCCTTGAGGTGGACAACCCATGAGCCCTAGTGTGTGTGCGAGAGGTGGACGCCTTAGGGTCTTCTCCTCGATGCGTCGAGCCTTTAAGCATAGAAACCCGAGATGGTGAAGGAATGTGCGGGGTAGCCTTGCGACGACCCACAGGAGCAACGACAACTTGTTTACCTTTTGCAGCTAGGGACTGGGCAGCCTTTTGGTAAACCTCGGCAATACGACCGACAAGTGACTTGCCGGAAACAGGGTGCGTGCTATGAGTGGTAGTAGATGTGCTACTGATGTAGAGTGCTTTGGCAGGGGCTACGCCAAAGCTAGGTAATGAGGAGTTAGGGACCTTTAAGTCCCTTCTCACACTTATCCAGGTCAAGATCGGAGAGCTAGACACTGGTCTTCACTCAGCAGGAAGGTCGGGAAGGAAATTCGGGGAACTTGTTCCCCAGGGGCACTCATGAATGTGGGGATCAGAAAGTCCTCGATTGGGATAAATGGGTTAGAGAACCAAAAATCCATGTTAGTGCAATGCAAAAAACAAAGGAGAGACTAGCCAAATAAGAACGATCCGACAAAGGGGGTAGTATGTCCCCAGTGGAGTCGCCAAGCTGATTAGATGCCTTGATCTCGCCCCCAGGTCGGGATGACTTGGTGGCATGTGTCACGGGTTTCTCCAGGAGTCTTGGAGGACTGAGCTTTAGATTGAACAAGACGCTCTTGTTCCTCCAAAGCCAACTGAGTAGCAGCAATTTCAAGGAAAACCTAAGACTTGAGACCGCTAACTTTGGAACCTTGTTAAGAACAAGGGCAGGTACACCAACCGGTGAGAGAGGAATTTGTTGTGAGGCGGGACACACCTTACCTGGGTTCGTGACTCACTCGGGCTGACTCGCATGAGCTCCCTCTTAGATCACGATGGAAAGCCCCCCGGTCTTACAACTGGTTCGAAATCGCCTCCCTTGACATGTACTATTATGTTTCTTCAATCGCACGTGCACAGTTAATTTACAAGACAGGTGAGCCAAGGGAACCCACCTTATCTTTGGGCGAATGCACACGAGCGTGCGCATTCAAAAGAAGAAGGAAAGAATAAGAGGATAGAGATTGGGGTGATGGAGAGAAAAAGAAGGAAGAAATAGAATGGGGAAAGAGAAGAGAAGAAAGAGAAGTTTGACTGGATGGCTAGACTGACACAGCCGCTAAACCAGTATAGTGACTGATTTTGCGTCGTAGAGGGACGCACAAGGTAACTCAAACGAACACGATGGCTTAACTACTCGACAACAGAACCAACACCAACCAGTCTGGCACAATGGCTAGTTTGATGTCGCAGCAAGATGGGCACAATAACTCAGACCGACGGCTAAACTACTTGACGACGAGACCACCATGACAGTGCTAGACTTAGCCTGTCACTTGGTCAAACAAAAGAGGAAGAAGAAAGAAGAGAGAGAAGTAAGAGAGGGAGAAAAGAGAAGAGAGGAAGGAGTAAGATAAGAATAGTGAGAGAGAAGAAGGAAGAAACGCAAAGAGAGAAAGAGAGAGGAGTAAAGAGATAGAAGAAGAGAGAAGGAGAAGAGAAGAGAAGAGAGAGGAGAGATAAGAGAGAAGAAAGAAAAAAAGGAAAGTGGAGAGATAAGAGAGAACAAAAGAGAGAGAAAAAGAAGAGAGATTAAGAGAAGACAGAAGAGAGAGAAGAAGAAGTGAAGAGGAGAGAAGGGAGGAGAAAAAAAAGAGAGGAAGAGAAGAGAAGAGAGAAGAGAGAAGAAGAAGAAGAGAAGAGAAGAGGAGAGAGATAAGAGAGGAGAGAAGAGAAGCAAAGAGAAATGAGAGTGGAGATAAGAGAGGAGAGAGGATAAAATTGAAATCCATTTCATTCACCATTCAATCATTACCCGCTTACTTCCTAGTTCACCCACTCCCGTAGTAGAAGCCCTATCCATCACGCTAAGCCAATCCCATTGTTTAGGACCTCTACCATCTCACAGGAAGGAGGATAATGACAATTGGGGTAATCCACTATGTAATACCCTCAACTCATGCATACGGTCCTCAGCGCGCATTGGAGGTTCGATAGGCCCTTACCTTGTAAGACATCAATCGCATATCTCTTCTCATGAATCTCAGGTGCGACCCTCCTTTCTCCCCTAAGCCGTTCCTATCATTGTGCGAGTTAGGGGATGTGGCATCATCACTTTCTCAATACATCAGTCCCCACTACCGATGGGTGTCCTATCGCATAGTGGCCAGTCTCACATTGATATAACAGATCAGTACCCACTACCAATGGGTGTCCCATTGCGAAGTGGTCATCATTAAGGCCTCTTCTCATGCTCAAGCATTCAATTCATTCATGCCAATTCAATGCTTTATAACAGATAAATCACATTCTCATTATAACAATATGGCATTTAGCGAGAAGCATCATTTACATGGACTATCACAAGGCACTTACACATGGATATCATCAACGACCTTTTGACACTTATCATGAAACTTCATCATGAAATTATCACATTAATATTGCACTTATCACTTTTTCACATAGCACACTATTGCGGAGAATCATTCACATAACCTTATGGCATATGCATAGCAATTATCATATAACATTCACACTTATCACTTATCAAGGAAAACTTAATGTTTCAATTAATATGAGAAATTTGGAGGAAACAACAAGAGACAAGCATGACGTTAATACTGTGACATGCAACAGTGACGTACCCCTCTTCTCGGGGTAAAACTCCCAATTTAGGGGGAGTTTCAAATGCCTCAAATACCGGGGCTTTAACTTACTCACAGATCCTTGAGATAGTGATGCTTTGAAGGGAATCAGACCCCATTTATTAGGTCAAAGGCTTGGTTATAAACAAGTAATAGTTACTGGAAAACAGTGAGCAGTGACATGCTCACGTATTTTGGGGCTTAACACAAATTTTTAAGGAGAATTTTGAAAACTTCAAAACATGCGACTTTAAGCATATTCATAGACCTTTCCAATGATGGCCAATTGAGTACGTTTGGACGTTGTTTGCTAGAGAGTCACAGTTGCTGGAATTTACAGTGACGGTGAGCAGTAACATATCTCAACATTTTAGGCCATATATTTCAATCCATGCAACATTTTGACATGATACAAAAGAAAACTTAAATTAGACACGTATTTCTTTCATTCAAGACCAATTTGGGCCCATTTGAGTGCCATTTGGTCAATGAAAAGCTCAGGGCAAGAACCCTCACAGTTGTTGGAAAATTTCCTTTCCACTAGTGTTAACATGCTATCATAAAGATGCAACCCTTTCACAAGTCAAAATCAGTTCTAATGCAAGCCTCACTCATTTTAAGTGAGTCACACGAATTTGGCAAGGAAGTCATTTTATACATTCATCAAAATGCTTGACATTCTTAAATCACTCATTAAACTCCGTTCTACATTTCATTCTACCAAATTTTCCCCATTTATTTTACTCCATCACGATCCCTATCAAAGAAAATACTAAACCCACTTACCTGTGGTCGCGGCGCTCCTAAACCTTCGTGCATAGGTCACTTCTTGTTCTTAATGGCAGCAGCACAATGCTTACACTATGTTCTAAAGAGAGAAAGTTTGAGGGAAGGGAAGGGAAGGGAAGGCAAAACGTCACTGAGGGTGGAGAGGAGAGTGACTTATAATCTCGTGGGTAGGTAAGAATCACTGTGGCTGACGTCACGGGGTGGCTGGAAAAATATTGTGGCTGACATCACTTGTGCGTCGCTGGCATGTACGGCAATCGTACTCTTTGACCAAACTCACACGGCAGTGTGCAAAAGGCGGTGCGCAGACGGCGGTGAGTAGACGGTGGTGTGTAGACGACAGTGTGCAGACGGCGGTGTGCAGATGGTGGTTTGCAGACGGTGGTGTGCAGACAGCGGTGTGCAGATGGTGGTTTGCAGACGGTGGTGTGCAGTCGGCGATGTGAAGATGACAGTGAGCAGATGGTGGCGAGCAGATGGTGGTGTGCAGACGGCGGTGAGCAAATGGCGGTGAGCAGATGGTGGTGAGCAGACGGCGGTGAGCAGAAGGCGGTGAGCAGGTGGCGGTGGGCCCATTACACTCGTATCGTTGGCATCGATCTCGCCTGATGATGACCTGGGTCACGCAGGTCGTTGACCATCCTTCTCTTTCTTCCACACACGGCACTAGGCCTCTGCTACGACCTCTTTTGCTGTGTAGGCCTCTTGACTAAGAAAACTTAGGGTCCTTACATCATCCCCCCTTAAAAGGATTTTGTCCTCAAAATTATATTTGTGTCAATGAAAAAGGTGGGAGGTATTTCTCATGAATTTCGTCCTCCCGTTCCCATGTTGATTCAGCTCTTGAGTGATACTGCCATTGCACTCGGACCAGGGGAATCTCTTTATTGCGTAACACTTGTATTCTCTGGTCTAATATCCCAATTGGCCATTCAACATAGGTCAAGTCCTCCCAGAGTAAGATCGGTTCATATTCCAAAACATGGAATGGGTCAGGTTGATATTTCCTCAGCAGTACATGAAAGACATTGTGAATATTTGCCAGTACAGGTGGCAGGGCAAGTCGGTACACCATGTTCCCAACTCTTTCTAGAATTTTAAAAGGCCCAATGAATCGTGGGCTTAGTTTTCCTTTTCTGCCGAATCTCATTATGCCCTTGGTCAGCGATATCTTCAAGAAGACTCGATCACCTACTTCAAACTCGAGGTCTCTCCTACAATTATCAGCATAACTCTTCTGCCGACTTTGGGCTGTCTTGAACCACTCTTTAATTAAGGCAATCTTCTCAGAGGTTATCTGGACTATTTCGGGCCCCAATAATTTCCTCTCACCCACCTCATCCCAACAGATGGGCGATCTACATTTCCTCCCATATAGGGCCTCATACGGTGCCATCTGGATGCTGGCTTAGAAGCTATGGTTGTAGGCAAACTCTATTAGGGGCAGATGGTCCTCCCAGCTTCCTTTAAAATTGGCGACACACAACCTTAGCATATCCTTCAATGTTTGAATGGTCCTTTGTAATTGCCCATCTGCCTAAGGATGAAAGGTGGTGTTGAAGGTAAGTTCGGTCCCCAAAGTTGATTGTAGGTCAGACCAGAATCTAGAGGTAAACCTAGTGTCTCTGTCGGACACAATGCTAATGGGCACACCGTGTAATCTTACAATTTCTCTGATGTACAACTGGGCCAGCTTATCGAGGGTATAAGTCATGTGGATCGGGAAGAAATGAGCGGCCTTAGTTAATCAGTCCACAATAACCCAGATATTATCATGTCTAGCACTTGACTTGGGCAATCTAGAGACAAAATCCATTGTGATGTGTTCCCACTTCCACTCTGGTATAGGCAAGGGCTGCAACAGTCCGGTGGGTTTCTGATGTTCCTCTTTCACTTGCTGACACGTCAAGCACTTAGCGACAAACTAAGCCATATCTCTCTTCATGTTGTTCCGCCAGAAGATCTTTTTCATATACTGGTACATCTTTGTACTCCTGGGGTGTACCGTGTAGTGTGAGTGGTGTGCTTCTTCCAGAACAACCATTTTTACACTATCGTTATTTGGAACACACACTCGGCCCTTAAACCTCAACATCTCATCACTGCCCAAAGTGAAATCCTCTTTTTCCTCCATTTTTATTTCTTCACAAATCGTCATGAGCTGAGGATCTTCTTTTTATCTACTCAGATTTGTTGAAAGAGTTGGGGCTCTACCTTACACACGAAAGTACACTGTCCCCATCATTGAGGGGTAGAGTTGGGTGCCACTCTACTGTATCCTCTAGCAATCTCATCTCTCGAACCACACTCTACTGTATCCTCTAGCAATCTCATCTCTCGAACCACACTCTAATGTATCCTCTAGCAATCTCATCTCTCGAACCATCAGGTGCGCCACTGAGACTACAACTTTCCAGCTTAGGGCATCAGCTACTACGTTAGTTTTTCCTAGGTTGTAATCAATTGTACAGTCATAATCATTCAATAAATCTAGTCATCTTCTTTGCCTCATATTCAACTCCTTCTAGAAAAATAGGCACTTGAGGCTCTTATGATCTGTGAACACCTTAAATTGGGCCCCATAGAAAATCTTTAACGCAAACACTATGGCCGCAAGCTCAAAGTCATGCGTTGGATAGTTCTGCTCATACAATTTCAATTGTCTGGAGGCATATGAAATGACCTTTCCTCTTTACATGAGTACACCCCCGAGTCGTTTATGGGACACATCGGTATAAACCACAAAGTCTTCATTCTCTTTGGGCAAGGCTAGTATTGGGGCTGTGGTTAATCCCTTCTTAAGCTCCTAAAAACTTCTCTCATAGTCATCTGACTACAAAAATTTCGTATTCTTCTGGGTCAGTCGAAGAAGGGGAAGCGTTATTTTCAAGAATACCTCTACGAAGCATCGGTAGTATCTTGCTAACCCCAGAAAGCTTCGAACTTCGGTTACATTTATTGGTCTCTCCCATTTAAGTATTGCCTCAATCTTAGAGGGATCGACCATGATTCCATCCTTAGAAATGATGTGACCAAGGAAGGCTACACTGGGGAGCCAAAATTCGCTCTTGCTTAGTTTGGCATACAATATTTTCGACCTCAAAGTGTGCAAAACAGTTCTCAGATGCTGCTTGTGTAATTCCCAATTCTTTGAATACACCAAAATATCATCAATAAAAACTACTACAAAATCGTCCAAGAAAGGTCAGAACACTCTATTCATCAAATCCTTGAACACCGCAGGGGTATTAGTTTACCCAAACGGCATTATAAGAAACTCGTAATGGCCGTATCGAGTTCTAAAAGCAGGTTTTGGGACATTTCCCTCCTTAATTCCCAGTTGGTGATACCCCGATCTGATGTCAATCTTTGAAAACACCTGGGCTCCCTGGAGCTGATCAAAGAGGTCATCAATTCTAAGCAAATGATACTTATTCTTCACTGTCACTTGGTTCAACCGCTTATAATCAATACATCGCCTTAGGGACCCATCCTTCTTCTTCACAAATAGAACAGGTGCACCCCAAGGTGACACACTGCGTCGGATGAACCCCTTATTCAACAATTCCTGCAACATCTCTTTTAACTCCTTCAGCTCAGTTGGGGTCATTCTATACAGGGCTTAAGAGATTGGAACCGTGCCCAAAACTACATCTATCTCAAATTCAATTTCCCTTGTTGGAAGTAGGGATGGCAACTCTTCTAGGAATACCTCAGGGTACTCCCTAACGACCGATATTTCTTCTAGTTGGGCTTGCACACCTCGATTCTCTACTACATAAGCCAGATACTCTTCACATTTCTTAGCTAGAAGGCGAGAGGCTTGGAGGGCAGAAATAAGGTGCAAAGGGGAAATATCCCTTGTGGCCTCAAAGTGTAGTTCTGTTTGATCAGGACATTTAAAGGTTATCATCTTTTCATGGCAATTGACGGTAGCATAGTGTGTATACAACCAATCCATGCCCAAAATAACGTCAAAGTCTTGAATATCTAGTGAATTAAGTCTACTGGCTGGTCACACCCATCAATTGTGATCTTACACTGCCTATATACTCTATCAGTTTCTATAGAATCTCCCACAGGTGTGCATGCTACTAAAGCATAGTTGAGACATGCAGGTGCAATATTCAAACGGCAAGCAAAATGAGGTGCAACAAATGAATGAGAGGAACCAGGATCAATTAAGGCTTTGGCTCTAGTACCGCAAATAGAGAGTGTACCTCTGATCACCGAGGTGGATGCCTTGGCTTCTTGTTTGGTGAGAGCAAACGCTCGTCCTTGTGTCTTCGGTCGGTTCTCCATCTTTGCCATGGGGCAATCATTAACCCAGTGACCAGGCTTGTCACATCTCAACACACATTCCGCTTCCTGTAGCATTCGGCGGTAGTGTGGTTATCCTTCCCACAATGAGAGCATATTGGGCGTCGATCATTTTCCATGTTGCTCGAGTGATTCTTCTGGGCCCTCTGATTAAGCTGGTAGGGCTTTCCCCTAACATCTCTCCTTGGGAATTGTCGGTGCTTCTTCCCAAACGTCCCCAACGACGCACCTTCATCTTTCCTTCCTTCCTGGATCTGTGGTCCTTGCAGTCCCTCTCAATCCTTAGGGCAAGGTCTACAAATGGGGCATACATCTTCAGGTTGCCCGACAACACTCTCCCTCTAATATCCAGTCGGAGGCCCCTTTCAAATTTAGCCGCCTTCTATGCCTCGGTATTAATGAGGTGAGGCACATACCTAGAGAGCTCTGCAAATCTAGCGGCGTACTGTTCCACCGTCATACCTCCTTGCTGGAGTTCAATAAACTCTACTACTTTCCTCTCCTTGATGAAGTCTGGAAAATACTTCTCATCGAAGGCTGTTTTCCCATGTGGTCTCGGTCCTTGACTCCTCACAAGAATGCTTCACCGAGTCCCACCAGTATTCAGCTTCTTCTTCCAGCATGAAGGTTTCTAATCTAACCTTCTGCTCATTCGAGCAGTGTAGCACTTCTAGGATTTTCTCTATCTATTTCTTCCACCTCTCAGCCTTTCTACTCCTCCTTGCTCCAAAAAGGTTGGGGGAACAAGCCTTATAAACCTCTCTATAGGGCTATTGTCATTCTGCTCTGAAGTAGGGGTAAACTGAGCTGACATTGACTCTTTCATCATATGGGTCATGACCCCCAGAGTTCTATAAAACTCATCGAATGCCTCGGTGTTCGCATTTATTTTAATAATATATGATTGTTAGAATTGTTATTTGAATTTTTTTTAATCTCTGGATATTTTATTTATCAAATTTGGATTTATAAAAACAGAGATATTGATTTTATATTGATTTAAATATTCAAATATGATTTTATGAATTTCTAAAATAATATTACTTTAAAGTATTGTATGGGAGGCCTAATAGGCTTTGAGGGCCACCATGAAAAATTAGCTGGGGCCTATTATGTGCCACAAAGGGTGGCATGCCCCACCTAGGTGGCTTTCTATTTTGTGTTGGTCAAGCTCTAATGCTTTAGGGAAAAGATTGTGATGTTTTAGAAAGCTTAAGCCTTGAGGAAATTTTGAAATAAATTTTGGCACGTATGAGAAGGCTTATGCATAAAATAAGAAAAGATAATATCATCATATGTTAATTTCTTATTTGAAGTAATTGATGGGAAAATGGTTTAAGAAGTGGAGGATAATAATTCTAGCACCTTCCATATGATATTGATGGCCTATTTATGGAATGGACGGCTGATATCTCTCGACCCACAAGTCACCCAAGATCAATGGTGCACATTCAATCTCACATGAAGAGGCAAGCCATGAAAAACCCTAAAAAACCATAAAACCATTAAACCACTATAAAAGGGGGACTACCCTACCCAAAATCTTTACACCTTAAACTTTCCATCTCTTTCTGACCCAACTAGGGGGCACGCCCCAATCTAGAAAGTCTCTCTCTCATCTTGGAAACTTTCTCTCTCCTCCATTAGCAAGCAGAAGGGGGCACACCCCACTCTTTACATCTCTTGGTGATCTCTCATCTCATATTGGAGCTAAGTGTTTAGGGTATGGTAGATGAGATACTACCTCTCAAACTACGTTATCAAATGGGGTTCACCTAGCTTGTGAGTGTTTTTTATTAAAACGGTTCATGTATCATTAGTATGGCTTGTTATAAACTTGTTTTCCCAATTGAGATTGAAGGTTGACCATAGATTATGTGCATTCGGAAGGTAGTGACTCGGTGTGGGGTGTAAGAAGCCCAATTGAGGTAATCTTCGGCACCCTCTTTTTTTTCTTGCTTATTTACTTATTATATTCTTTATTCCCAAGCATAGATTGTGTCTTTTTATTTGTTAACGAAAAGTAAGGTTTTGAATGGCTTCAAGTTATTGTATAATTTTCATTTATTTTATTTGAAGTTATTTTATTGTAAAAAGGCTACTTGTAAGTGATATAGGCCATGAAGAAAAAAATAAGAAATTAAAAAGAAAGAAAATAATTTATATACTCCGGCTAGATCACACGAGTCCTTCTCTCAAGGAGTACTTATAAAAATGTAACCTCTTCAAACCATATGCTATACCTAAAAAAAAAAGTTTCCAATGCATTTTTTATAGGCTCAAAAAAATAATGCCTCAAGATTGAATAGAAATCGTCTAATTTTTTAAGAGTGGGATCTAAATGTTAGAAAACTCAAAACTCAAATTTCTTCATTTGAATAGAACCATATAGTGGTTTTAGGTGATTTCCAAAATTTCAGATAAAAAGATCTTCACAAGTTAGTTTTGACTCAGGGAGCAAGTGTGTAGTATATGCTCTCATGGGAGGATATTATATGCACTCTTTACATGGTAGCTTTTCTTTCTCCTTATGAAATCCGTGCCTTGGACGAGGACATTTGCAGATTTGATCTAGATTTCTCCGTCGCCAAAATATATCCTCCTACTATAGTTAGCAAGGCTCAGTTTCAAACACGATTTTTTCAAAAAATCAAACATATCTGATTTTTTGAAATTTGTTTAGAACTATGAGTTTTTCAAAAGATATTAAAAAAATTCAATTTTTTTAGTAGAACCGATATAAATTTGTATTTTATCTTTTTTTTTAAAAAAACTTTTAAAAAAAACTTCTTCCCTATAATTTTATTTCTTCATTAACTTAATATTATTGAATTTTGGTCTTAAAATAAGCACATTAACAGTGGGAGTAAATTAAAAATATGCATTAAACAAAAAATTCTATCAATTTTTTTTGCAATGAGTTCCCCTTAAAAATAAGTGTACAAAAAAATACAAGCAATATATTCCCCAAAAAAGGAATCAAGCAATTATATATCTCAAAATAATAGGTATAATAAGAGGAAGAGTAACCTAATGAAATTTTTTTTTCTTCAAACCCATAGCGTCCTTATAGAGAGTAAGAGATAGATTCAATGATAATAAAGATTTAGGTGGCTAGGAATTTAGTGCGAGATTCGAATTTTCTTAAGCATTTTGTTCCTTTTTTTTATGCATAGAGAAGTTTGATTAATTTTATATTTTATATTTTATTTTATATTTTTTATTTCAGTGGTGTATATAACATAGAATTTTGAATGGACTGCTATTTTACATATTTGGGTCTTTGCGGGGGTATTTTTGTTTTTTTTTTTGGGAAAGATAATTCTATACCTTGGTTAATATTTTTTTTTTTGTGTTTAGTATTGTTGATGTTTTATTTTATGCTCCCAATTAATGTATGATGTGTTTTGTATTGCGAAAATAGAGTAAACATTGTTGTTGGATTTATTGATAGTTTCAACCAAACATTGTCAAGTATTACTCTAATGACACTAGTAAGGTTATAAAATTATTGTTTAATGGCTCTGATTTATCTATACAATAGCTGCAAATCATAATCCTATGTTGTGTATCTCTACGTATCCAATTTTTTCACTATGTTTTCTTGAACCAAATCTAAAATATTCACGATTCTATAACTTACCTTATTTTTTGAACCAATTTTTTCCTCCGATTTTTTTTAAATAAAACCGATTTAATATCAATGATTTGATATGCTTTTCCAACTTGCTAACTATGCCTCTAGGGTGTATACTATCAATTTTGTCTCTCTTGGACAAAATACATACTGGGGATACTTTTTAGATCTCAAATTTCGAGGATGTAATACTTATATAAAAATTTTATGAATAAACTCTATATAATAAGAAAAACTGATGGCTCAAGATTGATAAGAGACTGTCCAATTTTGAAGGACTAGATCTAATTCTCACAAAACTCAAAACTCAAAATTCAAAGTTTTTCTTTTTAAAAATGATAATCTAGTAATTATCATACAGCTGTCAAAGTTTTAAACTAAAAGCTATCAGTTTAAAAGATATCAATCTAGTTAGGTGTTTGACCGAGGGAGTACATGCGCAGTATACTCCCCCGGGAGGACAGTATATGTTCTCTCCTCTTCCTCATCAGCCGTCAATAGAGTGATGTTTCTGTCATTTCACAATAGAATAGGGACACTCTAGACACCAAGTATATAATGCGGAAATTAGAAGCCAGAGCCCGCAGGGAATGCATTTGGTTTTCCTGATGAATTGGGGGTCGTTCATGCTAGGGAACATCGTCTCTGTTCGCTTTCACTCTTCGCTTGCCACCAAGGTCTGCATTTTCTCCACCCCCATTTCTCTCCATTTTTTATCACAACTCTTCTGATCTTCCCACTTTTTAGGTTTTCCTTTTGTGTGATTGGAATAGGATCATCTCTCTCTAAAGGTGTGATTTTCCCTGTGTTTTCTGGATTTTATGTATGCGCTCTTCTCTGTAATGGAATCCACACGATACTCATCTCTCTCGCTCTCTTTACCCCTGGTTTGGCTCTTGTTCTCTGGAATGATTGGAGTCGTGTGCTCTTTATCTGGCTTTCAATAACACCGTGACTCCACAGTTTTGCGTTTTTTTTGGTTTGGTGTGTTGCAATTAGCCTCTCTGTCTATCCATCAACCCTATTTATCAATATCTCTCATATGATATTTCGATTATCACTCTAGATGGATGCAGCTGAACGCTATAGGTACAATCCTAAGCTCGAATGGAATCCTCGAGTGAAGGAGTATTTTATCAAAGCTTATGGCGAGCAACACTTTCAGTGTATATGCGATGCCCTTACGTATGTATCTCTGTTTCCTTTTTCTAAACACATTTATGCTATTTAGTTTAATTGTAAGCTTGGTTTTTCCAATTCTTTCTTCACATTCGTAATTTCTTGAAAAGCCGTCCAAATTCTCTATTGGTCTTATTTTGTAAAATAAATCTCGTGCTGATAAGAAAAGTTGCCCTATTTCAAAAAAACATTGGAAGAGTAGCCTCATTTCTCCAACTTCTAAGGAATTGGGTGTAGTGAGGATGGATATGTTTTGGATGAATAAGTTCAATTCTTTATAACTCACCTCTTTCCAAATTATACATAAAATATGGAGTCAATTTTTTTTGCAGATTGCTGTTTCTTTCACTTAGCCTTGGCAGTTTTACATTTCTGACAAATGGTATTGAAGCCTAACTGTTCATGAATCTGTTCATTGCCTTAGCCTTACGGAGGCTATTGTGAATTGGGTTTAGTTTAGGTAGGTTGGATTTTGATGACAGAAGAAGAAATGAGAATCCTCTTAAGTACAAGAAAGAAATGAAATTTTTTTTTTTGGATTGATAAACTTAAGGTTACCGATTGTATTTTTGGAAAAGCTGCATGGCACCATACATGCTTGGGTATGGCTCAAGGGAAGTTAATACTGTTTAGCTATTGAATACTCAGATGTCATCAATCCATGGTAGAAGTGGAAAATGTACACCAGGACAGGTGCTGCATGTGTATTATGATGCCATCTTTTTAAAATAATGTGTGTACTATATTGCTTGAATGTTGATCTGGAAGAAGTTGATGTGAATGTTGATCTGGAAGAAGTTGATGAAACACATGGGTATTGAAAAATGCAATGAGGAATGAGATATTTTCATTGTGTTCGACTATTGATTGAATGATGCTTAGTGGAATAGGGAATGATATAGGTGTGTTTATGCGGAGCAGCTTCTTTTAGGAAAGCCTAGGACTTAAATGTTTTATAGTTAAGGGAAAATTGCTGATTAGCACAGCACAAATGAGAATGTCAACATTGCATCGGTTTATGCCTAAGTTTGCCTGGTTTGTTATAGTTATTTACATTAGGCCAGTAGTTTCTCTTCTATAAAATGATGGATTCATAATTAAAGAGCTGAAATTGCTTTGTTTTATAGTCCAGCAAATCAAAGAGAAGAAGTTTCAAATTTTCGTGGGCTGATTTGCATGATGTGCATGCCGATCAAATTCAAATTTCTTTTTGTCTTAAGAGGATCATTTTATTTTTTTAGAAATCTCTTTCTTTTCATTGGATTAGAGCTTCTTTGATTTGGTATTGTAGTTTTAGTTGTGAAATTTATTTCCAAAAGAATAGTAATTTCTAGCCCAAAATCCTGAACTTGTTTTGGTGGTTTTCATCTTTTTTGCACTTAAAACTATTGAGCTCCTGCAGAATTTTATTTTCCGCCTTCTTCTTCTTTGAATATTCGTAAAATTCTTTAAGGTGCTTATGTTTACTGTTATTAATTACATCACTCTCCTCTTCATTGAATGAAGTCCCATTGAATGTTATATATTTGTTGAATGCAGTGATTCAAAAAGCGGACCGCCCAGCGCCTAGGCGGGCCAGAAAGCCTGGGCGCATCGCCTAGGCCTAGACGGCCAATCTGGGCGGACGCCCAATGCCTAGCCTTGGGCGGCCGCCCAGGGGCGTAAAAACCATTCTGTGAGGGCATTTTTTTGTCTTTTTTTTTGTTTTTAATGGCCAAAAATTAGGGTTTTAGGTTCATTTGAAACCTAAAACTTGTTGGACCCAAAGTTAGAGAGAGAATGCCCCCAAAAAATTGATTGTGGTGAATTTTTTACGGTCGAAGGGTTACTCAAAGTTACTCAAATTAGATTGTTTTCTTCCTCATGGTGGTGTACTGCAGTACTGGTGTGATACTATTTGATAACTTGTTTTGATAATTCGGTTGGTTGAAAAATTTTAAGTTTTAATTGGATATGGAGTATGAACCGACTTTGGTTATGCTTATGGAGTGTGTGCTAAATGCTAAATAATATGTAGTATAATTTGAATTATGTACTGCAATACATGTAAGTGATACTGACATAACTGCAAAATGCCAGAATCCTTATTTGGATTCAACTGGGCCACCCAGGTTTTGGGCGCCCGCCTAGGCGCTGGCGGCCTGGACCCCCCAGGCCGCCTAGGACCCGCCTAGCGCTTTTTGAAACTATGGTTGAATGAAATTCCATTTATATATTTTAAATCATCATAGACTAGCATGTGTCTCCATTCTTCATCCACAAGGCTTCAGACTCATTGGACCTGTGCTTGTACGTCCTCCTACTCATATACATTATATAGTGTTAGTAGGTAGCCATATTAACATTGTAAATGTGATGGCTTCACACATCATCTTCTTCCTATCTTTGCTTACAATGCTTTGCTCACAATCACTATAGTTATTCCGTTTCGCAATCTCTACTCATAGAAATATGTAAGTTATATGGTCAGATTACTTGTATCTCAGATTCAGACTTATTTGCGTCACCTATGAATCACTCATATGGAACATTTATACATAGGGCCTAAAATCTATCTGGCTTTTGTTGTGGGGCCAATTGCTAATGTTAATCGATATGGGGAAAAAACATTAGAAGCCTGTTTCCCCCCAATAGGTGCAGCGACTTATATGTTGCATCTAGACTGGACCTTGAACATTGCGATGTTGGTAGAAATGTGTCAAACCTCCAAAACTACAAAATTCTAAAGTGAGATGGATTACAGATTTAGGGTAACCAATTTCCCTAAGAGGCTTCCTTCATATAGATTTTGAAAAATTAATTGAGGATTGGGGTTCTAATATCCCATTTCCTTGTTTGTTAACTGATGCCTTTACTTAGAGTGCAACGATGACCTTTATAGCCTCATATCAAACTCTACTTTTTGATGAATTGAGGACCCAAAAAATCTCTTGGGCACTTGCAAATCAGAATAAAATATATTTGGAGCTCCATAAAAGCTCCAAATTTGAATGATGCACAATTCAATGAAATGAATACTCCAAACCAGATTTTGAGATGGCAGCCAAGATGGATTACTTTCAAGGCTACAAATCCATTTTTCTCATGAAATTGATATTGGGAATGATGAGAATCCATTTGTAGCTTTCTGGAGCCTAATCCATCGAAAAATCATGGAGACATGAAGTGTGGCTTCACTGCTTTGGGTGTGGCTGCTCATCACTAAACCATTTTCCTTTATGAGATCCCTTTTGTGTATGAGATTATGGTTCATTTTGGTCTGCTAGGCTGCCCTTCACTAGACCACTTTCCTTTATGGAATCCCTAGGTGTATGAGATTATGGTTCATTTTGGTCATGCTGGTTATCTGTAATGTGAATGCACCAACTTGTGTTAGATGAATTTCGTGCGCAAGAGTATTAAAGTCACTTTGTTTGATGGCATACCATAGATTTACTTTACTGCGCATACAGTTGTAATTTGAAATTCACTAGACATAGGGGATTTTATGTCACTGATATGTTGTATAGGAGATTTTTATGTATATGACCTTAAGTAGAGTTGCTGATCCACATGGTACTGCTTTCTCCAAGTTCTGAGCTGAATTGAGTTAAGATGTCTCAGCTGTGTCTCTTTGAATATTAAGAGAAGATGATGAGACTTGGCCAAATGTTATAAGATTGGGGTGTGTCTCACACACAGTTACTTGGATTGTGGAGTTGGGTGGGTGAACCAGCCTCCGAAGTGCAGTCTGACAATCCCTGAGTGGAGTTGCAGTAGAGTGCTGTTTTATCTAACAAGAACTGCGCTCCTAGTTAGTAATCACTGAGGTTCCACTCATTTTCTTGCTTCTTTGTAGTGTTTGCTAAGTTTTTGCCTATTTTTTGGTAATCTTCCAAACGCTGGATGCCTCCAGATTCTTTTCATCATTGGAGATGAATCCTGAACGAACCATAAGGCCCATATCAATAGGGAGTCCATATTAGGAATCTAATTATGATTTGCCGTCAAATAGATATTGGAGGTTTGTTATATCATAACCATGTATGGATAAAAATGTAAGAAACTCAAGCACCATATCTCCTTCTGATTTATTAAATGTGCTTGCTTTTTGACCACAACTTTTATATTTCTAAAAAACCTTGAGTTAGTACACAGGCTTTCTGCCATGATTTGTCGGCAGTGCTCTTACTTTCTGACCACAAATTTCATGTTCTAAAAAGCCTCATTACGCAGGCTTCTGCCGTTGACATGATTGTTGTCCATTTTCATGTTCTAATAAATATTAAAGGAACTGAGAAATAAGTAACAATAAAGGAAAAAGAAACCAAAAATAAGTTGAAAGGTGGGTTATGTAAAATTTCACAGTTTATAAATGCAATTATTTATTTCTTTTATTATACTGGCGAATTCTACTTACAAGTGCCAATTACAATGCAAAAACAGAAAATAAAACCTACTACAATCTATGCATCACACTCTTACTGCCTTAAAAATAAGCTTTATTCATAAAGAAAGCATGAATTACAAATAACAATCAAATTTAAATAAAAAACTAAAAGCAATAATAAACTTGGAAGCAACTTACAGAGCATACTACTTAGTACACCCCACTGATGCTGCACTGATCTAATGTTCCTTGCTGAATCCTCAAAACGGGAAGCTGGCAAACCCTAACTCAAACAAGGTAAGAGCATATAGAAGAGAACTAGGGTTTCTTTTAACCCTCTGAAAACTAGTAGTTTTTTTTTCATCCCTTTGCAGAGACTCAATTGGGATTCTTTTCAACCCTAAATGGTGGAGTAATGCCACAATGTGGCACTGCCCCTTTCTCTAACTGGGTTGGGCGTGCCTCTCTAGGTGCACCTAGGCAGGTGCGTGCCATCCTAGGTGTCCTATGTTGTGACTGCCACCCCCCGGAGAGAAATGAGAGAGTATGATGAGAGGAGAGAGAGTGGCCTAGAGGAGAGAGAGATAAGGGGAGAGAGAGTGGCTAGATTCAGGCACTGAGAATGAGGGGAGTGACTCCCCATATATAGTGCTTCTGGGTCTAGGGTTGCCTAATTTGATTAGGATTCAGCTTGGACCGAAGGAGGCCCAGGTAATGTAAGGTGAAGAAAATTAAATTTGAGTTATCCAATCTCTAGATCTGCCATCATGATGAATGGAGGAGTCCTAGAACCATTATCCCTTAGATCCTCGACTCTTATCCTCTTCTAGTCGCTTTGGGATCAAACTTATCCACAAATTCTAAGTTCCAGTTCCCTTACAATTAGGATTCTTTAAATCTTCTAGAAACAAATCTCTCTTTGGAAGTCCAAAGCGATTAGGAAACCTTATCTCTTTAATTTCTAAAACTGAATTCCATAAAGTGGGAATAACCAATCCCCTAAAATCCTCTCTCCTCCAACTAAACTTATCCTCATTAGAGAGGGGATTGGGTAGGAAAGTGTGGGATGTGTGGGCCTTGTATGCCCCACATCACACACAATGTGACTTCCCCCACGTGTGGGCTGTTGGCCATTGGGCCCCATGTGGTCCCACTAATTCTAGAATGCCCAAAGAAATTTTATAAATATCATAGAGGCACATAAAACAAATTTAAGGAAGAAAATGATTTTTTATTTGTAGAATGATTAATAAATAAAATTTTGGAAAATTATTTTTAGTGTCACATAACTTTCCAAAACATAAAACAACACTTCTAGAATAGGATTGGTACCTATGAATCAAGAATATGTGAACCTAGGCACTCAACCAATGCTAAAAATCTGTGACCCACATACTATCTTCTAAAATCAACCCAATGGGACCCGTGACCCATAGTCAATCGTAGGGGCTTATGCTTGACGCAACAAAGTTGGCCACTAAATAAGAGGGACACAAATTAGTGTGTGAATTATAGGTACCCTTTCCTCCCCCTCTCTTCTTCCCCCCTTGCGAAGGACAGGTCATATCCATAAGGATGAACACATAGGATCGCAAGTGCATGGGGTACCCTTTAGCACATGTACATGACCCTTCCCGGACTGCTTAAGTGGTTGTCATGCGTAATGCCTTTCGGTGGTTGTGAGGATTTGGCCCTTGTCCTTGCAAGCGTTCAATCACATGTAGTCTGGCATTATGGCTCATAAACATCGTTACTAGGCATCTCTCCGACCTTAATGAGGGATGATCCTATCATAGAACTCTATGTGGCAGTGCCATATGCTTAGGTCTAAGGGTTTTGGACAGTCCTAGGTCTAGACTGCTCAAACAAGGTGAGTCAACCAACAAATCATGAAATACCATATTGTTCCTACATTAACCATGTTCCCATTGGAGTACAGATGTACTATAGTCATGAGTTTTGCATGCTCTCAAGGCCTTTAAAGAACCCCAACATAAAAGGAGCATAATTAATGGTCTATTGGATACACAAATATGGTTTTTTGCTATGCTAAAAATAATGACTAGCATTCATATGCACTAACAATTAAAGCCCCAGCCTACTAAATATATTATCTATTAGATAACTCTCTTATTTTTGCATACTCCAAGTACAGTAATCAGACTATGCACAAATATGAGAGTTAAGTTATAGAAAATATATTACTTACTAATAAACTGTAGAATTAATGCCTCAAATGATACAATTTGAAATGAAGCTCCCCTTAATCATTTGGATAATTGAATTTAGTTTACTTATGTCTAACTACTCACTTTACTTAATTTATGGTATGTTAGATGATCCAAGAGTTTTAAATGGAAGGTCTATTGCTTCTATTAAGCGATGACACTTTGTTTTGGCTCTAGCACCCATTAACTATGGCCTCATCAATTTGCCCAGTTGAGTTGACTCGGCGAATGCACTTGTAAATTTGTTGTGTAAACGTGTAAATCGTATTGTGTACCATTGGACGAGAAAACAAAAATAACTATGTGAAAGAACAACTGATAGGATGGTCAGAAACAAATCTTCTTCCTCAAAGAAAATGGTTGATGCTTTTCAAAAGGTCTTCAATGTGATAGATTTTGTATATTAATCGCAATTCGGGGTCATGAACAATGTCAGACTGCAATTAGGGGTGGTTGGATTGGTTTGTACATTATCCCAAATTATGTAGATGGCATTGAGGAAGTCCCTTGTTGATAGTTCATGTTATTCTTCTCATAGTTAGCAGGATCGAAATTGAAGTAGATCCAGGATGAAGTTTGGGATACTGACCCTAGGATTGTGACAAGCATAAAGCTCCCTATGGTATGGATCCCAGTCCATATACCCCAAAATCTAGTTAACAATTGAGCCCCACTAGGGCGCTTAACTAATACAGCAATACAATATATACTACTATAATATACTAGTTGTTATACAATACTATATTACTACACTATACTACAAAGCTATGCTATATACTATATTCTTCTATACTCTATGCTACTTTCAAATCTACTATATGTACAACTATATAACATATACTACATTGTATAGCATATATTACACCATAGTGCTATTCTATACTGTTATGCTATGGTGCTATACTTTACCATATGGCTATGGTAATACTATACTGCTATACTATACTATGGTTCTAGGAAATTTGGATCTTGTATAACTTAGAACCTCAACCCAAATAGGAAGGATCAAGATTCCCATTTTCGAGAATAGTGGAGTAAGATCCTATTCCTTGAGTGCAGGATCAGGATTTCGGAGTGGAATTGACCCATTGGTTGGGGGATCTTAGAAACTATGATCCCTCTCTAACTTCAAAGAAAGTTGTCAATATTTCAAATATTTTTCATTTATTAGTTTTTGAGTAGGACCTAGTGTAGGAAAAATCGGGCGGTTCAACTTCTAACCGCCTGGTTAAATCGGATCCCGCCATTGACATTCCAATTTTGGTGAACCAGCCGAGTATTTTATTTTTATTTTTAAAAATTATATAAAATCCCAAAAAATAAGGGACTTTAGTTGGAATGTATTTTTAAATGTTTTTTATCATTTCGGCTAAAATTTGAAAATGTTTTGGCATTTCCCATATTTTTTTTAGAAAAATTCAAAAATACCCCTGGGCACACATCATTTCTTTAAAATCTATTTTTCATTAATTTTCAACTTCATTTGGAGGTTCTGTGTTAAATCATTCGTTAGATATACTTTTCATATTTCATTAGATTTTATTTTATATTTTTTTAATGTTTTTTTAACACTTTTTTGTTCTCTCGGGAGTTGCTCGATTAGGTTGGTTGAACCAACCGGTTTACCGATTAGGTCGGTTGAACCGCTTTCGGCCATATGTCTGGTTAATCGTTCTGGTTCGAATTTTCCTACACTGGTAGGACCTGAAACTTAGGGACTCTATCTTGTGGCTGGCCTATATATTTCCTTCGTAATCCCCCCATCGCACCACAGAAAAAAAATAAAAAAAAAATTCTTGCTATAATACACATAGAAGGAATTGGTTTAGATTAGCTTGCATATTCAATTTTGTCGTTTTATTCTTTACAATCTCTAATTCCATCTTTAGCATTACGCATCTATGTTCATACTATAGCCTAGGGCCAGTTTGGATGCCAAATAAAAAAACCTTCACATTGAAAAAAATCGTAAGTTTTTTCATCCTTAATTAAGAAACATTGCCATCTTTTTTTATTATTATGTTGGACTGTTTGGATGGAGTTAACATACTAAAAGCAAAGTCGCATTCTACCCTTCCAAAATTCTCTTATCAATCCAAAAGGTTTTCTTGTGTCTATCGCAACAATAAAAAATTTGCTTCCATACAATAAGCAAACCTGCAACCCGAGCTTCTCCTTATTCATAAAGAGAAGGGGTTTCCTATGGGTGTGGTATGAGAGAAAATGCTTGCTTTTTGTAGAGAGAGAAATGCCTTGGCTTTACAAAGACGCCGCCTAGGGCTGCCATAGATGGGGCTTGAGCTTCTCTGGTTTTTTGCAACCCGATCTTCTCTTTATTCATGAAAAGAAGGGGCTTCCCATGGGCTGCCATGGATGGGGCTTGAGCTTCTCTGGTTTTTTGCAACCCGAGCTTCTCCTTATTCATGAAGAGAAAGGGCTTCTCATGGGTGTGGTATGAGAGAGAAAAGGCTCGTCTTTTGTAGAGAGAGAAAGGGTCGTGGCTTTACAAAGATGCCGCCTAGGGCTGCCATGGATGGGGCTTGAGCTTTTTTGATTTTTTAAGAGAGAGAAAATGAAAATGCTCTCTTTATCTAGAGAGAGAGTAGATTTGGAGTTTCTGAGGTTTTACGGAGTTGCTGGGTCACGGGTTGAGGTTTGTATGGGGGTGAGAGAGCTGTACTTTCATAAAAAAAAAATTCAAGTCTGATTTGTTTTTACGGTAACTTTTGCCTTGACACTGCAGTATATTTTATTTCATTCTAAAAATCTAACAAAATCTTGAGGTTGTCCAAGCGGTTCAAATAAAAAAT
>NW_006499364.1:62705-93912 GCF_000471905.2 Amborella trichopoda
CTCTCTACAAAAGGCAAGTCTTTTCTATCATACCACACCCATGGGAAGTCCCTTCTCTTCATGAATAAGGAGAAGCTCGGGTTGCAAAAAACCAGAGAAGCTCAAGCCCCATTCATGGCAGCCCTAAGCAGCATTTTTGTAAGGCTAAGGCCCTTTCTCTCTACAAAAACGAGCCTTTTCTCTCATACCACACCCATGGGAAAAACCAATGTTTTAAAATGCGTGATGTGGCCAAAAGTGTTGGGGGGGCCGATTCGGCTCGATGCGGTTCCGATGAGGGTGCATCGTGGCGATGCAGTTTATAAATATAAAAAATTATAAAATATCTAAAAAAAAGGTTAATGCATAAAAAAAAAAATAGACGTGATATATGTGATAATAGATATTAAGATTATTCATTAACTCCAAAAGTATTAACTGTCGGAGATTTTGTGTCCACCATCTCTTGATAGAAACTAGAAACTTGAAACTAGCTTCATAAAACATTCAACAATCAACAACCATAAGCACAAATCTGCAACCAAAAACTTTAAAGTTACAAATTTTATGAACTCTTTAATCTTGAAAAGTGTCTATGAAGTCCATGAAGTTCTTCGACTCGATTTGTAAACTTTTATAAATTTATAAAAATGTTGGAACTTTACGATATTAGAGCATTTATGAAGATCAATAAATTTTATAAACTCATTAATTTGTAACTTTATTGTATTAGTCAATGAAACTCTTTAAAGTTGCAAATTTTATTTGAAAAGTGTTGGGAAAAGTTCTTCGATTTGTAACTTTTAATCTTTATGGACATTTAGTTTGTAGTATCTTGTATTACAAATTGAAGAATTTCAACAAATAAAATTTCCGCCCAAAATTTTTTTGATTCAATCGATCCAGTAAAAGCCATGGATGTGGCTGAAAAATGCTGTTTAGGTGGTTTAATACTCTCCCAAACCCTTCCCCCCATTTTCAAAGGTCAAAATGACCTTAGTACCCCTGCCCGAGAGGTACAGTTTTGAAAAAGATCATGGACAGATTATGCGGCCTGACGTAGTCGATGCAGGATGTGGCTCTTATGCGGAGGGATTCGGCTCTGATGCGGGCGCCTCTCTCCAAATCGCATATGCAGGAAAGTGCGATGCGTTGGGTGGCGCATAGCGCCTAATGCGGCTGCATTTTAAAACACTGTGGGAAACCCCTTCTCTTCATGAATAAGGAGAAGCTCGGGTTGCATGTTTGCTTATTATATGGAAGCAAATTGTTTACGGCTGCGAGAGATACAGGAAAATCTTTTGGATTGGCAAGAGAGTTTTGGAAGGGTAGAATGCGACTTTGCTTTTAGTATGTTAACTCCATCCAAACAGTCCAGCGTAATAATAAAAAAAGATGGCAATGTTTCTTAATTAAGGATGAAGAAACTTATGATTTTTTTCAATGCGAAGGTTTTTGTATTTGACATCCAAACTGGCCCCTAACTATTTAATTAAACATCTTATTTTTTTATTTTGAGCCATTTCCTTTAGTTTTCAATATTTTGTTGATATTTCCTTCATGTTTTGACAGGCGGCCTTCTGGTTACTCCTGTATCCGTGTCAACAACCTTAAATCCACGAGTGACGTCATCATTGATAAGTTAATGGAATTATATGACAAAAATTCTGCAAACTCAAAGAGTTCTTTTACTAATTTTATTGGGAAGTGCCAAATTCCTAGCATGGACTATGTTGTCGTTGTACAAGGTTCAGGACCTCACAAGCTCGAATATGGTGATGAACCTAATAAGCCTTTAAAGGAGGTGATTGTGAGCCGCAAATGTGCTGAGGCTGTTCTCCGAGGAGCCCAAGTATGTTCATCAATTTGCTGTGCAAGATCGTAATTTTAGTAATTATTTTGTTAAGGGAAAGGTTTCTATGCTTCCCCTACTGCATAGAAGTTCTATCCTCCCCCTACCATCCAGCCGTCTAATTTTGATCAAGAGAGCCACTCACTGTTTGATCTTAGATCCGACGTATCAAAGTATTTTATTTTTAGTTTTTTTTATATGAATTGTATGAATATGAAATTTGGTACGTGCAATCTTCTCATTGGGGGCGCACCAATAAAAAATATTAAAAATAATTTTTTGATAAAATAGAATGACCAAAATACCCCTTGAAACTTTCAGGGGTATTTTGGTCATTTTATTTATTGAAAATATTTTTTTATATTTTCTCTAGTGCGAGTTTAATAGAGGAATGGACGTCCAAAATTTGGTATCAAAATAGTTTATAGAAAAAAAAATTAAAAATAAAATAGTGTAGAGATGTGACATTGTGATCGGGACAATCTTAGCCCTCCATTCAGAATGGATGGTTGGATAAAGGGGAGGATAGAACTTCTATGCTATAGGGGAAGCATAGAAAGCTTGCCCTTTTGTTAATATCTTACATGGTTGACATTGTTTTATCACGCATATATGGCTTTATTTAGGCACTCATCCCAACTCGTATTCTCAGAATTTGTGCACTATTTTTTTCATAGCTTGTATTCCAATTTTATGTACATAGATGATAACTTGTGAAGCTGAACAATCGTTTGGTTCCATTACAATGGATGCTATATTTTTTTGCCGATGGTACTTATATTTTGCCTATGGTACTCACTTTTTGTACTTCATATCATGATAGCTTTTGAAATCACAGGCGTGTTTGGACGCCATTGAATGAATAGTTAAATACTGTTGGTCTTTCCTTGAAGTGCCTTTCCAAGATTACTTTTGCATATGTCACACCTATTTTCTTTTTTATGTTTTGCTTCTGTTGTATTTCATTGTTGTGCTCATTTGAGCAAGATCTAATTGTTTGTAAAGCATGAAATTCCTTGATGTGGGCATCATGTTATTCCCTCGGACTAGTTTAATTATTTTTCATTTACTCCTTTGTGGGGTAAAAGGAGCCTTATTTGGTGATGCAGTTACAGTTTATCTTTTTTATTTCGTATTTTTTGGGAGAGTAAAACTTGGATTATTTGGTCTTTTAATTTGTGTTGGTTATTTTATGATATTTATGTCTTTTGGTTATGTAGGTAATTAAGGGGTTGTTTATTTCTTTATTATTTTGTTTTGATTTAGGGGTATTTGGGCCATTATGTTTGAGCCAAGTATGTTTAAAAGAGGAGAGGGAGGTGCAGCCCCTTTGCCAACTAGCTTTTGAGAAACTATTGAACAAAAAAATTACAAGGGCTTGCTTAGTTCTTTCATTGAAGGCCCCAGAGAAGGCTCTTCCCAAGGTCCTTCCTCTCCTAAATATTCTTCAATTCTTCTCTTCTCTTCTTATGTTCTTTTCTCGTTTTCTCTTTTCTCAGTAAGTCCTTATTTGTCCACCTCCTTTTCTCTTCTTTTTCTGTTTTGTTTCCTTAAATTCTTTTGTCCTCTCCTTTCGTTTTCCTTCTTCCCTTTTTATTACCTTTGATTCTTTTGTGTTCTCCTTTCTTTTTCTTTCTTCCTTTTCCTTTCCTTAAAATTCTTTTGTCCTCTAACTCTTCTCGTTTTCTTCTCTCTCTTTTCCTTATTATTTTGTTCTTCTCTCTTTCTCCCTTATTTTCCCTTGTTTTCTTCTTTCTTTATATTTTTGCCTCGGCAGAAACCTCCAAACATGAAACATAACCCATTAGAAGTCATCAAACCTAATTTTTACTCTCATTAACTTGATAACTGAAAGCTAAATTTTGGAAGTTCTTGAATTGATCTTAAGCTGTTCTATGCCCACTTTGGGCTGTAGGCTATCCTTAGGCTTGATTGGAAGGCGATTTTGTTTGGATGATATTGTTGAACAAGAGATTTCAATTCATTATGGATTTGGAATCTCACCTCTTAGACATTAAAACAATTTCCTCAATTGCATGTTTTACTTCAGATGCTTAGTTCGTTCTCTTGGATGCTACTGCTGTAGTTTCTTTAACTTGTTCGGGTTTTATGTTGTTCTCCAAATGTGTTTTGGGTCTTGTAATCAAATATTAGTGTGTTATAATCAAATATTCGTGAGAGGCTGATCTTAGGTTGCATCAGTTTGGTAAAAGGGCAAGTTTTGTGCCAGGGTAGAGGCCTATTTATGAGCTGTTTAAGGTCCTATCCTAGAGTTTAAGGTGCCCAATATGTTTTTAAATAGTTGTCTCTTCACTTTTATGTCCATAAGTGAGGTCCGATTGTGTGATATGGTGTTCCATAGTGTGTTAGTGTTGTTTAGAGCTAAGAGAGAGCTCTTGAGGTCTTTTGGTTGCTTCCTTAGATTTCCTAAGTCAAATTTTGTCCTAGTAGCAATCTAGCGTGTAGAAAGTGTCCTTTAGGTATAAAATAATTCTATTCCAAGTTTTGGCCTTTCTTTTTGTCCCTTTTTGGGCTTGTTTGGTGTGACCACTTTGGTCACCACCTTTGTAATGGTAGTATTATGAAATACAATTATAGTGAACTTCTCTTAAAAAAAAAATTCTATTTCAAGTTTAGGTGAGTTCACGTTCCATGGCAGATCAAGGTAAACTAGTGTTGTTGTCAAAGTCATGTTTGTAGACAAGGCCTTGGACATGGTCAAGTCAGGTGTAGCTGGAAGCTGTCCATCCAACAAAAGTTTGATTAACATGTTGACTCCCTTTGATGGATCAAGGAGCAATTGTGAAAATAACACAGGTTGTAGGTATTAGGACAACCGACGACACGTCCTTCGAAACCTCTGTGGCTCTTGTGAAAATGTTAGTGTGTGTAGCTCTGAGAGGAGCTAAGCACTAGATGATGAGGAAGAGAGAGAGTATAAGGATGATTCATATAAGGATCCTAGCCAGTATCATAGAGAAGAGTGGATTGAGGGGATTCAATCGAGTGCAATTGGAGGTGGAGAGTGAGGAGATGCAGACAATCTTCTCCCTAGTGGCTTAGATGCTGAAATTCTGCCAGTTACATAAGAGGCTCAATCCCCTCTTTGATTAATTTAGGGAGCCTACTTCCAAAGAGCTTCCTGATGGCCATCCTTCTGTGAAAGATACACAATATTGTCTAGATCTCATTATTGGAAGGAGCTTTCCCCACTTGGCACATTACAGGATGCGTCTAGTGGAGCATAGAGAGTCACATGGGTAACATAACCGTTAAGGTAGTGTAGAAAGCTTGAGGTTTTTCATGGTTCCTGTAGTCTTACCGAAGAAACACAGTACTTGGAGAATGTGTATTGATTGTTGTGGAATGTACAAGTCAGCAAGATTACCATCAGGTATAGGTTTCCCATACCAAGACTTAATGACATGTTTGATATGTTGAGTGGTGCTCGGATCTTCTCCAAGATTGACCTCAGGAGTGGATACCATCAGATTTACGTTCAACCACGGGATGAATGGAGGACAACCTTGAGGATTTGTTTGGGTCTTTGAATGGCTAGTCATATCCTTTGGTTTGTCCAATACACCGAGGACATTTATATGTATCGATGACATAGGTTTTACGACCATACTTTGGTCCTATATGGAGTCTTGTGAGTTTACTGGTACAAGTTCTATACTAGGTTTGTTCTTCAGGATGAATTTCTGTTCTATAGGACTCGATTATAAGTACCGGAATGTTCTCTTCACTAGAACCTCATTATTGAGTTGCATAGTGGTGGTCTTTGCCACATTTTTGTCAGCTAAGACTATTCCATTAATAGATTTGAGGTAGTTTTTGCCTAGTTTAAGGGGCGATGCGAATCGATAGGTGGAATATTGCGTGTTTGTTAGTATTTCAAAAGGTTGTTCCTTGAATATCACCCTCTGTACTCCACTTGGCATCCCATATGTTCCTTGGGAAGATGTCAGCATCGTCTTCATGTTAGTTTTGCCTAGAACTGCTATGAGGTATCATTCCATGTTTGTAGTTGTGGGTGGTTTTTAAAACTAGCTCATTTTATTCCTTTTCAAAAGATCTCTAATGTGTTTCATGCTGTAAAACTCTTTTAGATGTTGTTCTTCATCTTCATGATGTGCCTAGATGATCACATTTAATAGACATACTAGATTCCCAATTCATTTTTGGAGAACTATGAGGCCAAAACTGGGTACAATTCTACAGTTGAGTAGTGCATATCATCCTTAAATTAATGGGCAGACTAAGGTGGTCAACCATTGTTTGAAAATTTGGAGAGATGTCTTATAGGGAGAGGCCTAGCTAGTTTTATTTATTTATAGGAAATTATCAGAAATATACTTTATTATTTGGTTTATTAGAAAACAGCCCCATACTTTCTTAAACTTCGTCCACACCTTTTTTTTTTTTTTCACTTTTCGCATTTTTTGACCAAAATAGCCTTCACGGTTGTCGTATGATCGTAAATGCATCACAATATTTAAAATATCGTGATGACCATTAGAGGTATTGCAGTACTTAAAATACCGTGATGACCATAGGGTGTATCACGGTATTTTAACTACCGTGATGGTCTACCATTCACCAACCACGTTTACATGACCTACCATTCTCTGCCCCTGGGCGACCTCAGCCTCCTACATGCTGCCAATATCTGCACTGAAAGGCTTGCCATGGTCGCTGTTAAGCATGGTTTCTACAACTATCTCCTCCGTGATGCTCCCAACCTCGATGCGAAGGATTCAGAATTTATCGAAGCAGTTAACGAAAGCCCAGATGATGTCGATTGGCTAACGAAAGCACCCAAAGTGCTTGCAGATGTGGTGGAATCCATTGTTGGGGCTGTGTTTGTAGATTTTGATCGCAACTTTATATTCTTTGGAATGTTTTCCGCATGTTTTTTAAGCCCATCAACATCCCAAGAACCCTTAAAAACCATCTACTCACTGAGCTCTAAGAGTGTTGTCAAAAGAAAGGGGAGCAATTAGAATTCTCTCACGAGAATAAGGGGAATTTGAATGTATTTCATATGTTGAAGATACAGAAAAATTTTGTTTATGGGGAAAATGGAAGAGAGAGAGAACAATTAGATTTGAGAGAGGGCCTAGAGCCATGAGAAAGAAACTTGGAGGAGAAAAGGAAGAGGGAACAATTAGATTCAAAAAGGAGTTATTCTGCATCAGGGTTTTAGAGGAGGGGATAGGGGTTTTAGATTAAGGGTTTTTATTTGCAGAAAGGGCTCGAGTTCTCTGCAATGACTTCAAAGAGAGAATGAGAGTTGCGTAAATCTCGGTTAGAGAAAGAGGATTCCTGCGGGGAGGCCAAGGTGCAGGGATTTCTTATAGAGAGAGAGAGGGGATTAATGTGAACCAAGGAAGTTGTAATTCTTTGAGTTCCAGTTTTTTTTGCAATAGAAGGTAGAGAGAGAAAGGGAGAGATGGGTTTCTTGGAAAGATAGGAGTTTGACAGAAGGGAGATAGAGTTTCTTGGGGGGGGAGAATGGAATTTTAAGAGAGAGAAAGAGAGGAGGTTTTCTTTGGGAGATAGAGTAGTTTAAGTCTCAAGCGTCCATCTTAATCTTAAAGAGAGAGATCTTAGAGAAAGGGTGAGAGTGAGGTGTTCAGTAGTGATATTGTAGAGAGAGAGAGGGGTAGAGAAGATGGGTGAGACCATCACGGTAGTTAAAATACACTGATACACCTTGTAGTCATCACGGTATTTTAAGCACTGTGATACCTCTCATGATCACCATGGTATTTTAAGTACCGTGATATTTCTCATGGTCATCACGTACCACAATGCCTTCATGGTCATACAACTACCGTGAAGGTTATTTTGATAAAAAAAAAAAACGTGAAAAGTGTAAAAAAAAGGGTATGGATGAGATTTAGGAAAGTATGGGTTTTTTTTTTTTTCTAATAAGCAAAAAATTAAGGTATATTTCTAATAATTTCCCTTATTTGAATAGTTTTTTCAATAGATTACATTATGTTTTTATGTTTGCTCACTTGAATAATTACCTTTTGATCCTTTATAGGCATGTTATTTGATGTATTCTTTGATGACTTCATATATTCCATTGTGGATTTTGAGCATCTCATATAGGAACTTTATTTGACATACAATAGCATATTTTTTTTTTTGAGGAAATTATCAGAAATATACCAATTTTTGTCTTATTAGAAAAAAATCCCCATATTTTTCTAAACCTCGTCCATACACGTTTTTTTCACTTTTCTCTTTTTTTTTTAAAAAATAGCCTTCACAGTAGTCGTATGACAGTGAACGCATCATAGTACGTAATGTCCATGAGAGATATCACGGTACTTAAAATACCGTGATGATCATGAGAGATATCATCGTGCTTAAATTACCGTGATGACCACAAGGTGTATCATGATATTTTATCTACTGTGATGGTCTTACCCCCATCTTCTCTATCCCTCTCTCTCTCTACAATATCACTGCTGAAACACCTCACTCCCACCCTTTTTCTAAGGTCTCTCTCTGTAAGATTAAGATGGGGCGTTTGAGACTTAAATTACTCTATCTCCCAAAGAAAACCTCCTATCTTTCTCTCTTAAAACTCCATTCTCCCCCCCCCCCCCCCCCAACCCAAAGAAAGTCTATCTCCCCTTTGTCAAACTCCTATCTTTCTTAGAAACCTGTCTCTCCCTTTCTCTCTCTCTCTACTTTCTATCTCTACCTTCTATTGTAGAAAGAACTGGAAATAAAAAAAATACAGCTTCCTTGGTTCACATTAATCCCATTTCTCTCTTTCTCTAAGAAATCCCTGCAACCTTGGCCTCCCCCCAGGAATCCTCTCTCTCTAACCGAGATTTATGTAACTGTCATTCTCTCTTTAAAGTCATTGCGGAGTACTTGGCCCTTTCTACAAATAAAAACTCTCATTCTCAAACCCCTATCCCCTCCTCTAAAACCCAGTTGCAGAAGAACTCCTCTTTGAAATCTAATTGTTCTCTCACTTTTTCTCCTCCAAGTTTATCTCATATGGTTCTAGACTCTCTCTCTACACACCTCTCTCTCAAATATAATTGTTCTCTTGCTCTCTCCCTTTCTCTTCATGAACAATATTTTTTTTTATCTTCAACACATGAAATACATTCAAATTGCCCTTATTGTTGTGCGAGAATTCTAATTGCTCTCCTTTCTTTTGACAATGCTCTTGGAGCTCAGTGAGTGGATGGTTTTTAAGGGTTATTGGGTTGATGATGGGCTTAAAAAACATACAGAAAACATTCCAAAGCATCTGAAGTTGTAATCAGAATATACAAACACAGCTCTAGCAATGGATTCCACCACATTTGCAAGCACTTTGGGGGCTTTCATTAGCTAATCGACATCATCAGGGTTCTTGTTAACGGCTTCGATGAATTCTGAGACCTTCACATCGAGGTTGGGTGCATCACGGAGGAGATAGTTGTAGAAACCATGCTTAAAGACGACCATAGCAAGCTTTTCAGTGTTGATATTGGCAGCACGAAGGAGGTTGAGGTTGCTCGGGGGACAGAGAGGGGTAGGTCATGTAGATGTGGTTGGTGAATGTTAGACCATCACGGTAGTCATGATGTCGTGATACACCCTGTGGTCATCACGGTATTTTTAAGTATTGTGATACCTCTAATGGTCATCATGATATTTTAAGTACCGTGATGTGTTTACGGTCATACGACAATCGTGAAGGGTATTTTGGTTAAAAAAATGCGAAAAATGAAAAAAAGGGTATGGACAAGGTTTATGAAAGTTTGGATTTTTTTTTTAATAAACCAAAAATTAAAGTATATTTATGATAATTTCCCCTTTTTTATATATATTTTAGGTAGATTTATAGGGATTATAGGCCGCTATCGGTTTTGGAAAGAGTCAATTTTTGAAAGTGTTGGTGAGGAAGGAAGCCGTGACCTCTAATTGGGGCTCAGGTGGTACTACCACCCCGACCCCGACCCCATTCTCAAGCTTGTTGGGTTTTTAGTCTTCCCGAAGTAAAATTTGCTGATAGCTTGAATAACTCGTCAATCGGCAAATATATCCCTTTGACGTAGTCTCTGATCCCTCCATTTTATACATTAACAACCATGTTCCATTACCTTAAGTGGGAGAAGCTCCGGACTGACAACTATGCCAAACACATTAATGAAGTAACAAAGGAAGTCCTTGACAAGTTGTGCCAACTACACTAAGTATAAGGAGGTCCTAGATGAGCATTAACTCTATTGACCGTTTTCTTTAGGGGACTCTAAAGAACAGCCACCTTTTCTCATATTTTGTTTCCAATAAGAGGGGGAGAGGCTACAATTATTCATTATGGTGAAAACAACTTTGACTCCTTAAGGTTTTTGTTTTAGTTTGACAATTACCTAGTTAGTTTCCTACTGGTGAAAATGACTAGCGTTTTGATTTATTTGTATCTGTATTCATTTTTGTGTAGTTTTGAACTAGTGCTTTGTGGACAAATTCTAACTGATTACTAAGTCAATGAAAATTCTTTTCCTCGAAACAAATACTTAAGTTGAAGACTACATTACTACATATTGTGCTTTAAGGGAAGAAAATACTCTCAAGGAAAGTTGTAGACATCCAACTTATTTACATCTTCTACTCTCAGTTACCTCACTTGATGTCAAGAAAATGTTCTCAATCATCCCTTTATGTTCCCTTAGTAACTGTAACCTAGTCATATTTGTTATTCGAAGGTTTTGTAGTATAGAGAAATGTAAGATGTTGTAGAGAATGAGAAAAGGACCAATTTACAAGCCGATAGGTTTCCATTAGAATATATGTGATATATTGTTAGATGTTTCTCCTTTATTCATTCACTATAATTGTTGGGGTTTTGTGACCATTTAAGGACCTTATGAGAACAGGTAAATTTTTTTGATATAGTGATATGATAACTCTAGTGGGACTACTGTCTAGTGGGACAAAAGGAGGCATTTTAATGTCATGACTCACTAGGCTTGACGAGCTAGGCTCGGGTTGATGACTGATGCAGCGGGATTGGAGGGAAGAAGTAATTAAAATAAAAAATATAATAAAGGATGAGAGAATATACCCTCTCTCTAAGTCTGCAAAGGAATCCACCCCAAAAGATCTTTTCACCAGATCAACGCTTTCTCTTTGTTACAACAAAGGCACATCTCCCCTTTAAATACACTTAGAAGAAAAATAAATAAATAAATAAATAAAACACTCAAAAGTAATCTCTCTCTCAAACTCACGTCTCTCTTACCTTATCAGTCCACCTTAAGCCTTAACCTAACTGAACCTAATTAACATTTATATCTACTTAAACCTAATTAACATTTATGTCTTTAAAACCAACTTAATCCTTTGCCTAATATTAAATCCAATCATATCCCAAAACAACTCACACACTACCCTATTCACTAAACAACTCCTAAGTTACTTCAACACACTTCCTATTCCTAAGAAAAAAATAACTAAAAAATAACAGAATTATAATTTTGAAATTTTCCTAATTTTTTATCTGCATCAATGTTTAAAATCCTTTAATGCTGGACATATGGAGCAGTAGAGGAGGGTTTGTATGGTCACCCCTTGATGAGGCTCGAGAGATGCCCAGGGTGGTTGACCAAAGGACTGTGACCCCTGCGTGCGGTTGGCTGGTGTTAGGGGACAAGGGTCAAAATCCTCATTATTGCTATCACACTACAGTGTACACAAGGTAGCTATCTTGGGATCGGACATGTCAGGCTAGGACGTGTACATGTGCAAAAGAGATAACCTCTATGCACCATTGTGATAGTGTGCGAAGGTCCTATAGGATCTAGACTTGTCCTTAGGGGAAACTTGAATTCCATGAATAAGAATCATGTTCTCTTCATTTATTGGCTGACTTTGATGGACCAATTATGAACCCATGCGATGGGCCTTTGGTTATGAGTTCTGTTGGGCCAATTTGAGAAGATGACTGCGGTTCACGGTTCCTAGTAAAAATGGGGTTCCTTAGTGAATTTGCTTGATCCTTGACCCAATGGATCCAATTCCCAATGAAATATATTTAAATATGTTTTATTTGAATAATGGAACATTAAAATGAATTTTAAAATGTTCTGTATAGTTTATTTTATCAAAAAGAATTTTTTGATCGCTAAAATTGATTTTTTAGGGTTTTGCAGATACAAAGCTATTTTAAAATTAATAATGGATTCTAAAAATCATTTTATTTGTTCTATTCTTGTTTTGAGAGTGTGGGGTCCATTTGGGATAGGGGCTTAGCTGTTGGAGCTGACTTTGGTGGGGGCCTGAGGCCCACATGGGTCCACATAGGGATCCACGTTCAGTCTAAATCTTATTTCTTTCTCTCCTATTGTGGGTTGACTTGATGACCAAGTCTTTTAGAAAGGGGATCAAAATATTTAGTGAATATTGTAATTGAGAGAGAATAACTTGATTGAGTTGATTTTTAGTAAGTTGTTCCATATCTTGAGATTTGATGGCACATATACTTAACGGGAATGGGAATATTTAACGGGAATGGGTCAAAGGAAACCGAAGGATGATGGTTCTAGAACCATCTAAGTATGATGGTTGATTTAGGGAATGGGTGACGAGATCTCTTCAACCCATAGGTCTCCTTAGCTCGACGATCAAGACACTCAAGATTAAGTCTCATAAGATGGCAAACCTTAGACCTTGAAAACCCTAGTTCGTATCTATAAATTGAATGATGTGGCTATGTGGAATTCAAGTTTATAAAATAAATCTTTTTCTCTTCTTTATTAATTAATCTTAATTCCACTTACAAATGCCACAAAATACTGTTGTGTACGAAAATTAAAGCCCCAAATAGAACTAGGACTTTTCCTTTTCTTCATCGTCATCATCATCATCATCATCATCAGACCCTTATCCCAACTATTTGGGGTCGTCTACATGAATCCTGATCTGCCATCCTGCTTTATCAAAGGCCAGACCCATAGTGAGGTTATAAGTCCCTGTATCTTTTTCTCAATACTTCCAACCATGTCCTTTTGGGCCTATCCCTTGCCCTTTTTGAGCCTTCCGCTTGAACTAACTCACACCTCCTAGCAGGTGCTGTATTGGGTCTGCATTGCACATGGCCAGCCCACCTTAGTCTACTTTATCTCATCTTATCGCCTATTGGAGCCACACTTAAGTTCTCCCGAATATATTCATTTTGAATTCTATCTCATCTTGTCTTTCCTATTGGACCTTTCCTTTTATTGCCAAAATAAATGAACACATTCCATGAATAAAGACCAATCTTTTACTAACAATTTAAGTACAAATACTGTTCCTACAAAATCACAGTAAATATGGTAATATGACTGAAAAACAAAAGTAAACAGTTGGGAAGACTTACTCAAGTGTCCTTAGGGTTACCCCCGCAAGACTTTGTACATCCCACCCTCAATTTCTTAATCGTTGGTGCAGTTCTAATCCTATTGGTCTTGATGAAATTTCAGAGCCGGGAAGCTTGTCGTGGAATACCTCTTAACTAGGGTTTTAGAGAGCATCAAAACACAATTAGGGTTGTAGGAACCCTTTTAGAACATTTAGGGTGTATGCCTTAAAGACACCTCCTTTTTCTAGGGCTGGTCGTGTCTCTCACTCTCTTCAATAGGGTTTTATTTACTTTTATGTGTAACTCTCTTATGGGCATGCCTCTATATATAGAGAGAGAAGAGGAGTGAGAAGACATTGGGGTGTGGAGAGGAGAGAGGAGAGTAATAGGATAAAAAAAGAGGCCAGAGAATTGTAGAGAATGAGAAGGGGATTCACTTCTTTATATAGGCCTCAAGAACCCCCTAGGTATGCCTATCCAATGGCTTACCATGACCAATAGGAATTATAGAAATTCGTGAGGTGAATCAACCTTTTCGTCAAAAAAAAAAAAGAATCAACCTTTTCCTCAAAAAAAAAAAAAAGAAAAGAAAAAGAAAGAAATCTGTGAGGTGAGAGAAACAAATCTGAGCCATCCATCTTAGAAATTAGCCATCATGATTTAGGAAGGAAAAAAGAAACATTATCCTCTTAATATTTGACCCATATCCACTTCTATTCAATTAGGATTAAACCAATTTAAAATCTGTGACTTCCTTTTGTAATATTTGAAATTGTAGAAAGTTAAAATAATATAATTAGTCAAATCTAACTCCCGCACATAATCTTTCTTGAAAAAGATTATCTTCAACTAACTTAAAAAATCTTTAATTAAAGTATAACAAAACATAGCGTGGCAGGCATGTGGGGTTGTATATGAGGTTCCCACATTTGCCCTTCCTAAGAAAGGAGTATATAAAAAATACAGTTTTGAGGTATTTTACAGCATAAAATGATTTTAAAATTCTGAAAATTTTTTAAATTCAAAAAAATGTTTCTAATACAAAAAATAAAATATTTAGAAGTGGATTGGTACCAATTGGTTAGAATAAGTGATTATAAAGTGCAGTCCACCCGACCTAATGACCATGATCCACAACTGTCTTCTCAAACCAACCCAACGAAACCCATGACCAATTGTCTCATGTACGGGCTCATGCTTGGCTCGTCAAAGCCGGCTAATAAACAATAGAACCACAATTCCAGAATGTTGATTCGAGTCCCCCCCCCTTAAGAACAAGTCAGACGGATGTCACTACAATGCAAAGGGGACTCTCTCCATGCATATGTACACGTATCCTTTTTCAAGACAGCTTCTCAGCAATATGTCTGTCATATGTAAATGCCGTGCAGAAGTTTGTTGAGTATTTAACCCTTCACAGTACAACATCTGCAAGCAGGAGAGCACATAAATCTCTTGGCCTACATGCAACCTCAACAGGGAATGACCCGCTATAAACCCCTTTCGGTAGTGCCACATGCCCAGGGGAAAGGTTTTAGACATGATTAGTTCCATAGACCACCAGACCGTTAGTCAGTTGCCGCACAGTCCCTCTGAAGTGTATAATCTATAATAAATGATTTTACATGCTCTCACAGCATTTAAAGGCCACAAACCCCAGCATAAATACCCCCTTTGGGGATGGCCTTTAGACACACTTTTCTCTAGACCTCTCTCTTTCTCTCTTAGGGCTGCATGCCCCTCTCTATCCTCTCCCTCTTTCTCTCTCCTAAATCTTTAAGGGGTGCCATGCCCCAAGTAGGAAATAAATGGGTGGCACTCCCAAGGTTGTGTGCCCTAGGTAGAGGGTGGCCCTATCCCATAAGATCCGGAGGTGTTCATGCTCTCTTGTTTTAGATTAGGGTTTGCCTTGGCTTCCCATTTGTGAGACAGTGAAAAGACCTTGATCACATGCGTCTGCGGTATAGGAGATCTTGAGTGGGATGTAATAAGTCCTTGTGGGTAACCCTTGGCAAGGTATTTGGTATTTATTTTGTTTCTTGCTTTATTCTTATATATTGGATCTTGAATTTAGTTGAACAAAAGTTTTTCTTAAGGCAAAAGTTTATATAAGGTTGACACTTTAAAATGTGGAATTAAGGTGCACCTGTAAAATCCTTCAGAAAAGGCTGTTTTGATGTTGGAAAAATTTCTAATTGATCATCTCGATGTTGAGATGTATGAACATGGAGAAAAAAAGAGATTTTAAGTTCTAAAAATAGTACATCTTGCAACACATTATTTGCATCGTCCATATTCGAGATTTTCATAGGTTTATAAATCTGCTTGATTAGAACCATTTTTTGGAGTTTAAAATTTTATAACTAGAGATAAAAATAAGTTCTCAGACCATCTTAAGATTTTTTGACGCCAAAATTGCATCTCATGGCAAAGTTTGGAGATGCACCTTACTTTGATTGTTTAAGGTTGCAACCGTATACAATCCACACCCTTTTTTTATATAATGCAAGTGAGGATCCTAGATTGTATTATGGTTTTATTTTATGAATTAAAGTTGCATTTTGGACACTTGTAAGTGTGCTAGCCGGTATAAATAAAAGATAATAGAGAAATTCTTTTTAACGTTATATATATTTGGCTAAGATGAAACTGTCCACCTTTCAATACTGACATGTTTCATTGGACAAAAACACCCATGCCAGAAATGTTTTCATGTGTTTGTGGTGTAGTCTCCATCTACTCGCAACAAACTAGAGAAAGCTATTATGAGATTTCTTAATCGGGAGAAGGTGTCGTCGTCCTCCTCCCAGTCTCAGTTGGAACCACATATATAATCTTTACCCTATGCCCTACCAAGGCCCTTCCAGACTTCTACCCAAACCCCAGGCCCTAACCCCTCCACTTCTTTCCTCTTTCTTGGATGGTATTAAGTTCTTCACTCCAAAGGTTAAGCAGGTTCCTCCTTTTCCAACACCAAAGGTGGTCGCACCAGCTCTTCCTTCTGCTATTCCCATTTCCTACTTGCAGGTGGTTGCTCGCTCCTTATCTACCCCTGCTCCCCCTGTCTCCCTTGTTTGTTCAGAAGGGACCTCCCCTTCCCCTTCCACCCATTCTCCGTTTTGCCCCTTTACTATCTTCGTTCCATCTGAGGCCCGGCTTAAATCCAAATTTCTTGCTTCTCTAGTAGGAAGCTTCAAACCTTTACGAGATGATGTTTGAGGGATTGAAAGATGGGCCCAAAAACTCTGGGGGGACCCAAATCTCACTTGCAGACGTCTCTTTGGTGGAGACTATCTTTTCTTCTTTTCTTCATTAGAACAAGCTCGCCAGATTCTACAGGAACCCACCATGACGACTTTCAAAGGGGCCACCCTCCATCTCCGGGAGTGGTCTCCCAGGGAAGGATTTTACAGAAAGCAAAGAATCTGGCTCACTTTGGACCACTTGCCTCTTCAATCGTGGTCTCTGACTACTTTTAAGAGGGTGGCAGAGCGTGTGGCAGTCTCTTTTCCATCCACAGGAAGTCTATTGAAGCGCTCCCTCTTGGGTCCATTCGACTCCTTCTGGAGGTATTGGACACTAAGCTTATCCCACCCAGTCTTTGGATTGAAATTGACCTCTACTACCAAATTTTGCTCTCTTGGTCAGCGACTTCCCCACCATCGGCCACTTTTTTCAACTACTTGGCTCCTTCTATGGCCAAGAGACCCTCTTCTTCCCCTTGGACCACTGTCTCTCGAAAATCTGGTCACCATAGGCGGCGCCGTCGACAGCCCCGCCACGGCTAAGCTCCGCCCATGGGTCGTGACGGACCCAACCTACCCGATCCTCGTCGGCCTCCTACATGGCGACCATGTGGCACTATCTCGGCATCCTCTGGACACGAGGTACGTCCGCCGCCTTTGCCGTCAGTATGTGGTGCTTTCTCGGCATTCTTTGGACATCGCGAGGTACGTCCGCCGACTGAGCAGTTAGTACATGAACCAACCCTAGCAGGAGGTCTTAGAAGATCGCGAACCCTCCCCTCTTCCTGGGCCGTCAGGCGGTGCTGGTGATCTGTCCTCCTTTGGGCTGTCGGGCTCGTCTTCCACTATAGGGCCCGACTCTTTCATGAGTACTGGGGAGCCCAGTCTGGCTCTCATCCCTAGTACCTCCTCTGCGATGGAGACACGTGTCCCTGATGCTCCAACTCCTCCTCGCTCGATGCTTTACCCTGCTAACACACAGCCGTCGGTCACGTCTCCCTCTCCACACCTGTCGCCGCTGTCTCCCTCACTTCCTCCCATCTTTTTCCCTACACCACCACTTGCTCCTCTGCAACTGCCCTCCTCACCCTCCTCACCTACCACCGCCAGTACTCTACTTGAGGCTGTGCCACCTGTCCCCCACCCCTCTTCTATGCGTCGTTGTTTCCCCCCCCCCCTCACCTCAAGATCCCCACCCTCTGTCACCCCTTGCTTTAGTTACCTTCTCTTCCTCCCCCCCTCAAGAGCCCACCTCAGGAGCCCCCCTCTTTGAGGCCTGTGACCTGGTGCAAGCCCGTCCTCCTCTCTCCCCTTCCCCTTAACCCTCACCTTCTTTTTCTCTCTCTCTCTCCTACCTTGTGCCACCTCCTCTGAGGTAAGATCTGAACTAAGCCCCACGAACGGAGCACATCTGTACCACAGACCTCTTCTCTACCTTTGGAGCTCGATTTTTCACTTCTCCCTTATGGTATCATTGCTGTGCATTCTCTCGACCCTTCTACCCTTGACCCGACCCTTATCTCTTTGTTGCTCGCTCCCTATCTTTCCCTTTCTTCGAACCTGGTTCATATTGGCGGGTAAGGACGGTCTTCACTTACCCTGTTTCTTCCCCTCGGTCTTTTCTTTCTATCCCTCCCCCCAATCCTCCCCATTTTTTGACCTATTTCAGCTCCCCCTCCTTCTTTGGACCGATTAGCTCTGTCAGCACTTCTCATCTACCTCCTTCCTCCCTTGACCTGTCCTCGCATTCGCCAGCCCCCCATACTGTTCTATTCTCTCCTCCTTTTTTCTCCTTTGCCATCACAGACTCTCTCTCAGTCACATCGTCAGCGACGGATCCATGCCCCTCTTCCCCTGTCATTGATCCTCTCCCAGTTTTGCCTTTCGACCTTTATCTACACCAAGCTGGAGTACCTTTCCATCCTTAAGAAAGAATAACTCTATTAGTTTCAGAGATCCAGAGTCAAATGGTTAAAAGCAGGAGACCAAAATATTGCGTTCTTTCACCGAATAGCGAACTGCAGAAGAAGAGAAAATTCTATATCCACAATCAAGGTGGATAATCGCTTCCTGTTTCAGTCGAAAGAGATCGAATTCGTCATGCTTGGATACTTCAAGTCTCTTTATACTAGCCCTCGAGGCAACAGACCAAGGTTGACCAGACCCTCGAGGCAACAGACCAAGGATGACCACGCTGGATTTCCTAACTCTTCCAGACAGTTGGTCATTATGGCTTGAACGACCTTTCACAGTGGAGGAAATCTCCAGTGCCATAGACCAATTAGCCAAAGATAAAGCTCCAGGGCCGGACGGTTTTCCCTTGGCCCCTTTCAAATCCTTTTTGGGAACTTTTCTACATGACTTCATTAGTTTCTTTGAAGAATTCTACCGAAGGGGTATCCTACACAAAGCAATCAATGCCACCTTTATTGCTTTAGTTCCTAAGGTAGAAGGGGTGGAGGAACTAAAATACTTTCGCCCGATCAGCTTGCTCAACTTGTCCTACAAGATTCTGGCCAAGGTCTTGGCATCAAGACTTAAACAAGTCCTCCCACTGATTATATTGCCATCTTAGTCAGCCCTTATCAAAGATAGGCAAATCCTTGATGGGGCTGTGGTGGTACATCAGTGCCTACATTGCAGACACTTATCCAAAAAGCCAGGTTTCATATTCAAAATCGATTGGGAAAAGGCCTACGACCATGTTGATTGGTCAGTGCTGGATGCGACAATGACCAGAATGGGATTTGGTTACCTTTGGAGAAAATGGATGAAAGGTTGCATCCCCCATCCTCATTTCTCGATACTCATCAACGGAAGCCCTAAGGGTTCTTCCCTTCCTCAAGGGGACTTCGTCAAGGAGACCTCCTTACCCCCTTCATCTTTGCAATTGTGGCAGAGGTGTTCAGCAGGTCAATCTCTCGTATGTACCAAGAAGGACTTCTCACTGCATTTCAATGCAGCCCACAAGGGCCAATGGTGTCACATCTGCAATACGCAGATGACACCTTGGTCTTCCTGGATGCGTCCCCTGAAGAAGCCCAAAACCTAAGACTCTTTCTCAAATGCTTCGAAATCGCCACAGGCTTCAAAGTCAATATGGATAAATCAAAGATGATGGAGGTAGGCCTGACAACTGACGAAATCAGGACCCTTATTCCTAACTGGGAATGGAAAGTGGAGGATTTTCCCACTGTCTACTTGGGTATACCACTGGGCTTGGGGAAACCCAAAAAGAGACAATGGGCCCAAGTCATAGACAGTGGACAGGCGATTGGTTGGTTGGAAAGGGAGATTTCTTTTCTTAGCTGGCCGCTCTACATTGATCAAAGCCACACTGGCAAATGCCCCGGTCTACTTAATGTCAATTTTCCACTTGCCAACATCGGTGGCCAATCTGTTGGACCAACTTATGAGGAATTTGCTTTAGTTTGGACAGGCCGAAAAGGGCAGACATCACCTAATCTCATGGGATAGAGTCCGACTACCTAAACCTCAAGGAGGTCTAGGAATCAGAGACCTTAGAAAACACAACCAGGCTCTATTCGGCTAATGGTGGTGGAGATTGGCCACCCAGACTAATTTCCTCTGGGCCCAGGTTATTCGTAATAAATATAGGATTCCGGAACATAAGTGGGTGCCCGACCGGATTTCCCGGAGTAGGGGCTCTAGAGCTTGGAAGTCCTTTGCCACCTCACTCTCTCTGTTCAAACAATCTATTCGTCTCCATCCTAGAGAAGGTACAAAGTGCGATTTTGGTCTGACCTCTGGATAGGCCACACTTCTCTTAAGGACCTCTTCCCATCGCTTTTTCATCTAGCCTCTAACAGAGATTCCACCATAGTTGAAGAAATGGTCCTCTCAGGGGGCCGAAGAGTTTGGAACCCCTCTTTCAGAAGGAATCTAACTGAAGAGGAAACTAGACTCTTCATCTCTCTTTCGGTAGCTTTGCACACCTTTTTCTTAGCTCCGGTTGGGAAGGACGCTCTGGTATGGACTTTCACTCCATCCGGTGCATTTTCAGTGGCCTCTTTTTATAAAAACCTCATCCAACCTCCTACCTTTCCTGTTAATCTTATCTCTATCCTATCCAAGGTTTGACACACCATTGCTCCACCAAAAGTTCAGGCGTTCATTTGGATTGCCTGTTGTTAAAGGGCTCTCACAGTTGACCAGATTAAAAAAAGAGGCATTCTAGTCCCCAATAGGTTTGCCATGTGTATGAGTGAGGAGGAGTCGAACCCTCACCTCTGCATTCACTGGTAGTCTTGCCTACGACTTGTGGAGCATGGTGCTTCAGCTGTTCCATGTTCAATGGGTCATCCAGCCCTTGGTCAAGGCTCTCATCTCTTCATTCTACACGTGGCACTGGCCGATAGTTGGTAGAATTTTATGGAAGTCCGTCATTGCTGCAACCATCTGGGTAATTCGGTTAGATGGGAACGAGAGGATCTTCCAAGGGCACAAAAATGAAGTCCCAGTGCTCTTCCATAAGGTTACAACCCTAGTAACTTTTTGGGCCTCGAATCACAGGGCTTTTGTGGGGATCCTCGCAAATACGTTTCTCAACCAATGGGAGAACATTCTTTACCTTCAGCCGCATAAGACCCAAAGACCTCACAACTGGTCCAGAAGGTGCCATAAAACTCAACTTTGACGGTTGTTCATTGGGTAACCCCGGCTCGGCTGGAGCTGGAGGTGTTTTTCGTGATCATAAATGCAATGTCCTTTTTACCTACTCTGAATACTTGGGGCTGGAAGGCTCCTAGTTTGCAGAAGCCATGACTCTTCTTATGGGTCTCAAAAATTTTGACCCCTCATGGGGCCTAAACTTGGAAGTGGAACGAGACTCCAAAAATATCATTTCCTGGGCTAAAGGCACTACAACACCTCCTTGGTACCTTTCCATGATTTTTGATGAAATTGATTTCATATGCAGGGATATGAATGTCTTTTGGAGGCATACTTGGTGGACGTCGAATGAGTTCGCCAAACTACTCGCTAAAGACAGAGCACAGGCCCGTTCTGAAGACCCCGCCTGGTGCATCTCCTTTTTTGCTCTTGACCACATAAGGTGCCTAGGAGTGTAATTAGTCACATCTACTTCTCTTGTAATTGGGCACTCTTATAAGCCCCATTTTTTTTTATATACAAGTACAAGGTCCAAAGTCAATTTTTTTATAAGGCTGCTGGACCAATTTTTTGACCGACCGAGAGACCCGTCTCATGGGTACTCCTGGTCCCATCCTCCCCCCCATCTTTGTACTCTCTCTCCTTACAGCAATACAGTGTAACTTTATAAAAAAAAAAGACATGTATCATTGGACTATTCTTAGAACTATAATACATAGTATTTTTTGCAGACTATATACAACACGATTCGTACATTCCCTCTCATGTTGGTTCATAGATGTGAAGCATTCCCAACTTGGAAGTAAGTGTATGCATGTGTTCGTTTCTCATTGCTTTAGTAAAGATATTAGCTTGCTGATCTTGAATCTTCATGTAGGGATTGTGAATTCGTGCTTGACTCAAAAAAGCCACTATATTATAATTATATTAGTTCTTGAAACCTAGTCGTTAGAAAGTCCGCAAAAAGAGTCATCAATGATGTAAAACCTCCATTCACTCCACATCATCACTGACTCTTCTCGTATGAGAAGAACTGTCTAGTGTAGCAAGAAGAAAGAGCGTGTGTCTCCCTTAATGTGGCCGGTCCTGTCTTGATGAAGGAGGAGCGGTTTCATTTGGAGACCCCCTTTCTCTTTAGTATGGAGACAAAAGAATCATACAGTTTCATACGATTGTACATCTGCATAGAGTACCATCATACATCCGTGTATAGTACTGGCGCACCCCCATTGGGCTGACAATTGACTCGCTCAGAGCCCTTTCACCTCTATCAGTCATCAAATGGCTCTACTTACTTGATTTTCAGTATATTGATCAAGTCGAGAAGAGAAAAGGAGCAAAACTTGTATCGTGATGTTGGGTAATCAAGGTCCTGCTCTGTAGCACTCTGAATAGCTTAGCTCTTCCTTAGTCTTGTTTGTCGTTGTCGCTACATGTGTTTAACTGAACGAGGGGAACGAGTGTCGTTACATGCGTCTGACTGAACAAGGGGGGCAAGTGTTGTGTACCTCGGTATTGGAAAAATTGTGGAATTGGTGAATATATGACATCCCATTTTCAACCTTTCTTTCCTTTCAGATAACTGGAATAGCTTAGCTTATTCAGTTAATTTCTCATTCTGTACTGGTATTGGGAATCCAATTCAATCGGTCGTTGTTTTAGAAAGAATCGAACCGTTCATGACTGATTGTCCCGAACAGAATATGGTAAAAAAGACGTGTTACGCAACTCGTTTTTCTCATATCATAAATGTCTTTGATTTATTTTTTTGTTTTATAGAATAGATTTCCTTCATACGATATAATCGAGTCAAATTGGTTCCTTGGCAATACTTTCAGATAGGAACCTTTCCATGTCTATGGATAAATAGGTAGGTGTAATAAAAACTATGCATTATGTACTAGTACCAAACCAATTCAACCAATGATTATTCATGATTCCATATTGAAATTGAATCAAAATTTCATATCGATTCTAAGATTAGGATCATGAATAGTATGGTAAAACTTCGTTTGAAACAATGTGGTAGAAAGCAACGTGCTACTTGAACGACATGATCGGCTGTGGATTAATCCACCATTTATATATGAATGAAGATGCTCTTGACTCAACAACCTTTGTTCTGTTCCACTTGGATAGGACCCGCTTTTATTGGGTTGTAATTTAATAAGTAAATAGTACATGACGGAGCTCGAGCTGAAAGTCAAATATCGATTCATTGATCAGGTGTTGGGATCTAAGGTTAGTCTCAATCCATAAGTTGGAATAACTTCATAAATAGATATTCGAAAGGGAAAGGAAAGGGTCAAATTCTAACAAGTTTGAAATCAAAAAGCAAAGTTGTTGAAATTGGCGAAACTCTTTCTTGATCAAAAGTGTATTACGTGGGAATCGATCAAAAGTGTATTATGGGGGAATCAATAATTTGTATGATTCTTGAACATAAAGAAATACCAAAAGGCATGTTGCTACCGTTTCAGAATGATTAAGGATCACAGAAGTAATGTCTAAATCTAATGATTCAAAGATATGGGACATCAGAACAAGGAAATGCCATTTTCAATTCTTATTATCTCAATGTGCTCATTAAAAACTAGGTTAGATGCAATGTGTATAGCTTCGTGGTCATCATAATAAAGTGGAATTGGTGAAACAAGATGAATTATAAGAGAGAAGTGCTCTTAACCAGATAAGTTCACATGTTGCAAAGGCCATGATGTGATACTTAGCCTTTGCATTGGATCGGGCCACAACATGCTTTTCGCAAGATTTTCCATTTTCATATTTGGTTGGACGAAGTTTGGAAGCTTTTGAAACTTTCGTAATCCTAGATTGATCTTGCTTAAAATCTCGTCCAGGAGCCCATTTTTTAGGTTCTCTCAGTGTATCAAGGAGCGCTAGGCGGGTCCTAGGCGGGCGCCTAGGCGGGCACCCAGAACCTGGGCGGCTGCCAATTGAAATTTGAAAAAAGTAAAAACCATACCAAATTCTTACCAATATAATACCATATTCCAAGTTGAAAAAAAGAAGATAGACGTTGAGAAGAGAATTTTGATAATCCATATTGTTAAAAAAGTAATCTGTAAAACCATACAACTGTAGGTAGGATATAAAAGTCAACACTCAACACAACAAAAATTTAGAAAATATATAGTATAACAAAAGTCAACACTCATGACTCAACACGTCAACATACTCAACACTCAGCACAAAGAGATAAGAGTCTTTAGTTGTTGTCATCATCATCACCATCACTATCAAAAGGAATATTAATAGGGCAAGCCTCATCATATGCATCAGAGTCGAGGCCATCATCACCAGAGTCATCTCCCTCTTCAATATAACGCTTGTCCTCCTCTGTTTCTTCTGCATCTGCCTCTTCTTCCTCTTTTTCTACCTTCCTCTTACTAGTCTGTGCAAATGAGGCCCTAGGAGTTTTGGCTGCTCTAGCCTTTCCTTTGTGCTTCTCTGAACTCAAATATTGTATAATTTTCTGCTTGGTAGCCTCATGAGCATTTTTACAAGGGGCAACATCCCCCTTATTGCCGGGCAGGTGTTTTTAAAACCGGTAAATGCTTCCATTAGTATCATTTCCACAATAATTATATTTAATACGATTTTTATCATTTGGATTCGGGTTATAACCATACTTCCAACCCGGATCACCACTCCATCTAGCACCTAGAGAAGATACTTCTATAGAACAAGGCGTATTTTCATCCTTTTCTGGTTCTTCAAAATTCAGAAGATGTTTAATGTCATCCCGAACTGCTTCAGGAACCTTTGTACAAGAAGCAACATTACCTCTAACACCTGCAAGGTGTTTTTTGAATCGGCTAATATCCCCATTGGTATCTTTTTCACAAAATTACAACTTATACAATTTTTGTCATTTGGATTTGGGTTGTACCCATACTTCCAACTCGGATCACTCTTTCTAGGAGTAGCAGAAATAGATCTATGACAAGGATTTTGTTTTTGTTTTTTGTTTTACATAACTTATAAATTGCTTAATCTCCTCTTTGATAGCTTCGGGAATATTTTTACAAGGGGCAACATCCCCTTTAATAATGTTTCTTAAACAAGTTTATGCCTCTTTTTGTATTTTTTTCACAAAAATTGCATCTAACGCAATTTTTATCATTTGGATTCAGGTTGTATCCATGTTTGGCTAACTCCTGAAGAAGACATCTCAAAATAAAACAAGCAATTTAAAACTTGCACTTACTTTGGGCGCTCGAACACCAAACTTTGAGAAACACTTCGATGATTCGATCCAATGAAATGTAGTTTTTTGGAGGTTTCTTTCTCTCTAAAAGGGTTTCTTGGGGGTTTAGGTTTCAAATGAACCTCAAACCCATCATTCTAAACTTTTATATCTTGAAATAAACGAAAAAAAAAAAAAAAGTACTTTTTTGCCTCTAGGCGTGGTGCAGGTCCTGGGCCGCCGCCCAGGGACCACCGCTCAGTTTGGATGCATCGCCCAGGCCTTCTAGATCGCCTAGGCATTGGGCGTTCCGCTTTTTTGAACAATGGGTTCTCTATTAAAAGGCTTATTTTCCTCTAGAAGCCACTCAAAATGTCAGATTTGTGATATAGTTTATTATCAACAGGTTTTTATCTATTTTCATTTGTTATGTAGGTTTTCTTATTGTTTATGAGTTTTTTTTCCTTTTGCATTTTTCATATTTTCCCCTTTCGTTGCTTTTTTGTGCCACTTGCCCAGCTCGGGGCAGCCTTAGTGAGTGTGACTCCCTTCGCATGCAGTGAGACATGAAGGGAGTCCAACTTTCCAAGCACTGGTTTTAAATACTTCATTTGTGGAATTTCGTGGAAAAGGTATACCTATGCTACATAATTTTTGTGTTTTCGCCAAATGTCCTTGGTGTGTGAACAAACTCAAAGAACTATGAGCATTTCTGTCCAAGTTGCACAGGGCACTGTTGTCAATCCTCCTTTATAGGCTGTAGGTATATTAAGATGGGTGTGGCTTTCTTGCAATTGGATTAAGAAACTTCCTGGTAATTAATAATCAACTGTTAATCACATCTGTATTCTACAATGGACATAACCTGAGGACTTAGTCTGTCACAGTGTTTTGCATATTGCTGGCTTTCACAGGCTTTTCTTGTGAGAGCTTGATACATGAGTAAACTCGATGCAATTTGTAACTGATAATTACAAAGTTTCTATGTTATCATGTTATCTCTTTGGCTTTACAGATGTAAACCTCATATACATACAGAAGCCCTCTGTATCACACTTATGCACATGCTAGCAATTGCACAAAGTTGGCAGAGCTGGTCATGCATTCGTGAACTCTCGTTGTCATGTGGCTGCTGACACATGGATGTCATGTAGTTGGTCTTAATACAATTGATACCACATCAAATCATGTAAATATGATGGTGTTCTCTTTGATTCTAAATGTTTTCTAGTTCATCTTACTCCTGGGGGCTTCACTTTCACACTTCATCTTGAGGGTAGATTATATGTGTTTCACATGATTAGTTCAACCAGAGAGGTGATGTGATAGTTTGATAGATAGTTGATTTGTGAAAAGGAACTGTTTGTATCCATGTGTAAAGTCATTGTAGATGCGCCATTAGGATGATTTCAGGGAAGAAAATCCTCATGGTATGGCATGCATAATTATTTAATGCTTCTTTTCCTTTCATTGTGTAGATAATCAAGAATACTTTTTTTGTTGCTGTATGCTATAATTCTACATAGCACTTGCTAAAAAAGTCCTTAGCCCCTACAATTACAAAATTTGTACTCAGGTTTGAAGCTAGTCATGTAATAATCCATCTTTTCCTTGTTTTCCATTTTGAGAGAAAATTCCACCTTTTCTTTTTCCAGTTTTGCTTTTTTATCTTTCATATAAATATTTTAGGAGAGGAAATATTAACTGTGGTTGATGATTTGTCTCGCATAATTGCTGAATTGTGGTTAGGTAACTAACCAAAAAGTGAATTGTGATTATGCTTTCATTCACCTTGCAGATATTTGTCCCTGGTGTCATGGCGTGTAGTTCACATGTTGAGAAGGGTGATGTAGTTGCAGTCTCAGTTGCTGTGGAACAACCTGGTCCACATAATGGATGGGGACTGGGCATAACACGTGGAACTGTTTTGCAAGGATCAAAATCTGGTACATGTGCATGTGTATATGTATGCGCCTATTGACATATGTATATTTTAATGTTTATATCAGTTTATGTGGATATGTGTGTGTGCATGTGCACGTAAATTTATATATGGCAACTTGATTGAACAAACTCCATCAATGGCTAATTCGTAACAAGATCCACTTTATGGAGGCATTTCTCACACGTTGGCATCGAAAACTTGACATATCTTGCGCCCATAGGCCACCTCTGTATTGGCTTCCTTATTTAAACAATGGTGCCTATTACATGTAGAGTCGCATGGCTATCAACCGTTCCTTACAGATAGAAGCAATGATGACTATTTGCAATGAAGTCAAATTATTTTCAAAAGAAAAATAAGGACAATTTATCATGAATCTTTTGAAAATATTGAGGCTAAGGGCATTGACTTCTTGTTTAATATTGACAGCATCCTGTTCTTCAACCGATTTAAACAAGAGCGAGAGTTAAAAAGTCACATAGCTACTTAGAGGATCATAACTTGAGCCTTCGCCATCATCACCTATGAGATATGAAATTCATAGAATACATGAATAATGATAGCCTCCCATCACTAAAATCTTGGAGTGATTTCTATTACCTTTGTGTGTGTGGTTCTAATTTTGGAACTAATATAAAGTCTATGCTTGTTCTGTGCACGTGTGTGTTTGTGTGTGGGTGGTTGGGTAGGTCGGTTGGTTGCAGCGGGTTTGGGTGTGGTTTGGACGATATGTTTCTTGTTATTATTGTTGTTTTGAAAGGCAATCACCTTTGTTGTCTAGGCAATTGTGACATTGTGTCTGTTTCTCTTTCCCTGAAACTGAGGGTACCAGCAGGACATCTATCTTGGGGTACAAATGTCATATTTCTCCACTTAAAAAAAGGTGGAAAATATTTAGGAGATAGTATGTGACTCTCTCTGGGATTTATTGTTGCTTTAAGATGATAAAAATCTACTCTTTAAAAAGTCAAAACTTAAAAGAAGACATTTTCGGGAAAATAGACCATACTTTCTTAATGTGGTTCTTTTTCAAACATTTCTAGAAGAGAACAAGTTTTCAATGTGGTTCTTTTAAATACATCCGACAATTCTGATCATCATAGTCTTAGAGAACATTTTTTGACCAGAACTTTATTGTTATGGTTTCTTTTGATGCTTCCCATTTGATTCAAATTTCTATCTCCAAAAACTGTTTTATGATGTAATGTCCTGCATATAGTTATTTAGCCAAAAGCAATTAATATTATTTACTGGTGACCTGGTTCCTTGTTTCGGCCTTTCGGTTGTTGGGACCTCATTTTACTAGGATATTGTGAAGCTAATCAACATTTGAGATTCAAATGAGTTCAAATCCGCCTTCCATTCTGTGCTAATTTAATTATGCCAATGATAGGATTCTTTCATGACCAGCATGGCGTGAACATCATTAATACCACCTAACATGGTAGTGGTGTACGTTTGGGGCACCCCATGTTCTTGTAACGTATGTACTTTATTTGTCTTTCCATTATTTTCATTTTAACATTATAATGAGTGAATAGCTGTGTTAGAACGAAGCAATGGTGATGGCCATTGGGATTGAGTGGTAGGTATCATGCGACCATTATCTATTGTTGGGGTTGCTATGTTCTATGTTACTTAGACATGTATATGGTGAAACATTTCAGACATCGTGACCCCAAATCAAGACAAGGGCCCAATACATCTGTGCACTTACTTAAATATATAAAGATAGTATTTATATATATTCTGAGCCATCTGTCCTACAAAATAGGGACACAGTAAAATTATCTTATTTAAATAAAATAATCTCTAAAAATAATGAAGAAGAGGGGCGTGCCACCCCTATAGGTGACATTTGGGCCCCATGGGCCCCACGCCCCACCCATGGGGCGTGGCATACATGTGGGGCTGGATCATGGCCCCCACATGTGCCCTTACATATTCCCATATTTTCAAAAGTACTTTTTTTTAAGTAATTTACAGTAGAAATAAATTTGAAAGTTCTAAAACAATTAAAATTCACAGAAATATTTCTAATGCTGAAAATAAAATATCTAAAATTGGATTTGTATCAATGGCTCAAAATAAGTGATAGTAATGACACTCCACCTGATCCAGTATCAAGGGGTAAGGGTTTTGGACATGACCAGGTCCGTAGTCTGCCTTACACTTAAGTCGAGCAATACACACTCCCACTGATGTGTATAATCTATAATAAATGTTAATTACATGCTTTAATAGCTTTTAGTTTATTTGAGATGAGGATGTTGAGATGGATGAGTGGTAAGACAAGAAAGGATTGATACTAAAATGAGAATTTAGGTGTGGCTTCAATAGGTGATAAAATAAGGAAAAGTAGACTTAGGTAGGCTGGCTATATGCAGCATAGACCTAATACAGTACTGGTTAGTAGGTGCGGTTTGGTTCAAGTCGAAGGCTTTAAAAGGGCTAGGTGGGAAGGCTCAAAAGGACATGGATAGACGTAATGAGAAAAGATATGATTGACATATGGTCTTATTGAGGGTAGGGCCCTTGAGAGAGCTAAATGGCGGAACATGATTCATGAAGCCGACTCCAAATAGTTGGAAAATGGCTCGGATAATGATGATGATGATGACATGCGCTCACAACCTTTCAAAATCACTAATCCCAACATATATTAAATAAAATTAAAAATAAAAATAAATGGAAATATGTAAGATTATGGAAAATCACTATTAATTATAAATTTCATAGCTCTTTATTAAAGTATTATATTTACTAGGCATTGTTGGGGGATTTTTAGTAGACACTATTGGATTTAGGACCAGTTATAAAAGAGTGATTTATGAGTCTCGTGGATAATATAAACTTGGATATAAGACTCTTCTCCTGTTTAAGAATTGTATGTATTTTGGTCATTAAAGTTCCAGTTATTGATGTGAGAGAGAATGTGGGCTTCTCTATTTGCAACTGACTCCATCAAACTTTTAATTTGTTCATTTAAAAGCAATATTAATTGGAGCAAGGTAAATATGTCATAAATAAATGCATCACTGAGGTTGGGAATGGACTCTCTTAAATGTTTAACCTCACCTTGGATCATGAGTTCAGAACTCAACCACTGCATTTTTCTGACTTAATTTTAAAGAATAAAAAACTAAGTTAATGAGGGGACACTATGTGGCTTATCATGAGACACGCATCATATCAACCTTGTGATGAGAAACACTACCTGTCCATTTCTGGGCTCTGAGGGCCATGTTTGATAGGTTTTTCCTCATTGATATGTGTCGAAATACTAATAGAGGCCGGGGCTGACATTTCTAGGAAGCATATTGTTATGGTTGTCAGATTTGCATGGCGTGGCTAGTTCAATTTTGATGTGATTCTGATGGTGCACCAAGGAGGCACATGTGAATCCCATTCCTTGTGTTTTAGACACATTTGAACCTTGTGTCTTAGACACATTTATCATGAGATGTATGCAACTCTCACACTTATGTGACCTTGTATATGAGATAGTGCTCTAAATGCTTGTCAAATGGCAGGCATTTACTTTTTTTGCTTCTGATGGGACATGTCACTCATGCACCCTTGATATTAGGTCTTGGCATAATGCTGAAAGGAATAGCTGGCAATTTTTTTTTTTTCATTGAGTAAAGCATGGCAAATGAATAACATGCTAGTTGCTTGGGTCAGGTGATGCTTAAGTTGGACTGTTGGACTACAAGGGTCGTGCATTATGGTCATATGTTACCTTTTCTATTTTGCAGATAACTAGATTTATTTCTAAGTGAAAGGTACACACGCATATACATATACACATACAGACATGAGAGAGAGAGAGAGAGAGAGAGAGAGAGAGAGAGAGAGAGAGAGAGAGAGGTAGTACGTCGTCGTCGTGTCGTACGTACGTCGCAGTAGTAGTTAGGTTAACGTTACGTAGTAGTAGAAGACGAAGTAAAAGTAGTTAGGAAGGAGGTAGTTTACGGTT
>NW_006499364.1:100411-118806 GCF_000471905.2 Amborella trichopoda
ATATTACAAAATATGTTTTTTTATAAATATGGGAAAAAAATTTCGTTTTAATGTTATATATTTTTGGTGAGCTTGTTTGATTTTTTTTAATGTTATATCTTTTTTTTACAAAAAGTTGTTTTTTTTATGAATATGAGAAAAAAATATTTCTTTCTTGTAAATGTTATATATTTTTGGTGAGCTTGTTGAATTGCTTTTAATAATGACTTATATATAGTCTAATCTAAGTTTTTTCTATTTTTTTATTTTTTAAAATATTTTAGGGGTTTTTGACCCATTTTTTTTTTAAAAAAAATCTACTTGACCGGTTAGTCAGGTTAACAGCCCCGGTTAGTCCGGTTCTGGTTTGAACCGCTCCTAGGCTCATGACCGGTTAACCATTCCGGTTCGATTTTGCGAACACTGGTTCTATCAAAAGAAAATAAAAAGAGGAAATATGGGACTTTCAAGACTATATGTGAAGCGTGCTGTATTTTGAAGAAAAGAAGGGTGACAACTATTCTAGACAGAGATCAACTCACAAGCTCAACACTAGTTTGTTCATATGAGGTTTTTATAAATCCTAGTTGATTTTTGAACTCTCTAAAACCCTAAGAAACGAAGTGTTTCCTACAAAGCTTATCTATTTAAGAATTTTCAGCAACAGCTAAAGGAGTAAAAGTGTGCCATTGGTTAAGGAATCGAGTGTGTGGTGTACCAAGGCCTGTGAGAGTAAATCCAGACATCTTTCAGTAAGTTTTGCCAGTATTTTTAATTAATTTTCAGTATTATTTCTTATTTTCTGTGAATTTTCAAGAACTGTACTTAAAATTATAGGTGGAAGTTTGTTTAAAGCTCCTGGATAATTTCTATTTTTTTTGGCAGTGAAAGTAAAGATCCTAGGTTGTATCTAGGGTATTATTTTTTATTTACAGCAATATTTAGTGGTCAATGTAAGTGGAATTTATGTCTATTGATTAAAAGAAAAAGATTTTTTTTTTAATTTAATATCTTGAGTTCCACATAGCCACTCCCTTCACAGTTAGCTAACACATACACTCCCATTGAAGTGTACAATCCACTATAATTCTTATTTACATGCTCTCATGGGCTTTAAAAGCCACAAGCCCCAACATTTATTTGAATGAAGGATGCTTGACGGTCTTCAAAAAATGTTCGAACATCATTGCTTTGGAATTTCTTGGCATATGATACAATCATAAGTCTAGAATGACATAAAATAGGATGCCTTTTTTGTTCAAGCGTTTTGGTTAAATAGGTATATGATTTGTTTGTATTTACTACTTCCTTTTTTCTATTATTTATCTCATAGAATTCACTATTCTGTTTCATCTCCAGGCATCTTGAAAGGGGAAATTTTTCTTCAGAACTTGCCAAGCATTATTACTGCCCATGTCCTTGGTATGTATTGTGTCTCACTTAATGTTGACTTTTACATCTTGATGCCTGGCATATGGCAGATGTTTAATGGAGATTTAAGTTGGTACTTCATAATGAAATTTAAGAATTTTCAGCTTAAGATCTTACTGCTTGAGGGCCTTAGCTTTTCCATGTTGAGGATCACTTCCCTTTCTTTAAAGAACTTAGAAATTCAACACTCTGAATCTCCCTCTGCATAAATATTCCATTGTTTTTTTTTGTTTTCTTTCTATCACATTGCATATTTTTACTATTGAAAGGTAGCAAATGATATCACAAATGGTATCACAAAGTGTGTATCATTATCACAAGCTTTCTTGATCAAGTTTACAGAAATGCAGAACACCCTTCTTGTCATGGAAATGACATTGACTCCTGGTATAATGTGGTAGAACCTAGTGGAAAGGTCTTAGAGCTAGTAATAACCGAATAAAGGATTCTTTTCTAGTTGCCTCAATGTTCACGTTGAGAGGCAGTTGAACATTGCCAAGGGAAAGTCTTGCTGTCCCTTCTATGTTCATTTAATAAATTCCATGTGACATGCATATTGTTGTGTCCGTTTTCCTTTTACAGAGTACAAACAGGTTCTTCTTCTTGCTGAAATCTTTAACTTGATTACTTACTATAGAGAGGTGTCTGCAGCAATTTTTATTTGGTTAACCACAATACACGAAGGAACCAGGATTAGTCATTGAGAAGTGATATGAAAATATGAAACTTTTTTGAAATAAAATATGTTTTTCCTTCTCATTTAAATGTGTTTGTACTGGAATTTCATTAAAAGAATAATTCGAACAAATGCCAGAAGCACATGGTAAAGAGGCATATAATATCTCACTCTAGCCCCCTTTCCATTGACCCAACTTAGCTAATTTGATGTCCTCATCATGTTCTAGACCCTTGGTCCAGCTAGTGGGGCCCCTGGTTCCAGGTGTGGCCAGTCTGGTCTGGTTCCATATCACTGCTTTATTATACGAATGCTATCATAGTGACTAATCCTCTATACTCCCATCATTCTCTCTTGAGGGTCATCCAACACAGACATCTTTCACCCATATCATCAGTATGCTTTGGAAAAACCTGCAAGTTGGGTAAACTTCCACCTGGATGTCAAGGTAGGGCTAAAATAATTACAAAATAATTCCTCTGTCCTCAATCTAATGCGGGAGCACACAAATGGAAGAAAGTTTGTGAGACCTGCAATTACTAGGTTTGCAACCAGTTTCCTTACCTTGCAGAGCATATTGTAGTAGAAGGATAGCTTGAGAGCTATGGTCAATGCAGTAGCTTGTCTTCTGTGTGGACAAGAAACAGTTGTGGGAAGACAATGATGGAGTTGATATTGAATAGTCAATTTTGGTCAACAGTTGCCAATTTAATTAAAGTTGCAAAGTCTTTGGTGAATATCTTGAGTATTGTAGACTATGATAGTAAGTTGGTATGAGTTATATTTATGAACCAATGGATAGGGCAAAGGAGGCCTTTGGTGCAACTTTTAAGTAGTCCATATACAAGAAATTTTTGTGGATTATTAATTAGAGATGGTATATATAGTTGCATCACTCAATGAATGATATTGCTTACTAGCTTAACCCTAATGTTTTCTACAATGAGTCAAAAAATTCTGCCTATCCAAAGATGTCTAATGGGTATCAATTCATGATTGAGATGTTATATCTTGATCGGCATATGCGAGTGAGGACTGACGAGGAGATGAGTTTGTATTTGAAGGCTCAATGAGATTTTGGGTGAATGGTGGCAGTAAACACTGATGATATGTCCTCCTAGGTGATTGAATTTATTGCACTTCGATGTTCTAAGTTCCCTTGTTTCATTTGTTTGATTTATAGTTTTATCATATAGTGTCAATAACTTAAACTATTATACAAATTAAAGTTTCCCATGTTGATTTCTTTGTTAATCAATTGTATGGGGAGGAGGCTCCTAATCTTCGAAAGTTCAGCATTCGTATCCTCTGCAAACTTGTAGCACAAGTAGTTGTGAGAGGAATTGGAGCATGTCTCAACACATCCATTTAGATAGTTGAAGCAGATGGGGCATAAGCGGCTTGATGACGTGGTTTTCGTGCAAAATGGATTAAAGCGAAGTTAATAACGAGATGATTACCAATTAGAGTAATAGGCTATTGTTTTAGTTGTGGTATAATTGTATTATTCATATAATTGTATTATTCATAAAAGTTCTGTGCTTGTGAAATAATGTAAAATGTAGGACATTCAATTGCGCACATGCTTATAACCCATTGATCTAGAGAAGATTTGCATTAAAGAATGAATCATCGAGAAAGAGCAGCCCATCCTTGAGTGCATTGAAGATATTTTAGATAATTGGATGGAAATATAATCACCTTAAGGAAATTTTAAGTGCTTGTTTTGTTTTATATTGTGCTTGATTCTAGCTTGCTAGGCTATTATGCAAGTGTGCATATGCTATGGTTTGTTAGTAGTATAAAATCTATCTCATAGGTGGTGGAGATGGGGATCGAGTGTGTTAAAATAAATGAGATCGCAATGCTGATGATGAAGATGGTAGTAATGAAGTTGATGATGGATGGGGAGATTACATATGACTTGCATTTACATGCTTTATCATTTATTTAATATGTAAGGCCATGTTTTGTAACTTTAGTTTTTGAGATCATGTTTTACTGTTTGTGACTGCAAGTATTAGACATATTGTGGGGCTTTGTATGCCCATAGGATTCACTTTACCTACTTAATACCTGATGCAAAAAGGAAAGGTGGAAAATTAAATCCATTAGTTTCCTAAACCTTAAACAAGTAAAATCTACAAAAATGCAAAAAGAACATGGCTGTAAATGAAGCCAAGAGAAGAACTTTTTTCTTTCATAAAATAAAATTCATTCTAATAACATATACCTCCCAAAATTTGATATCCAACCCATTGTTTCAAAAAGCGCACCGCCCAGTGCTTGGGCTCCCGTCTGAACCCGCCTAGGCGGCCGCCCAGGGCCTGCGCCCCACCCAGGGGCGGAACTGCAGTTCCTTGAGGGTATTTTTGGGTCATTTTTTAAATACTAAAGAGGCAAAATTGTGGGTTTTAGGTTCATTTGAAACCTAAAACCATTGGAGCCTATTTCAGAGAGAGAGAACCCAAAAAAAAAAAATATTTCTACTGGGCCGCTCGGGTTCTAGGCCCCGCCTAGGCACTGGGTGGCCTGGACTCCCCTACCGCCTAACGCTTTTTGAAACACTGATCCAACTTTTTATAAACCTATGAAATGCTTAAAATTAACTTGAGATCCAAGTAAATATTTAAGACTCTAAACTACCCTTAAACAATATTAAACTTCCAAAATTACCCTTGTGAACAATAATGTGACCCGTGAATAGTAACATGAATAGTACTTGTGAACAATAAATAAAATTTATAAAAAAAACCTAGAGTCCCTAGAAGACTTTAAAATCTTAAAACTAAAACTAAAAAATATATATGTTGAAATTAAATAAAAATAAAAAATAAGAATAATCTTGTGTTGGGGTTTTGTGGCCATTTAAAGGCTTTCTGTGAGCATGTACTAAAACATTATAGTGAGATGTTGTCTCCAGTGGGAGTGTGGTCCACTTTGGAATATGAGGCACTGTTAGTGCCATGACTCCTCTGAGCTTTGATTGGCTTTGGCTCATAGGTAATGTCTAAAACCCGTAGTCTTGGGCTTTGTGTAAGCACAAGCCTCTTTTTTGTAATTGGTCTACTGTGAGAGCTCTTTGAGAGCAGGCAATCCAATTAAAGAACTGAATCTTAGGTGGGGCGATGGTGGACCAGACTTTTGACAAGATAGAGCTGAGCTTGAGAGGAAGAGTTGGGGCTGGGTAAGACTTTTGTAGAAAGTAGTTACTGTAAAGAGGCCTGAGGGGGAGAGGCTCCAAACAATAGTATCTCTCCCGAAAGGTGGGAAAGCCTTGCATAGAGGAGATTTGCCCAGCCAAAGATCTGTCCAAAATTTGACCTTAAGTCCTTTTCTGGCATGGTGATATGCCTTCTCCCAGTCTATTTTAAAGATTAATCCTGGTTTCTTAGCTAAATGCCTTGAGTGGAGGCACTCATTGGCCACTAGGACCCCATTCAGAATCTGTCTATCTTGTATGAAAGCAGATTGAGAAGGAGAGATCACTGTAGGGAGGACTAGTTGAAGTCTAGAGGCAAGGACCTTAGTTAGAATTTTGTAGGTCGAATTCAGGAGGCTAATAGGTCGAAAGTCCTTGATTTCCTCTGTCCCTTTGACTTTGAGTATCAGGGCAATGAAGGTGGCATGAATGGCTTTATGGATGATTTCCTTTGGAAGAATTCCTCGAAGAAATCCAAGAAGTCAGAATGAAAAGTGCTCCAGAAGGTGTTGAAGGGTGCGATCGGGAATCCATCTGGGTTTGGGGCGTTATCTATGGTGAGGGCTTTGTTTGCTTGTAAGATTTCAACCTCAGTGAAAGGTTGCTCTATCCAAGCAGCTAAGTCCTTAGGGAAGAGCAAGAAGTCAAGGTCAGCCATTGTTGGCCTCGGGTCAGCATTGGCGGTGTATAGAGTTCGAAAGAACTCTATAATGGCCTGTTTAATTTGTGCTGGTTGGGCCAAAAAGTTGTTAACTTCGAGCGCCGAGATGGTGTTGTCCCTTCTACGACAATTAGCTATACGGGTGGAAAACGTTGTGTTTAGGTCTCCCACTTTTAATCACTTTACTCTTGATCTTTGGAACCAGTAGATCTCTTCTTTCTTGAGGGTGGACAGGTAGTCAAGTTTGGTTTGGGTTCTGAGGTTAAGTTCCAAGGTGTCAGGGCTTTGGATTCTTCTAAGTGGTCTAAACGTTGGATAGTGTCCAGAAGGAGTGATTTGGTTTGGGAGTAATTGCCAGGTAGAGCTTTACTCCAGGTATTGAGAGAGGCTTTGAGGAGCTGAATTTTAGTCTGAAGGCTGTAACCTACTCTACCCCTAACCTGAGGTGAGAAGGAAGCCCACCAGGTAGGTATCAGAGTAAGAAAGGACGCCTCTTCTAGCCAAGCTAGTTCAAACTTGAAGGGTGTAGGCCCTCTGTGTACAACGTTGGTATCCAGAAGAATGGGACAGTGGTCAGAAGTAGGTTTGGGTAAGACCAAAGCGAGGGATCCCGAGAAAGATTCCTCCCAGTTAGTAAAGAAGGGAAATCGGTTCAGTTTAGAAAGGGAGGGATTAGGAGAATGGTTTGACCAAGTGAAACGGCTGCCTTGAAGAGGAATATCGATGAGTTCATTGCTGGTTATGAAATCAGCGAAGTTCCTCATGTCCTGGGATATGGAGGTAGAGGAGTTTCGCTCATAGGACCATCTTGTAACGTTGAAGTCTCCTCCCAAACACCGCGAAGGGTGTGGGAGAGCTGCAACATGATCCAGGTCAGACCATGTGTCTGAGCGAGGATGAGTTAGGCCTATAGACTGCCGTGAATTTCCATTGAGAACCATCAGGGATGCTAGATAGGAGAATGGTCATAGAGTAATTCCCTAAATGTGAGGAGATTAGGGTGTGTTCCGACGGATTCCAGATGACCCAGATACCTCCTGAAGCTCCATTAGCCGGTAGAGCGACCCACTGGGTAGGCTTTTTGCCCCAAATTTGGCGGATGAGCTGCAAAGTAGGCTCTGGTTGTTTGGTTTTGATGAGGGCTAGGGGAGTGGGGGAGTGTTTGAGAGAAAGGTCTTTGACAACGTTCTTTTTGGACTGTTGACCCAGTCCCCTAATATTCCATGTGACAATCTTCATGGAATAACAAGGGGAAGGGGGGAGGAGGCCAACCTGGAAGACCTCATGGGGAAAAAAATAAGGGGGACATAAGGGGTGTACCGGATAGGCTTGTCCTGGAAAGAGGGAGAAGAGAAAAGACTGAGTAGTTCTCTTTTTCCTTTTGGTCTTACCTTGATCCTGCTTTGCGCATCTGCGGTAAGGAACTTGTGAGCCGATCCTTCTGATCCGTCCTGGTGGAAGCCCATGATTCGATACATTTCCTTCATTTTTTTGTCAATGTTAATGTCTCTTTCTCTGTCTGCCTTCCCCTCCCCAGGGCGGAGGGGGGGTGAGGGGGAGGGGGGGGGCTATGCTGACTAAGTCCTTTTGGAAGATCTTCACCTGGAGACATTTGCACTTCAGGGCTGATAGGGGGGTAGAGATTAGAGGGTAAAGGGGGGAGGGGCTCAGGAGGTGACTCAGGCACAGAGAGAGGCTCAGGCACAGGAATAGGGGTGGAAGATGGAGGTTCCCGACTGGAGGGAGGGTGGGGAGGTGGTTGGGCAACTGGAGACAGATCCAGAGAATAGGTGGGCTCTAGGTATGGGGAACAGGGGTAAAAGGGCCAACTGTGGGCTTGGGGGTTCACTAGGTGCTGAAGTAAGGGGGGAGACGAAAGGGAAGAGGGGAAATAGGTAAGGTAGTGAAAAGTCTGAACAGAGGAGAGGGTAGGGACAAGAGCAGGTTGGGAAGAGGGCCAGGTAAAATGGAGAGAGTTAACCCTGGTGAAGCTAACCAGGTGAGAGGTGTAGGAAAGATAGGGAGCCAACATAGAGGAGATAAAGTTAGTATCCGGGGGTAGAGGTCCCAGGTCTGGGTGGTAACAATGCCTTGGGAGAGGAGGATTTGTCCATAAAGAGGAGGTGTAGAAGGTCAGAAGGCTCCACAGGGCTAAGAGAAGGTGCGAGGATGTCAAAGAGGCTAAAAGGGTGGTAGGTAATGGAGAGCGGAGGGAGGAAGGGTGGCGGAACCAGGGGGGAAGGAGAAGGGGAAGGCAGAGGCGGCGCAGAGCACTTCTCTGCTGGCTCAAGTAGGGGGACAAGGTGGCAGGAGTCTTCGGGTTCCAAGTTGAAGGGGCCAGAAAACAGAGAAGGGGTAGGTGGGGGAGCGAAGGAAGAGAGGGAAGAAGGGGAGGACATATCGCCAGAGGGGGGGATGGAGAAGGCGGCTCTAGTGACTGATGGGCTGCGGGGTTGCATAAGGAGGACGAGTGGCAAGGAGCAGCAGCCGAGGGAGGAGAAGTCGGCGACAGGTGACCGAAGAGGGAGAGGAAAAGGCGTGGGGGACAGGTGGGCTGCAAAAGTCGGCTCCGTGCAGATGTCATCATGCAGTGTCGGTGGGTGGGTTAGAGCCGTAGGCGACACGTGAACCGGGGAGGGGGAGGGAGGCGATAAGTGTACAGAGGTTGACGACACGTGAGAGGGGTAATTTCGAGAAGGATAGGCCCGGGTCCTTTGGTGGGCCTGAAGGGAGAGAGAGAGGAAGCAGTTCACTCCGGGCGTCCTTTCTGGGTCGACGGGGAAGAGGAGGAGAAGCAACAGCGGACGGGCCAGTGACATCACTAGGCATGACAGGAGGAAACGGCGGGGCCGACAACGGATGGGGCTGGAGGTCATAGTGGCGGATGTTGGTGGCAGATGGATCTGGAGGCTGTCGTCGCCTTAGAGACCAGAGTCCAAGAAGCAGACTCTTCGTCCTGGAATTTAGCGGGGGAGGCTTGGTGAAGGAAGTACGGGGAGGGAGGGGAGGCCTGAGGCCAAGAAGTCGAGATTGGAAAGTAGAGGCCGTCTACTTCAATCCGCAAGGTTTTGGGGATAAGACTGGGGTCCAAGACTTCCACAAGGACTCGTATTGAACTCAGGGGAAGGGTTTCAATCAAAATCCAGTGGATCGAGATGAGAGAACCACAAGCACTTGCTAGACGTCGGAAAGTTTCAGGGCTTCACGTTAGGAGAGGGATGCGGTTGAAAGTTATTCACACCCTTTGTTTCTTGATTGACCCCTCAGTGGGCGACCAGGCCCAAAGGAGGCATTGGGCCCCATGGAAGGTGAAGGTATTGGAATCCTTCAGAGCGAGTTGGGCACTATTCAAAGAGGGGAAGGAGAAGAGGATATCACATTTTGCTAGGCCACTGCAGGTAATGTTGGGTTCTCCCTAGTGTTTTTGTGCGGCCCTTTCAATCCCTCTAATATTATGGTGCACAGGCTGGAAAGAACCGATTAGAGACGCGAGGAGCTTGGGCTTTGAATACGTAGTCTCTTCGGGAGAGATGGAGATGCAGAAAGGGAGAAAAGGAGACCTTTCGGCAGGACGAGGTTTCCATTGCCGTTGCTGTAGCAGAGGGGGGTTGCGGGGGACAGTAACCGACTTAGTGGAGGCTACTACCTGAGAGAAGGAGGGCTTATGAGAAGGATGAGAGGGGAGGTGGGTGGTAGAAAGCGAGGATCTGAGTGGAGGAGGGAGAAATGGAGAGGACGGGAGGGTTTTGGGGTAGAGATTGTAGATGTTGTTTTAACATTTGGGACGGTGTGGGGGAAGAGGAGGGCGAGTCATTGACTAAGACGTTGGTGGGTGACCTGATTTTCCAAGTTCATTCCATACATGCTCGTGTCAAATGGGCTGGTAAACTAATTTTGTTGTTCTATTAATTTGAACAGACACTTGGAGTGGATTCTATTTGTTAATAGTGCTTCTTAGATATTGACTGCTAGAAGTTCTGCATGGCTGTTAGTTTGGTTTTCTTTAGTCTGTCTTCCTTTAGTAGAAGTACTTTCCTTCATTATACCCTCTTGAGAAGTTCCCCAAATATTGCTTTATTTGAAATTCATTTGTTTCAAAAGTTTTTTTTGCTCGCCTCTAGCTGTCAATATCGACGTTTGGGTTTTTAATTGTCTTCTGTTCCAGATCCTCAAGAAGGAGAACTTATATTGGATATGTGTGCCGCTCCCGGTGGTAAAACAACAGCAATTGCAATCTTGATGAAGGATATGGGTGAAGTTGTGGCATGCGATAGATCTCACAACAAGGTATTCATGTGGTATCAATCATTTATATTATAAAAGCAACTCTACAGAGTCCATTATCAATACTTGTTTAAAACATATTAACTTCTGGACTTGCCTATTGTTAAATCCTCATGTATGGTGGACAATGTCTCATTTTATCTCCTATTGGGTGTGCTTTAGAGTCACGATTTATGTTAAGAACCTTTATTTCAGCATTTATAGCTTCTTCAAGGTGTCTGCTTTCTGAATAGGATACCGAGCATCTTGTATGTGCTCCAAAAATTGGGAAATATGATATGAGTCACGATGGTGTATGGTATCTGATGTGTTTGTCATAGATGAACTAATCTCTTTAGCCCTTCCATCTGCAACCAACTTCTCAACATCTAGGTGGGGTTACATATTTGAGAATTACTTGTATTTAAATTCAAATTTCAAAGACATAAGGAACTTTCAAGAAACATTTCTTATACTTTTGAAAGTCGGAAAAATCATCATCGAGATTCTCTTGGACCAATGTCTCTGATTTCACATGGTCCAACTCTCAATCCCAAAATAGTCTCTTGCATTCAATGAACAAAAATTCGGTCGCCTGCCCATGCGGTCCATTTGACCAGTCAAACCTCATGGGCCGGGGCGGGCGCATATGCATGTAACTAGGTGCCTACCTAAGCGCCTCTCCTAGGCAGTCTCCTTGGAAAAAAATGAAAAGAAACAATGAGAGGAAAAAAAGAGGTTTTTAAAGAGAGGAAAAGTGAAGGGGCGACTCATCTTTTAATAATTCAATGGTTAATAAGAGTAGGGTAATTGGAGCATGAGCTTATGTTTAAGATGGAGACGACTACTCATTGAATGGTTCAAATAGGACAGCTCATCCCAATCTCACCTTGCTCTTTTCTCTCTCTACGTGTAACTCCCTCTCTCTCTTTACACTTAACAAGTATTCCAATAATTTAATGCATCATATGCAGTGTTTCAAAAACCGCTTGGCGGGTCCTAGGCGGCTTGGGGGGTCCAGGTCGCCCAGCACATTCGAATCCAAAAAGGATGCCCATTTGAATAAAAAAATGACATTTAGTGTAAAAAATAAAAATTAGGTATTTAGAGCACTTACTTTGAGTTTGATTGCTCAATCTTCAAACTTCCACCTCAAAGATGCTTCTAAGAACTTAAAATCTTCTAAAAACCCCCCAATAGATTTATAAAACATCAAAAATTATATTTAATATCAATGAGTGATGTTTTGATCAATTTTTGTCAACTTTGAGAAACCCTTCCATCCTAAAGAAATCACCAAAAACTAGTTTTTTGGAGGCTTTTTCTCTCTAAAATAGGCTTCAATAAGTTTTAGGTTTCAAATGAACTTAAAATCATCCTTCTAACCCTTTATATTTAAAAACAAAATTAATATCAAAAAAAAAAATTCCCGCCTTTTGGTGGGGCGCCTGCCTAGGTGGGTTTCGTACCGTCTAGGCGGGGCACAGGCCCTGGACGGTCGGTCTGGGCTGGGCGCTGGGCGCTGGGCGCCCTCTTAGGCGGGTTCCATATCGCCTAGGCAGCAGCCCAAGGACTGCCGCCCAGATTGGCATTGCCTAGGCCTTCTGGAGCTCCTAGGCGGCTGCCTAGGCGCTGACCAGTCCACTTTTTGAATCACGGATCATATGAGCATTTAATGCACAAACATGAACTCCACTTTTCATCGAGCACTTGGAGGGCTTCTCTTTTCCTCTGTCACACGAACTTGTTGGGCCTCTCTCTCATGCTAAGTTCGCATTGCCCTATATTCTCTCTTTCCCGCTCTCTCTCTCTCTAATCCATATCCAACACATTTCATTGAAATGGTTGAGGGCATCTCTCTCTTACATGCATGGAAATTCATGTTGCCCTATGTAAACACTGTGCCGCCAACTACACCCTCTCGCCCCACCCGGCCAACCACCCCCTACATATATTGTCTTTGGGCGTTATGATGAAGCGCTCAGTTAAGCACGACATTCCATGTTCTAGAGCACGGCCACTAAGCATGGGGAAAACACATCTACATATGCTCGACTTTCTTAAGACTATACATATATAATGTTTGAGACTCTTGAAATGTTATGACTGTAAAATTTTATGTGGATTTAGTTACCAAAAAGTTCACCATGTTTGTAAATTTTGACTTTCAATTCTTCGCCTCTTGCAAAACCATATTCATGGGCATTTCAGATTGCTTTAGTTTTCTCTTTCATCTTTCTTGGATATTGTTATTCAGTGTTTAGTGAGCATTCAATGCTCATTGAAGTAGATTGCCTCTTAAATTTAGAGAAGTTATTGATCTGGAGACTCTAAAATGTACTTAGCGTTTTCTCTGGGAGATGGATCAGGGGCTTTTATTTTGTTGTGTCAGTTTGGTGGGACAACACTGTACCCGCCTTCCTTCCATGTAGCTTTTGGGTTTGTTAATGTGCATAAAACATAAGAGACCACATAACAATAAATGAAGAAGAAGAGAACAACAGGATTTAAACTAAGACATGCACACCGAAGGATTATAAATATAAGGATCACAAAGACTTACAAGCAAAAGCAGAGAAGGTGCACAGAGAAGAAGCGAAGAAGAAAGAAGCACACCAAAGAAAGAAGCTAGGCTGAGAGGCTCTAGAAGCGCTCTGCCTTTTACAACTGACTTACGGGGCTATATGTAGACCTCGGATTTGAAATGTAGATTTCAAACGAAATTAAAACAAGACAGGTGGCCTGGACAGGTGGCCTTATGAACAGTAAAAAGGTCATGTACAGTGGCAGGTGGCAGGTATGAACAGTGCTGCCGACAAAATAGTGCTGAACAATGCTGCCGACAAAATAGTGTTGAACAGTGCTGTCGACAAAATAGTGCTGAACAGTGCTGTCGACAAAATAGTGCTGAACAGTGCTGTCGACAAAATAGTGTTGATGCTACAGTGACTTTGCTACAGTGTTTCTGCTCAATCTATGTCATAATTGAGAGGATAGCCGTCAGAATCATAACTTGGTGAAGAAGGAATAGACGGGCTATGAGTAGGTCCAATGTATGTATCATCACTGGAACTGTCTGTGGATTGTTCTGCAGGAGGGGGATGATCAGCAAGCCAAAGGTGCAGTTGGTACAATAAAGCAGCTCCTTTGGGAGTTTCATTATTCCAAACTGTGTCTCTTGTATAGACATTCAAAGGAATCCATTCTGGCAGGATTCTGTTAATGTAGCACATGAGAATTTTCAATTCTTTCCACAAATCTGTTTGAAATAGCCAAAAATTTAGGAGATTGGAATCATACCATCCGATGGTTTGGATAAGAGGATGTAGGGCGAAAAAGGTATGTTCTGGATAAATCTGAGGATTAAGGTCTTGATGGAAAGCTATAATGATATAAGGTCGATGAGGATAACCAAAGGATTCAATCCATTGATTATAATGGTAATGTTTTAAAAGGAATTTATAGAAGTTGTATGCTATGGGATTGGGGTGAATGTAATTGTTCCATTGTAAGAAATGACAATGTCTGAGATAGGAAAGTAATTTCCTTTCATGGAAATTAAAGCATATATGGTGGTTTTGGGTAAGATACCAGAGAAAATAAATGGCTTCTTTTGGCATATTATAGTAATGTCTGGTTTGAAAGAGGGATAAAAATGGATACGTAGGATGGCATTGAATTCCTTGAAAACAATCTTTATGATTTGTGATTACTATTTCATGCATTTTTTGTTGCATATTCTCATTTCTGGAGTCCATTGTTTTTCTGATAATGATGTCATATATTTCATCAGGAACATCTTGTGAATCATCATCAATTTTGATAATGGCTCCCAAAAAAAGGAACAACTGGAAAAAGAAGTCCTTCAGAAAATTTTCTTCTTGAAAACATGTGTGCAAAAATACTGTTTTTCCCAGAAATGTGCTTATATTCAAAATTTCATTGAGAAAACCAATTTGACCATCTGAGTAGTTGAGGATTCGGGAGAATTTTGTTCTTGAATTTCAGCATATTTGGAAATGCAGACAAGTCTATTTCAACAAGGAAAGTATGTCCTATTAGATGAAATTGGAATTTTTCAATTCCTCTTTTAACTGCAAGGATTTCTTTGAATGTCGAATGGTAATGAAGTTCAGAATCTTTAAACTTTCCACTTTTATAGCCACAGATCATTCTGTCTTTTTCTTTTTCTTCAAGTAAAATACACGCCCAAAATTCATCAGAAGCATCTGTTTGCAAAATTCTTTTTCCTGTTGAGGGAATTTTTAAAGAAGGTAGATTTTGAGATAATCTCTTGAGCTCTAGAACACATTCAGTCTGTTTTCTTGTCCAAGGCGATGCTTTTTCTTCAGCAAAAGGTATAGAGGACTGGTGAACAAAGAGAGTTTGGGAATGAAAGGGGATATATAATCTACAATTCCTAAAAATTGCTGGATTTGTTTTACAAAGGATAAAGTATTTGGCAATTCTAACAAGTGTTTAGCGATATGAGGTTGGAGTTTGTACATTCCATTGTGAAATGCATACCAAGAAAATCTATTTCTGTAGTGGCAAAGACACATTTACAACAAAGGGAGTGGAATTTATCTAATAAGAGAACATGACTTTCTAGATCAGGAGAAAAGAGAAGTATGTCATCTTTATATATCAGTACTTGTGTTGAGATTGGTTCAAAAATGGTGGTTAAAACTTTTTGAAAATATGTGGGTGCATTTTTTAAACCAAAAGGCATAACCGTCCATTGAAAATGGTAATTTGGTAACAAAACGTTGTTTTAGGACGATCTTCTTGATGAATTCCAATTTGCCAAAATCTTGATTTCAAATCAAATTTGGAAAATATGTGAGCATGAGATATTTGGGAAAATAGTGCAATTTGATTAGGCAATGGAAATTTATCATCTGCAAGGAAGGTATTCAATGGTTGGTAATTGATAACTAACCTGAGCTTTCCTCGGATTTGTTAAGCTCTCTTATTTACATAAAAGGCTTCACAAGTCCAAGGAGAACTGGTTGGCTCAATTAACTGTTCCTTTATCAAATCTTGTATTTCTAGCTTAGCTTGTTCCCACAAATCAAGATTTAAACCTCTGTCAGAGGCTTTTGTGGGATTTATATCTTCATTTTTCTTAAAAGGCAGTTTAACATAAAAATTCTGATTTCTCCATAATGGATTTGTACATTTTTTGAGGAACTCAGAATGGGAATTGGCACAACAGTCTGATATAATTTTTTGTTTGACTATATCTAAGGTGTAGGGAGGATCTATACAGGCTATCCAGGGAAAGGTTAGGTTCCTATAATGTAATTCTTTGGAGGTCCATTGAAGTTTTACTTGATGTAAAACTGCAAAATCCAAGTAAAAGGTCTTTGTTGAGTAAATAGGATCCTAAGAGTTTATGCTGGATGACTACTTTAGGAAACAGTTTAATCAAAATGGGTTTGCTAATTTGGGTTATGGAAAATTTCTCTCCATTAGCAGCTCGAAAAGTTTGGTTGCATGTTTCCCAAAATTGTTTTGGTAGCAAATTAGGTTTTAAAATACTAACTGATGCTCCTGTATCAAATAAGGCGGGTATGGTCAAAGGTTTGGAATAGTGTTCTTGGAGTATCTGAACAAGGGCTATTGGGGTAGGCTGAAAGGGTAAACTGTTTATGTCTGAAATTTCATCCTGTGGAGACAATATCTCTGGAACACTAGTGTTGCTTATCTCATTGAGCTCAAAATTATCAGCATAAGAAATGGATATCAATGGATCTGGGCTTTGTTCATCATCAAGAGAAAACACAGATTCTAAATCATCATCAATTTCTTCTTCTAAAACCTTTGACAAAAGATGTATTATCTTTTTTTTCTTTTTCTGGTTTGGACAATCTTTTGCAAAATGTCCTTTCTTTCCACAGACATAGCATCTATCTCTTTTTTTGTGTTTTCGAAATCTTGATCGTCGAAGATGTTTGAATCTTTTGAATTTCTTCTTCTTTCTCTTGTGGTCAAACTTCTTTTTTCCTTTCGAGACAGGTGGACATGAACACTGTTTTTCAGCATCACATATAACTTGAGATAAGGTTTATCACAAGATTTTCCAAGTAAATGCTTATTCTTTTCCATTTGTTTCACAAATTCAACTTGATTGCAAAGTCTTTCAAGAGCATGGAGAACAAACTGATATAATTCACCAAAACTGGTGTTTTGAATAGTAAGTCCTTGATTTTCCATTGTCTTTGTTGCTTCTTTATCAAGAGTAGGAGGTATAGATTCAAGATAAAATTGTTTCAAATTTATATCATCAATTCCTCCTATTTTGTGGTATCTTTTGTTCTCTGAAAAATGCTTTTCCAGATCTTGTCTCTTGAATGAACAACACTTAAGCTGGAAAAATTCTTCTCGGATAGCAATTTGCGCATGTTTAATGGGGCTATATCATCAATTCCTCCTATTTTGTGGTATTTTTTGTTCATCTCTGAAAAATGCTTTTCCAGATCTTGTCTCTTGAATGAACAACACTTAAGCTGGAAAAATTCTTCTCGGACAGCAATTTGCACATGTTTAATGGGGCCTGAGAACTTAGAAACCAAGTAATTAAGGAATTAAAAAATGGACTGACTATTTCTTAGCTGTTTGCCGATATTCTCCAACTGTATCATGGTTTGTTTATCAGTGAACAATATATATATCATTCGTTATTTTGATACTTGTATACATCTGGCACCCAAGCACAAGGTGATTATGTTTGATGATGATGTATATCAAGGATGGTATCCCTAATTTTAATCCAATGAGAATTCTTCAACTAGAAAGATATAGATTGCAAATGCTTTTTTAGTGTCTCCTTGCTCTATTTCAAAAAGGTTTGTATTATGCTCCGATACCAATGACGTTGTTTCTTCTTCATAAATGGACCTCTTTTTCTTGTTGAATGTTCTCATGATTTGCATTTTTTTTTGGGCAATTCCCTCTTTTTAGGTGGAGGATGTAAAAAACTTGGCCCTTGAACTGGGCTTGACCTGTATAAAAGCATACAAACTTGATGCTCTTAAGGCTGTTCTACGACCGACTGATGTCCCTATCAACTCTAGCAATGATACATCGGATATGGACATCAAAGGTCCACAAACCCCCGCATTATGTGAAACAGAACTTAAATCTGACATCGACAAACCCTGTATTACTAACTCAATTGATGAGGATACGGGTATGTAACATGTAATTGTTTATTTTGTGCCTTTTGCGTCATGTGTTTTTTGGTTGTTGATATCAATTTTTTGACATTTCAGCTACTCTATTAAGTAGGTTCTCAAGCTGTTAAGTACATCTGCTAATCGTTCTACTCAGAATGCTTTTAGAGAACATAAATGTGCATCACATTGCAACCAGTACCAACTTTTTTCTTTGTATCTTAGTCTTATCTCGAGCACATAGCTTTTCTCTTTTATGGATATCCTCTTTTACTGAAAGGTGTCGCAATGTAGAGTTCTAAAGTATATATTAAATATTTTTTCTCTTTTTATGAACAAATGGAATTTCTACTAATAGTTGCTACAATACAATGGAAAAACAAACCTACTACATTCCAAGGTCTTTAACTCTTTGATAATCGTAATACAAATAGGACCGTGAATGCGATTAGGACTTCTAAACAAGTATGAATCAAGAGATAAAAATAAACTGATAAATAAAACTGGAAGAGTTACTGAGCGTTTGCTTAGGGTTACCACTTAGGACTTAGCACACCCTACTCCCGATATCCAAACTGATGAAGCACTTGATCCTTAGGTCTTGTTGAATCCTCAGAATTTTGTAGCACCTCTAGAATACTCTATCGCAAAAACTGTGGGGCTGAGAGCATGGGCTACTATAATTAGGGTTTCTTTAAACCCTTGTTAAAACCTTTGGTGTATGCCACTGTGTAGCACCTCCCCTTAACCAAGATGAGGTTGGGCGTGCCCTCTCTATGCCCTAGGTGGTGTGTGCCACCCCTAGGCTCTTTTTTGTTTTTTTGAGGGGGGGGTGGTGTGCGCCACCCTAGAGAGAGAGAGAGAGAGAGAGAGAGAGGAGGGAGGGACGGTCGGAGGACGGAGGGTAGGAGAGACTATAACGAACGACCGGTACCCTACCTTATAGTACGTACTTACGTCGTACCGTAAGTACTACCTACGTAGTAGTTGTATCGTAGTTACGTA
>NW_006499364.1:118826-134340 GCF_000471905.2 Amborella trichopoda
TTCCGGTTACCGGGTTACCGGGTTTACGGGTTTACGGTTTACGGGTTTACGGGTTTACGGGTTACGGGTTACGGTACGGTACGGACGTACGACGACGAGAGAGAGAGAGAGAGAGAGAGAGAGAGAGAGGGAGGGAGGTCCGAGGACAGGGGTGAAGAGCATTACAAGAGGACCCCTCCTTATATAGGCCTTAATGGCCCTAAGGTATTCCACTTAGGATTTGGATTCAGTTTGACCTTATGATTTCCAAGTTATATATGAGGTGAGAGATAAATCAGAGCCTCATGATTTGTGGAGAAATATGGGGACCTTTTCTCCTGGTCAATCTAGGATAGGACCCGTCAAATCTCTTCTTGTAGTTTTACTAAAATTTCTTTTCTTTCACAAACACATTATAGAAATTCAAAGTCAGCAAGTCTTGGTCAATTTTTTCAATCAAAGGAATATTTTCCAAAACAAAATATTATTGAAAATAAAAGAAATAAGCTTTATTGTACGTGATGGACAAAACTGTCATTTATCTTATGTTTAGTCTTTATTTGTCTTATGTATCTAAATAAGGGCAGTATTGTTGTAATTAGGGTTATTAGTTATTGTTATAAGATGGGTAGAAGTCACAACTGACCCCTATGCCACTCACTTTCCCTCTCTCTCTCTCTGCCTCTGTCTCACACGTCTCTCTCTCTCTCTCCCTTCTTTTTTTGAAACTGTTAAGGGTAATTATTATTATAATAAGAGTTTTACTAAAGTAAGGGTCGAGGTAACGTATTGGGTCTCTCAAACAAAAATTGGTTGCTAGGGAGTGACTTATTCTAAAAGGCTGGCTCTAACATTAAAGATAGGGGCTTATAGAATATGCCCATTACAAGATAGAAGACTACAATCTGGAAAGAGGGGGCCTCCCCGTCGCGCTAACGATAATGGACTCCCTGTTGAACGCATTTAGACGTGTGCAGGGGGCTGGTTTCTAGCGGCTTCCTTGGCGAGGCGATCTGCGAAGTTGTTAGACGTCCTCCAAATATGCGTCCATGAGACGATTATACCCCTGGAAGTATACGCAATTTTATAAAAAATGTGTGCTAGGTACCAAGGAGGAGGGGCCTTTCTAGCAGCACGGGATATAACGTTTTTGGCATCTCCCTCTATGTGTAGTCGTGGGCTCCAAGAGGGGTTAACTTTCTTGGTTCCCATCAACAGGGCCATGGCCTTTGCGAACTGTGAGTCTTTGTGACCAAGGTGTTCTGAGAAGGATGAGATGACTCCATCGTTATGGTCACGAAAGACTCCTCTTGCGCCCGTTGGGCTTGGATTTCCCAGGGAGCATCCATCAAATTTAACTTAATATCACCCACCCAGGGGGGAGAGTCCAGTTCGATACTCTTGGGTTGTGGTGAGGGGTTAGTTGAATAAGGTTCATTCAGTTGCGAAGGAAACTAGCCGTCGAAATCCCAGTGAACAAATTGTGGTTGGAAGCCCAAAAGATTACCATCGAAGTAACCTTGTGGAATAGAGCTGGGAGTTCGCTTTTGATATCATGGAAAAGTCTCGAATTTCTTTCTAACCAGATGGTCCACAACATTGTGGTTAAAGAGGCTTTCCAGAGGATTCTGCCCGACTTCAGCCAGTTAGATTCGAAGGAGCAGGAAGTTAGCACCGGAATTGAAGGGGGGTAACCCAAGATATTCCAAAAAGTTAGGATAATTCTACTCCAAAGTCGAAGTGCAAACTTGCAATGAATGAACAAGTAGGGGTTTGTTTCTTCCTTGCATAGGCACATGACGCACCTATTGGGAGTTTGGGCACCTCTTTTCTGCAGTACGTTTATAGTAAGTACACGTTTGGAACACGTTCCAGTGAAAGGCTTGGACTTTTGGAGGGGCTATGGATGGCCAAACTTTGGAAAGCACCGGGTTCGGGTTTAGGGGGAAAGAAGGCTGCAGCAATTTCTTGTAGAAGGAGGCCACCGTGAAGGAACCGTTAGGTGAGGGAGTCTTGACCAAGGTGTCTTTCCCCGAGAAGGCGAGAAAGGTGGAGTGGAGGGATTCCGAGAGGGACATAAACTCCAAGGTTTCTTCTTTTATGAGAGGCCTTCTAAAGGATGGGTTCCAAACTCTACGATTGCCTGAAGGTACCATTTCCTTTGAGACCTGGGAGGCTTTGTTAACTGTCGCAACGAATAGGGAAGGGAAGCGTTCTCTTAGCGAGGTGTGACCTAACCAGAGGTCTAACCAAAATCACGCTCTATCCCCGCCTCTAGTATGGAACCGAATAAGTTGTTTAAACGGTCAGAGGGAGGAGAGTAACGATTTCCATACGCTCGAGCCCTTAGTCGTTGGCTAAACCTCAGGCAACCAAAGGTCTGGTGGGATACTATACTTGCATCAGATAACCTAAGCCCACAGTTGGCAGTTCTGAGTGGCCAGTCCCCACCACCATTGCCCAAGAGCGCCAGGTTATGTGTCCTAAGCACTTTGATCCCTAGACTGCCCTGGTGTTTTGGAAGATAGACGTTATCCCACACAATTAGGTGGATCTTATTTGTCACTGCTTCACCTGACCAGAGGAAGTTTCTTGTCAGTTGGTCTTGGCGTTTAGCAATCGAGGCTGGCATATGGAATAATGACATGAGGTATACAGGGGAGTTGGCTAGGGTTGCTTTGATAAGCATTGTTCTCCGTGTAAAGGATAGGTATCTGCCTTTCCATCCTGCCAATCTTCAGTTTACTCTATCAATTACATGAGACCACTGGGATTTCTTTGGCTTCCCCTGTCCCAAGGGCATGCCCAGGTACGATGGGACTTGGAGAGTATCTCATCTCAGGAGGGGGAGATGAGAAACCTATCCAATTTGGATAGTTTAGGTTGGGAGTCGTGGTCTGACTAGGTAAATCGGTTCCCTTGAAGCTGGATGTCTATAAGCTCATTATGAGATATGAAGTCCGAAAAGTCCCGCATTCCTTGGGAAATGTTGGAGTTGGAGTTCCTCTCGAATGACCATCTAGTTGTGTTGAAGTCCCTGCCCAAGCACCACGAGGGGTGAGGGAGCGATGCTACGTAGTCCAGTTCAGCCCAAAGAAGAGTTCTAAGATGGGCTGAGTTTGGATCGTAGATTGTAGAAAATTTCCATAGGACCCCATCTGACCGTCTAGAAAGTAGCGCCGTCACCGATTATGCCTCAATGTGGGAGGAAAATAGATTGTGCTCTGTAGGATTCCAGACCACCAAGATACCGCGTGAAGACACTGTCGTGGGCAGAGAGAGCCATTGACAGGGTTTCCTGCCCCAAACTTGACGGATTAGCTGAAGTGTGGTATCCTGTATTTTGGTCTCAGTTAGGGCTAAGACAGAGGGGCATTGTTTAGCACACACGTCTCTCACTGCATTTCGTTTGCGCGGCTGTCCCAGGCCACATCATTATCTTTATTTTCTTTCATCTCTTTCTCTCTAGGTTCTATCAAAATTGTTTCATTCTCTACTTTAATTTCAACTTGGTATCAGAGCTCGACAATCAGTAAGGATGGTATTGTAGCACGGTACTGTAGTATGTTATTGTAGCAAGGGGTTGATCTTCAAAGGGTACACAGGAACTGTGTTTAGGGATGATACTATCCTTTCAGTTATATGATGTCATCATACCCTAAAAGCCGAAAACGTTTTTTTAGCAGTATCTGTATTAATGCAAATGAGTTTTTTTTTTATGATTCTGGATGTCGATCAAGTATTTATTTGAAAACCTAGTTATTGGATGGATTAGGGTTTGTATGCCCCAATCAAAGAAATACTATCAGTGTTTTTTTTTGTTTTACGTTTTTTTGGAAAAAGGTGGGTGTGATCAGATCTAAGGGTGGTGCAACTGGATCTATAAAACCTTTTATTTGAATAGATCAAAGGGTGAAACTTGATCTCAATTTTTTATTAAGATCTCTGAGGGTATCACCAGATCTTAACTACAATAGAGAATGTCTCTACAGCAATTAAATATGGAGTCTTCTGGACCCCAAATCACTATAGTCAGGTTTGATGGAACTGGCTATTTAGAATGGGTTAGGTTGGTGAGACTATTTTTGAAGACTTTTGATTGTGCCTTGACTACTGTAGTCACTTCGTCGATTGTCAATAAAGAAATGGTGTATTTATGGCACACCTGACTTGGTCATGTCGTCTTTTTCTTTGCATTCTTTATTTCCTATGTTGTCAAAACATTGTAGAACTTCATTTCCTATTAGTATCAAGAAAAGAGTGATCTTCATTTCTCTCTTTATACACTCTGATGTATCTGATCCTTCACTAGTTGCATCTGTGTTTGGATTTCTTTTGTTTGTTACATTTGTGGATGATTGTTCTAGATTTACAACTGTCTATCTAATGAATCAAAAAGATGAAGTTGCTACAGATGAAGTTGCTAATCTTTCCAACTCAAACAATTTAGGAACGAAAGAACGCAAAGTAAAAAACGATGCATGACCAATTCGTGTTTAGCATACACCCTTCCTTTATTCACGATTGAAGATGTGGCTGCTGCAGTCAAGGCGCAATCTGGAGTCTCTAAATAGTACAACCCTCCAATTTTACGTTTTTGCTCAAATGTCTTTCCTGTTTTCAAGTCCTGGAATACACAATTCGAAGGTAAAAAAAGTTATACTGCACTTTAAGGTCTTTGTGAAATTACTAACTGATAGGAGGTTATTAGAAAGATTAGGAACATGTAAGGTGGATGACAAGTTAATAAAAGGAGTAACGTTTATGGTTCCCTTTCCCTTTATTGGAATAAGAGAACCATCTGCTATTTTAATTGATTCTTGATTAGAACAAGGTATATAAGAAGAGAAAAATTAACCATACTCATCATATGTTCAGTTGCTCCAAAATCTATAATCCATGGGGTTTCAGAACTAGTGATATATATATGATGCGCTAATGTAGATATACCTGATTGTCGTATGTGAGACTCAACGGAGGAAGAAGGGTCTCGAATGGAATCCTGTTGCTTGAGATCCAGGAGCTCTCTTTTAGGAATAGTCACCAACTCTTCTTCAGGTCCAAAGGAGATGATATCTTGCTGGCCTTGAATAACTGGGGCATTACTTTCACTGTTTTGTTGCTGAATTTGCCCTTGGAAAATTTTGCCTTGGGTGTCCAACTAGATCCCAACATGTGTCCCGTGTGCGTCGAGTCTTCTCATAGTGGGTGAACTTTAATTTGTCGTCCTCATCAGATCTGGGGTTTCCACAGCCACGTCCACAGTCCCCCATCTCAGCCTCGACCATGGATCCCAAAGCGTTCTGCAACTTGAGTACCGCTAAAACTTGTGAATAAGGCCGATCTTTCAGTTTCACCCATAGATACTTCCATTGTTTTGCATTCAGTCTCTTCATGCTGAAGAAGGGAGAAAACAGTATAACTGATGGAAAGGTCTTGCCACCGAGGATATTTACCTTAATTGTTTCATACTATCCATTAACTCCCCCCAAAAGATAGAAAATCTTCCTTTGTTCTAGTCTCGCTCTATTCCTTTGCTCAAGAAGAACACTATCTTGTCTAATGCTTGCTTAGTTTATCCCAAAGACCATGTAGATGAGCATAATAGTCTACCAGTGACAAGTCATCCTCTTTAAAATCATTGATTTGTTGCTCCAATTCATAACCATTGCAATATTTTTCGTATGGGAATAGAACTCAAAGGCGGCCTCCCATAATTCCTTAGAGGTATTGTAGTTTATAAAGAATCTTGACTCATATTCCGTTGCACTGAAAATAATATCTAATTCATAATAGCCATACCTTCATCCTCCCAGTCTGCATGTTTAGCTTCCTTCAGGTCAGGTTTAACCACATGGCCGCCAATGTATCCCACTTTTTTCTTTCCACCCAAAAATAGTATAACTGACCTGGTCCACTCCAAAAAATTTGGTTCCATTGAACTTGACTGTGCTGATTTGGGGTCCATATGACTCGATATTTGATACCTGTAGAGACATTCTCTACTGTAGTTAAGCGCCTGTTACGCGCTCAGTCCTTAAATCAACAATTGAGATCAAGTTACACCCTTAGTTCTTAATCAACAATTGAGATCAAGTTACACCCTTTGATCTCTTCAAATAAAAGGTTTTACAGATCTGGTTACATCATCAAATTTGATCACACTCCCTTTTTTTTAGAAAAACATAAAAAAAAACACTAACAATACTTCTTTGATTCGGGTACACAAACCCTAATCCATCCAACAATTTGGTGTTCGAATAAATACTTGGTCAGCATCCAGAATCATAAAAAAACTCAGCTCCATTGGTGCAGATGCTGCTGAAAAACGTTGGGGTTTTATGGCACCCAATGGATGACGTCATCCCTAAATACAGTTGTGCACCTTTTTGAAGGTCGTCCCCTGCTATAGTACCTATGATACCATCCTTATTGATTGTCGGGCTTTGATACTAAGTTGAAATTAAAATAGAGAAAAAAACAGTTTGGTAGGGTCTAGTGGAGAAAGAGAGGAAAAAAAATAAAAATGATGAAGAAGAAGAAGGGAGAGAGTTTGGAGCCCCTCTTTCAGAAGGAATCTCACTGAAGAGGAAACTAGACTCTTCATCTCTCTTTCAGCTGCTTTGCACCCCTTTTTCTTAGCTCCGGTTGGGAAGGACACTTTTGTATGGACTCTCACTCCATCCGGTACATTTTCAGTGGCCTCTTTTTATAAAAAACTCATCCAACCTCCTACCTTCCCTCTTAATCCGATCTTCATCCTCTCTAAGGTCTGGCACACCATTGCTCTACCAAAAGTTCAGGCGTTCAATTGGATTGCCTGTTGTCAAAGGGCTCTCACAGTTGACCAGATCCCAAAAAGAGGCATTCCACTCCCCAATAGGTGTGCCATGTGCATGAGTGACGAGGAATCAAACCCTCACCTTTTCATTCACTGTAGTCTTGCCTACGATCTGTTGTGAAAGGTACTTCAGTTGTTCCACTTTCAATGGGTCACCCCACCCTCGGTCATGGCTCTCATCTCTTCATACTACGTATGCCATTGGTCGAAAGCCGGTAGAACTTTGTGGAAGTCTACCATTGCTACAACTTCCTGGGTAATTTGGTTAGAAAGGAACGAGAGAATCTTCCAAAGGCATAAAAATGAAGTCCTAGTGCTTTTCTATAAGGTTACAACCCTAATAACGTTTTGGGCCTCTAATCATAGGGCCGTTGTGGGGATCCCCGCAAATACGTTTCTCAGCCAATGGGAGAATATTCTTAACCTCTAGCCACATAAGACCCAAAGACCTCACAACTGGCAGCCTCCTCCAGAAGGTGCCATAAAGCTCAACTTTGGTGGTTGTTTGCTGGGTAACCTGGGCTCGTCTGGAGCTGGAGGTGTCTTTTGTGATCATAAATGCAATATCACTCAGAATACTTGGGACAGGAAGACTCCCAATATGCAGAAGCCATGGCTTTTCTTATGGGTCTCAAAAATTTTAACCCTTCATGGGGCTCAATCTTGGTGGTGGAAGGAGACTCCAAAAGTGTCATTTCCTGGGCTGCTGGCACTACAACACCTCCTTGCTACCTCTCCACTATTTTTGATGAAATTGATTTCATATGCAGGGATATGAAAGTCTCTTGGAGGTATACTTGGCAGATGTCGAACGAGTTTGTCGATCTTCTCGCTAAAGACGGAACAAGGGCCCGTCCTGAAGACCCCGCCTGGTCCATCTCCTTTTTTGCTCTGGAGCCTTTTTTGCTCTGGACCACATAGGGCGTCTAGGGGTGTAATTAGTCACACCTACTCATCTTGTAATTGGGCGCTCCTATAAGCCCCATTTTTTGTTATACTCAATTTTTGTATAAGGCCGCTGGACCAAATTTTTTGACCGAGAGACCCGTCTCGTGGGTACTCCAGGTCCCATCCTCCCCCCCTCTTCTATGTACTCTCTTTCCTTACAACAATACAATGTTAACTTTAGCAAAAAAAAGAAAAAGAAGAAGAAGGGAGAGAGAGACATGTGAGAGATAGAGAGGGAAAGTGAGTAACTTAGAGGTAACTTGTGATCTCTACCCCTCTTATAACATTAAGTGATGACCCTAATTACAATTTATGGACAATACCACCCTTTAGAGACATAAGACAATTAATGACTAAAGAAAAGATAAAGGACAATTATGTCCGTCATATATAATAAAACTTATTCCTTTTATTTCCAATGTTTTCTTCTACTTCTATTCGTTTTCTTAATCCGAATATATACCTGTTAACTCAATGACTGAAACTATTTTATTTGGAAAGGTTTAATTCTTACTTTTGTAAGTGGCAAGTGGTTATTGCGACACATTGAAGGATCATCAAAGCCTCCAGTTGAGTTTCTTCCAACACAAGAGATTAATGTAGATGTAACCACTAAGAAAGTTGCTTACTTGAAGCGCACTTATACTGATTGATTATCTAAGGATCAGAACCTCATCAGTTCTATTTGTTCCACTCTTTCGGAGGAACTTATTCTGCAGGTAATTAATTTACGAACTACTATAGCATTATGGGAGGTTCTTTATGACTTTTTTGAAGTTTGCTTTGTTCTTGTAAAAAAAATAACATTTCAACCTCTGAATTTTATGACAAGATAAAAGCCCTTTTGTAATCTGCCTGTTCTGGTGCATGATCCTCTAATTGAAAGGGACAAGGTCCATTATATTTTGAGAGGTTTAGGGATAATTATAAAGTGTTTGTGTCCTTTGTGTTGATGAATACTCCATATCTCATTTAGTTATTGTTGCAACATGAAGTGTTATTCAAACTTAAAATCCTCATTGGATAAGTCTTCTACGACAGATTCTCATCTCTTTTTATACTCAAACAGTAATTCAATTATTAATACATGCTGGAATTGAAATTGTGGTGGAAGAGGTAGAGGATATAGAGGTAAAGGACATGAAGATCGAGGTGGAAGAACTAATTTCCATCCTAATGGGGGTTGTGGTTTACTACCTGCCAGTAGGATCATTTGTCGCTTCAGATGGTGGTGTTCTGTGCCAGATATTGGCTGCTAACTCCTTTAATCCAATCTTCAGTTTTCATTGTAGGTCCAAGAAGAGGTCGTCCTCAATAGCTCAATAGAGAGAGTGCTGATTTAAGAGAGGGCTTTGGAGAGAGAAGGCTTAGGGCTTACCAGGAAATAGAGATGGTGATGATGCTCTTCTAGGGCTTTGAGATGAGCATGAGAGGGAGAAGAGATGAGCATGAGAGGGAGAAGAGGATGTGCGAAATAGAGAGGAAAGTGGTTTTTGGGATTGCTTTTTTTTTTTCTTGGGCAGCAAATAAGGGGATGGCTTTTTTTAGATAGAGATGCGCACAATGGATAATCCATCACGCACATAAAAGATTTTCCAGCCCTTCCTGTGTGTAATGGATATCATGATTTTTGGGAAAATCTTGTGTAATGTATTGTCATTTCCTTATTATTAAAATGTACCCAAACAGTGTAAATACCATATTTCCTAGTAATCTATTACCCTGTAATATATTTTCAAGTACCCAAACGGCCCCTGAGGGAATTGTTATACACGTATGCTCCCATAAGAGCAAGCTATTTGCACGAGAGCATGCTATATGCGCTCATGTTAATATTTGATACTTTGTGTTTGATAAATTTCCCTGTAATAAATTCTCAAAGCAAAGTACAAACACAGTAATATACTAAGGGCCTGTTTGGATCGGAGGAAATTAGGAATCTTGGATGTTCGAAATCCAAGAAAATCCATAGATTTTCAGTATCAAGGATTCTTGTCATGGATTCCACAAATCTCTTGTTTGGATAAACTATACGAAATTCGTGGATTCTTTACAATGTGGAAGGAATTATCATACAACTGTTAGGTGCTATGATTGTTATAAAACCCAGCCCATAGAATGTCAAGTTGTTGCCCCAAATCATTCTTTGGAGAACTTGGCTATCACTTCACCTACAAAGACAGGTTGGGTTGTGGATAGTGGTGTTGTAAATCATGTATTAGGTGATAGTGATATGTTTTCATCCCTAATTCCTACTCTGGTAATGGTCAATTGTGATTGGTGATGGAACCTACCTCAATATCACTCATGTAGGAAATGTCAAAGTTCAGTCTCCTCCTGTGGTCCTATTTATTTATCTAATATTCTCTTTGTTCCTAAAATGCATCAAAATCTTATTCATGGTTAGGCCGAGAAAGTTCTATTGCATGTGTATTTACCCCAGATTTTGTTTTTTTGAAGGAACAACAATCAGATAACATGCGCTAAAGGGTCTTGTTGGGGACAACTTTATATTCTCGACGATCATGTTAAGAAGAAGCTCTTGTTGTTCTTTTCTTCTCTTAGTGTCAATAAAGATGCAAGTGTTTGGTGTCATTGTTTTGGTCATTGAAGTCTTGAGTTTTTGAATAAATTATGTAAAGAGGCCTTAATACCCATCTAATCTTGAGATTCAATCTTTGTTTGTGTGTCATGGATGTCAATTGAGTAAAATTGTGAAACTTCCATTTATGATTCACAATAAAAGAGCTTACGCTCTGTTTCATTCAATGATTGAAAAGTCGTCCGCCCGACTACCTAGGCTGACTTTTGGATGAGCCGCCTAGGTGTTTATAAATTGAACACTATTAGGCAGCCCGAACTAGGCGCTCGGCTAGGTGGTTGAAAAGGCGGCCACCTAGGTGGCCTGCACGAGTTTGGTTGAAAGAAATTTCGGGAGGGGGCAAAAAATGTCATTCTACCCCTTTAAAAGGGGGGATAAGGGTTTGGGGGTTCATTCTTGCCCCCAAAAACAATTTCAGTGAACGTTAAAGTAAGAAACAACTTGAAAAAAACTAGATTTGAAGATTTTTTGAGAGATCGAATTTTTTTTCGAAATCCTCGAATGGTCACGATATTAAAGGATATTCATCCCCAATCTTTTTGAGGCTTATAGGGGTTGTAAAAGAGGACATTTGGTATCCCAAACATTTCGGTTAGGCCTGAAATCGAGTCCACTTTAAGAAGGTTGGTATATTTCAATAGTTTTCATTAGGTTTTGTATTTTTTCCCCTTAATGTCTAATGATATTATTATTTGTTATTTGTATTTTTTCTTTGATACTTTGTGATATATATTTGATATGTTATTGTCTATTTACTAATGTTATTAGTTATTTTAATAATTGCTTAATTCTTAGTTGCTCATTAAATAATTGCATGTGCAATGTGTTTTCTTGATGTATGATTCATAAAGCATAATTGTTTTATTAGTTAGTTTAGTATTTGCTTAATGCTTATTAAATAATTGCATGTGTGATATTCTTTTTCGATTTTGTGTTATATCATTGCAATTTAATCTGTGCTTCCGGCTTCCAACATCTTAACAATATGTTATGTACAAAACTTATTAAATAATAAAACAAACAATTCGATATATAATAAAATGGGGGGAGGTGTGGGGGAACATCCATTGAGGGAACATCCCAGTGATAAATGACATGCATCCATTGAGGGAACATCCCTCTTTATACCATCTTTATAATTTTTCCCTTCTGGAAATGATAGGAGGCATCGTTTAGAAGCACTTAACTCTCTACTCTTCTTGAACAAGCAATTTTATATGGCTTTGGATGGGGATCAGTCTTAGGATGCAATTTGTTCACCTTTTCTTGTTGGGCTATGTTCTTGCAATTTCCTCCATCAACAATTGCATTATATACTTTGCCTTCTCATGTGCAATTTCCTCTGGTTCATAAGCAACTCTCTTTAGGAGCTCGGGGTGATGTCATGAATTTTTGGATAAGTAGTCTCCCGTTGGAAAGTTTTGACTTAATATTCAGTGAGCGCTTCTAGTTTCTCATCATAAATGGGCACCTTCGTATTCATTCATGTATTCCTTATGTTCTACACCCCATTAAGCTGCTACTATATCAAATCTTCAATAGAAGAGGACTTGAGATGGACTATGTGACCAGGCAAGTGAATGACGATTAAATTTTTTCGATCTTTTCTCTTGTATTGCCACCTGAATTGCCCACAAGTCTCCAATTACAATGTATATGTAAACCAAATAAAATGCCAAGAACTCTCACTTGCTTGCCATTAAAACAACAATTACATTGATATCATAGATTTGGAAATTGCACAAAAGATGTGCATAAACCAAGAGAGCATGAATCAGTAAGAATACCACATACCTTACCTCAGGCTACCCCCAAGGACTTCGTACACCCCACACCAGGTCTCATTCACTAATGGCCCACTTGATCTCGGTTCAAGAACTTGTCTCACAACTTGGGAAGCCTAGGCAAAACCAGCAAAGAGCATAACATGGGATATCCTTGACCGAGGCTCAACATTTGAGCATAATGCCAAGACCTAGGGCTAGGCTATCTGGCTTGGGCGTGCCACCCCTTAGGGTTTGGTCTCTTTCCTAAACCCTAATCTTAGAGAGGGAAGAAGAGAGAAGTTTAGAGAGGGGCATGCCAACCCCTTGAGGTTCTGGAAGAGAGAGAGAGAGTTAGGGTGAAGAGAAGAACCCCCTATAGGTAGTTTATATAGAACAATGGCTAGGGTTCTAGTGTTAGAGTTTTTCCATCATTATGAGATTTATTCTTGACCTTTGATCTTGAGGACCTGTGGGGTGAAGAGATCTCATGCATTCATTCCTTAGATCAGCCATCATGATTAAAGGAATGAGGTGGTATTATCCCTCAATTTGCATAACTCCATTCCCATCAAATATTATGTAGAGAAAGTATTAAAACTATTCAATTTATTTTCTTACACTTTCCCTTTTGAAAACAATCAGAATCTCTACACAAACGGTTTTCTAAAAGTTTCAAGTCAACACATAACTTAATTGCCATATTTCAATTTAGGAAAGTATGGAGGAGGTGGGGCGCACCACCCATAAGGTGGCCATGTGGGCCCCACACCCCATATATTGGTGAGCCCAATGGGCCCCAATGTCTTAAACATTATTTTCAGATAATATAATAATTTTATAAGGCCTCTAAATATTTTATTTTTCTCTCTGATTAAAATAAATTTAGAAATTGATTTTTCCTTATTTAAAAATTATTTTTCAATAAAATGAAATACCTAGAGATGTTTAAAAATTCATTTTAGTTATCTAAAAAATAACTAAAACATGTTTAAATACATCTAAGAAGATTTGATGGGAATTGGATCCATAGAGGTAGGATTAATTTATTGAGGACTCCATCCTCTCTAGAGATCGTATCTCACTGCACCTTCTCAAACTAGCCCAATAGTTCTCATGCCCTTTGCAAGGGTTCATGATTGAGCTATCAAAGTCTATCAATAAATGAAGGAGATACAATCCTAGACCATGGATTATAGGTGCCTCCTTGAGGACAAGTCTAGGCCCCATTTCAGTGGTATGCGGCATGGGTCCTTCCAACAGAGTCTAGTACTGTAGGGAGTCTTCTCTTCTGCACATGTACATGTCACAGACCCTTATTCAAAAAGGCTGCTTCCTTGACGACTATCTAGTGTATATGCCATGCAATGGAAATGATGAGGATTTAGGTCCGTCCTTTTAGGCTATCCATCTCACACATGGGTCAAGTCCATGTCCCCTAGCAAACTGTCCTGGGCACAACTCCAACCTCATAAAGGGATAATACCAAATCGAAAACTCTCATCGGTTGTGCTTACACAATGCTCAGGACTACGGGTTTTGAACATCACATTGAGCCATAGCCAGTCAAAACTCATGTCAATCTAGGCATTAGAAAATGCCTTTCAGTCCAATGTTGATCACACTCCCATTGGAGCTAATATTTCACTATATGTTTTCAGTACATGCTCTCATAAGGCCTTTAAATTGCCACATAACCCCAACAAGACTTGTCTACGGTTACCCGCTCTTGAACTTGAAGCGAGTGAAAACCTCTCACTGGTCTCAGTTGGTGACTCAAACCAAAGCTGTATCATCTCCTTTACAATCTGAACATGTGCTGTCAACATCTTATTTTCGAGAGGGAATAGTATGGAAACCATGTCATTGACTTCTACTATGAATTTGTGTTGGGGTTTATGGCCTTTAAAGGCCTAGAGAGAATGTTAAAAATAATATCTATAGTGAATTATGCACTTCAATTGGAGAGAGAGTGTGTGTTGATTGATCAAGGGTTGGGCGGTTCATGGCCCTGGTTAAGTCCAAAACCCTTATCTCTTAGTATGTAGCACGACCGAAAAGGCTTTATAGTGGATCAACCCTTGTCGGCCTATGAGAGCGAGAACTGTGTGGTCTTCTGTGTGCGATTGTATACCTATAAGAGTGAGAGCAAAAGCCTCAACAAACTTCTGCATGGCATGTATATATAATAGTCGCATTAAAAAGAAGCTTGCCTATAGAGGAACTGTGTACATATACATAGAGAGAGCCCCTAGAGAGAGCCCCTTTTGTATTGTAGTGTTAGGTGCTATACTAGCTCTTAGAGAGGGGAGGAGGGGGGGAACTGAAATCCACATTGTGGGATTACGCTTCTACTGTTTAGTGGGCCAACTTCTACAAGTCAATTATGAGTCCCTGCACAAGATTGTGGGTCATGGGTCTTTGTTGGGTTGGTTTCAGAAGACAGTTGTGGGTCATGGTTACAGGGTTGGGTGGAGTGCCCCTATAGTCAATAATTTTGATCTATTGGTACCAGCTCACTTCTAGATATTATATTTTTCGTATAAAAAATGTTTATGTGAATTTTAGAATTTTTTTTTAGAATTTTTGAAATTTATTTCCGTCATAAAATATTTAAAACGGTATTTTTGAAATGTTTAGAATAAGAAAGGGCACATATGGGGAACTTGGATCCAGCTCCTTATGTGTGCCACCCGCACATGGTGCGATATGTGACATATGGGGCGCACTTGAGGCCCATAGGGGTGGCATCTGACCATTTACGTTTGAAATAAGGTGGTCACAATATCTATGACTGTGTACATTTTGAGATTCTCGAGATTCACATTGGAGCAACCGGCTCTTTAGGTTCGACAGTTGGTAGCTTTTGAATTTTTTAATATATATTATTGTACCCTATTAAGATCATTGTCAGGTTTTGTTTTTCTCTCCCTCTCTCTCCCAGCAAAAGGATTCATGTCAGAACCCCCAAACCCCTTTTTGCTCACCCAAAAAACCCAAAAAGCTCATCCTTGTTCTCTCCCTATTTCTCTGTCTAACGCAACCTTTGCTCTCACCCATCTCACTCTTTCTTTCCATAAACCTCTCTCTTCTTTGTTTTTCTCTCTCTATCCCAACCTCTGTACCCTATTCTTGAAGCCTCCATCCTTTCTCTATGTTTATCTTTCTAACCTGCCACTCCTTTGTTGCCTTCTTCAATTGTCCCTCTTCTCTCTTTGAGAGCTCAGTTGCCTTCTTCAATCCTCGAGAGAGAGAGAGAGAGAGAGAGAGAGAGAGAGAGTACGTAAGAAGAACGAAGACGACTACTCGTCGACTACTACGTACGACTAAAGTAAAGTATACTAACTAAATTAGTTACGTTACCTTTACCCTTTTCCCTTT
>NW_006499364.1:134517-145671 GCF_000471905.2 Amborella trichopoda
CGTTACGTTACGTACGTTACGTCGTACGTACGTACGTACGTACGTACGTACGTACGTACGTACGTACGTACGTACGACGAGAGAGAGAGAGAGAGAGAGAGAGAGAGAGAGAGAGAGTACGTAGAAGACAAGAAGCCATCTGCATACTGCATAAAGATATCAAATATGTCACTTTTCCCTCTTTGTTGCGTCTTTTATTGTGTCATTCTCTTATGCTTTAAATGGAATGGGGCCTTTCCCATCTCTCATACTTGCTTGTTGTTGTGGTTACGCTCAAAGGCTGCCTGTATGAAACTACTGGGTTTATTAGTTTATGTTTTTCTGAGAGATTGGAAAAAGTGACTTTTATGGAATCTTAAGGGGTGATATGATCAACAATCACTTGTTTTATTGTGGTGGACTAGAGCAACAACATCCTTATAGAAAGATACTATTTGTTCAAAATTTTGTATGTCATGGTGGTCCTGGAACATTGGGCTTGCAATCCTCTATGGTGTAAAATATCATTTTTTGGTATCATTTTGCTTTGTGTTAGTTTTCCGTCTTTTATTTTCTGAATATATTTTATGTATAGTAGGTGCTCTCTGACGCAACTCCAACTTTTAATGTCATGATCCATCCAAATATTGAAGTACACGTAGCTCCCCACCATGCATTTGTCTGTTAGTCTTCTCCCAAACTCAGCCTACTCTTTGTCGCACTTGGAGTCTCTCTATGAAGTTAGAAAGTGGAAGCATGGTTATGTTCGTAAAAGTTCACCCAATTTTTGTAGCATAAGCCGCTCTATTATGAATTCGACCACTAATTTTGGCAGCTCGATGGACACGGTACGTATCTTTTATATATCTTCATAGCTAATTTAAGGGTATTGAAGCAACTTAAATTACTAATTAAATACATATGGCTTCTTGTCTTCTACGTACTCCCTCCCTCTCTCTCGCTCTCTCTCTCTAGAGGATTGAAAATGGCAACTGAGCTCTCAAAGAGAGAAGAGGGACAGTTGAAGAAGGCAACAAGGGAGTGGCAGGTTAGATAGATAAACACATAGAGAGAAGGGAGGTTTTGAGGATTGGGTACAGAGGTCGGGATAGAGAGAGAAACACATAGAAGAGAGAGGTTTGCAGACAAAGAGTGAGATGGGTGAGAGCAGAGGTTGGGTTAGAGAGAGAAACAAGGAGAGATGGAGGATGAGCTTTTTGGGTATTTTTGGGTGAGCAAAAAGGGGTTTGGGGGTTTTGACATGAATCCTTTAACTGGGAGAGAGCGGGAGAGAAAAACAAAACCTGACATTGATCTTGATAGGGTACAGTAATATATATTAAAAAATTCAAAAGCTACTGGCTACCCCAACTTGAAGAGCCGGTTGCTCCAGCGTGAATCTCGAGGATCTTCAAATTTACACGGTTATAGTTATTGTGGCCACCTTATTTCAAACGTAAATGGTCTGATGCTATACATTCCCAATTTTTATTTGGTAGTGTTTTTTTATATTAAAGTTAGTTATGTCAAAATAAACTTTTAAAAGAAAAGATTGTGTCCTAGCTTTGTGGGAGATTTTTTGATTGAATAAATGTTGTCTTTTGACTTTTTACAAATTTTAAAAAAGATAATAGGAAGTTCTAGATTGGGTATAGTCTTATTCAAATTAGAAGTTGGAGTTGCGTCAAATTATAAGGGGATAACGTTCGTAATAATCATTCCAAAATCATGATGGCAGATTTGTGAGAATGCTTACTCAGGTTTGTTCTCTTTCACCACAAGGATTTCCTAAGTTCCTATTGGTCAAGCTCTATGATTGGATAGGCAATACCTTGAGGAGGAATTATAATCCAAACTGGAGGAGGAATTCTTTCTATTTAACTGCCATTGAGACCCTCTATTTCTACGTACATATTTCTCTCTCCATGCAGCAAAGCTCTCTCTTTCTCTCATTAATTTCTTTTTCTATCTTCTCCCTTCCAAAAAAGGGTCATGCGGCTCATGCCACCCAAATTTGAATATGACTAAGTGGGGCTTTACTGTTTGGAGAAGAGAAAGGGGTACGCCCAGCGATAGGAGGGTTCTATGCCTTTAAGCCCAACCCTAATTTGTTCCTTAGAGTTCCTACAAATCCTTGTTAGGTTTTTGTACTCTCTAAAACCCTAGAGTAAGAGCTACTGCCTATGAAAGCTTCCCATCTCTAAAATCCAGCATGACCAAAAGAATAAAAGTGCACCATCGATCAAGGAATTGGGTGTGGGGTGTATCAAGTCCAGTGGGGGTACTTTAGGCATGATCACGTAAGTCTTTTCGGCTGTTATTATTTAATTTTCTATCATAATTCTATATTTTCTGTAAATTTTCAGGGCCATATATTGTACTTAAATTCATAGTGGAAGATTGTAAATTGCTCCTGGGTTGTGTCTATTTGCTTTGGTAGTAATGGGTTGTGTCTATTTGCTTTGGTAGTAAAAGGAAAGGTCTTTGGTTGTATTTAAGGTTATATTTTGGATTTACTGCACTGTTTCATGGCCCATGTTAGTGGAATTCATGTATATTAATAAAAGAAAAGGATTTTTTTTTAATTTATTACCTTCAATTCCACGCAATGTTCAATAAGCCGGGAGCGGCCGTGTAGGTGGTGGGGGGGGGGGGGGGGCAGGGCCTCCTAAGCGCTAAGGCGGCTGCCTAGGCGGGCGGCCAGACCCAAAAAATACCATTGTATTTTTTTTTATTTTTTATTTTTATTTATTTTTTATTTTTTTGTTAAAAAAAATGTTTAGATTGTAACTTTATAACTTTAGATTGTAAATGAAATAATTATAACTCAAAATGAACATTAAAAGATAAAATGAACTCAAAATGTCATTTAAATCTCGCAAATCACAAGTCACAAAAGTTTCAAAAGTCATTAGCAAAAAGTCATATGAACTCATATCTGACCAACAAAGGCCACAAACTCAAAAAGTCTTCTTCACCCCACAAATATGATGAACTCAATTATGAGCTTGAGTTTCAGCATCACTATGAGCACGACGTCGTTGTCTGGCATGCAGTCCACCTGAATCTGACGATGATGCCAAGCACATCAGAGTCATCCTTCTCCTCCACATAAAAACCTTCTTCCCTTGTCTCCTCTGAGTCTACATCCTCCACTTCCTCCAAGATCGTTGTCCTCCTCCTCGACTGCACCTTCTTCTTCCCCTTTCCTGTCCCTTTTCTTGGGCCACTTGCTTCCCCTTCCTCTGTGTTTGGGATGTTGTAGCTCTCACTAGGCTCGATGCGAAACCAGCCGCCTCTTGCACTTGGGTCCATGTGAAGCTCTCTCCCTCGAATACATGCTCATCCTCGGCATCGGGCTCGATTAATGACTGCCTCATTGCCGGTTCCCTTTCGCTATCAACAAGGCGAAGCACTTTCACAAGTGGCTCAAAAATATGAATGCTAAACTTAACCCCACTCCAAAACGTAGTAGATATAATAATGTCATAGACTTGTTTTCCCTTGGCCTCCTTAGACCACTTACTCTCTTTGCATTCGTCAGATACAAACATGGTTCGCTGCCTATCCTTCTGTTCATTCAAAGAATCTAGAGACGAGAATGAGGTGGCAAACCTAGTGACCCCCGGCCTCACCAAGTCAGTCCCACTTGTAAATTCCCTCATCATCGCCAAGACATGGCTGTGGCTATAAATGAAAATAGTTATGACGTTGGCTTTTTCGAATATCTCATGCACCGATTTCTTTGTACGAATCTTTTCAAGCATGAAATCTATACCTTGAACCATGCAAGGAGTCTAAAAAATGTGCGGCTTTGAGGTTTCCAACATTCTAGCAGCTGCCATGTTGGCCTTAGCCATATCTGTGACAACCTGCACAGCATAATCTGCCCCTACCTCCTCAATGCATTGATCCACAACACCAAATATGAAGGTCGCATCATGAATCTTGTTGGATGCATCAATGGACTTCAAAAAGATAGTTCCCACGAGGCAATTAACCATTAAGTTCATGACACTCCTAGACCTCCTATCGGTTCACATATATGTCATAATAGTCACCCCAAATCTGCCCAAGCATCCTTGTGTGTCTTCAGATGGTCGTTTGTTAATTCCACCTCTTTCCTCAACAAAGGTCCCTTGAGCTCCTAAGGTGTAGGAGGCTTATATCCTAGGCCAAACTGCCCCATTGCCTCAAACATAACAATGAAGCTCTTTAAAGTGGCAGTGTTAAATGGTGGACCTGCTTGATAGTACCATTTAGCAGCGTATTGGTTCACTCTTTCTCTCTCCTGCTTCTTTAGAGTAGTATTTAAAGCACTTTGTATCGGCTCCCTTTCGCGAACCACCACATTGGGATCGGGATGTGAGAAGTATGTATCAAGAGGCCCATCTTCTTCGAGGTCTATTTATGGAGCCTCCTCCTTCTTCATCTTCATCATATTCAGGTCCATTGATGGTCACACTAGACCTCAAGTCTTCATGTCTCTCTGGATCTCTAGACCAATTGTTTCTTCTTTTGGACCCCTTGTTTCTTTCCTGACCTCTCCAAGGACTTGAGTACATGACGCTATATCCCCTTTTATGGCGGCCAAATGCTTTTTCACTCTATTAATGCCAACAGTGTACTTATTTTTGCAAAACTTGCAACCTACTCTATTCTTATCATTAGGGTTAGAACAGTAAGCATATTTTCAACCCGAATCAGTTTGTCTACTTGAAGCTGAGGAAGACATTTCACCTTCAACCTTTATCTATCAATTATCAACTTAACACCTGAGCCTGAAAAATAGACAAAGAAAACAAGGTCAAACTTGAAAAATTTAGAAATGGTTATCTAATAAAATTGCAATGATATCTAAAAAATTACATATAGGAAGCGACATTGACCCTTTAATATATTGGCTTCTTATTAAGCCCAACAAATAAATTTAGGTAACACATACACATCAAAATTCCAATGATATAACACAAAATCAAAAAAGAATATCACACATGCAATTATTTAATAAGCTATAAGGATTAAGCAAATATTAAACTAGTTAATAAAATAATTATGCTTTATGAATCATACATCAAGAAAACACATTGCACATGTAATTATTTAATAAGCAATTAAGAATTAAGCAATTATTAAACTAACTGATTAAATAATAATCCAAGATTCCAAATAGACAATAACATATCAAATATATATCACAAAGTATCAAAGAAAAAATACAAATAGCAAAAAATAACATCATTAGACATTAAGGAAAAAAATATAAAACCTAATGAAAACTATTGAAATATACCAACCTTCTTGTAGCAGACTTGATTTCGGACCAAACCGAAATGTTTGGGATCCCAAATCTCCTCTTTTACAACCCCTATAAGCCTAAAAACGATTGGGGTTGAATATCCTTTAATATCATGACCATTTGAGGATTTCGAAAAAAAATTTGATCTCTCATAAAATCTTTAAATCTAGTTTTTTTTCAAGTTGTTTCTCTCTCTAAAGCTCACTAAATGTTTTTTTTGGGGGCAAAAATTACCCCTCCAAACCCTTATCCCCCCTTCTAAGGGTGTAAAATGACCTTTTTTGCCCCCACCTAAAAATATTTTTCTTCCATAGCCCTGCGTGCCGCCTAAGCGGGCGCCTTTTACCACATTACTGACCGCCTAATCGGTCGACCGACCGCCTAGGCGGACGCCTAGTTCTGGCACCTAACAAGTACTGCCTTAAGAACGCCTGAGCATTTTTTAAAAATAGCCGCCTAGACGGCCGCCTAGTCAATCGGGCGGCTGACTTTTTGAACATTGGTTCCACATAGCGACAACTTTCAATTTGATGCCACCATGTCTTGTAGATGCACCTTCTCTGATGCAGTTTTGTTTCAACGCCTCTTCAACCTTACTAACATGCTGATACACTTTATCTACTTTTCAATGTCAATTTTCGGAAACCTCATCTTTGATCTGAAGCTTTAGTCCTTTAATATAACAAGCTACGGAGAATGAACTCCTCGGTTTCTTGCAGCCCATTTGCATTGAGAGTTTCTAAGACTCCTCTTTGTACACTTCTCTCCTTGCCACATGCTCTAAATTTTTGGAATAGAGCTTCGGCATAATCATACGGTAAGAACATTGGGTGCATATGTTTGTTCATTTCTCCCAATTGGCTAGTTTGCTCTTATCTTTCATCTCTCTGTAAGTTTGCAATTGTGACCACCAAATTGATGCATGATCCCTAAATCTAGTTGCGCGAATTTTGGCATACTAACGTTTCTGGAGATCCTTCCATCCGAAAAAGTTCTCCATGGTGCTGATCCAATTAAAAAAACTTCTAGGTCAATGTGTCCTTTGAACTCCGGTACATCTACCCTTATCCCATTGGCTTGAGCATATTCTAGGACTTGAATCACCCCCATCTCCTAGCCTCTCTTCTTTTGGCTCTGGTTGTGGACCATGGTGATAGTAGGGTTTAGATTGATTCCTCAAGAATCCTCTAAGTCTAATCCAGCCTCAGAGCCGAATTCTGGTTGTGTATCACATATTGCATCGATTGATCTAATCTTGCTCGAATATCTTGAATTTCATCCTCCATTTGAAGAATTTCTCCATGGGCCCCCTCAAACACAGCCTCTCCTTTCAATGATTATGATTTGTCGGAGATTTCTTTGTGATAGGATCCTGCTTTGATACTAGATAATGAAACCAGTAAATGAGTAGAAACAAACACAAGAGCTAACCATTTAGCAGTCTTGTTAATTAGATTGGAAATTCATCACTCTATTTTCAGGCAAAATAGAAGACATCTTATAGACTCCAAACCTAAGTCCATATGCTTCTAAGGACTCTCACGAAGCCACCATACATTGGATGACACCCTCAAAGGCTCTGCTAAATCAATAAAAATTCTTTCAAAACTATCCCTACTAACCTTTTGACAATTTCAAAACTACTATTTTGTAAGTTTATTGAAGACTTGGAGAGTTGGAACCTTGGAGTCCCTGTTATTATAAAATATGGAGAGTTGGACACTATTACTAATACATGGCCCATTATACTGGTTGGAATTTTGAAATTTTGAACAAGTTTATTCTCAACATTGGATATGTCATATGTTTGTATATAAAAAAGAAGGTTACAATATTTTCAAATACTAAATTACAAAGTTGACACAAATAGCTTATATGGGTGTTTGGACAACACATGTATAATTTTAAGAATTTATACTTCAGGACGCTTGAGGTTCTGGGCGCCTGCTTAGACGCCTGACTGGGCGCTAGGGGCTGCCTAGCATTTTTCTGAAACCTTGGACTGGCTTCATCCAATGGAACGAGACCCTGCTATTGACTGAATGAATTTTCTAAAGGAAAATATCTCTTAAACCAGACTGGTTTTTGGCCCAGTTTCTTCTTCAATCAAGTTAGGAGTCCTATCTGGTTTATATATACATCATTTTCATCATCATCAGAGCCATTTCCCAACTATCTGGGGTGGCTATCTAGTTTATATATACATGTGAGAATTTATGCCCAACACATGTTGGACACTCTCAGTCCTGTTTGCGAGGTTTTGTTTGTGTGGGTATTCTTTTCAAGGCAATGAAGAACTTTGTTGGACTTCTTTCACTAAGCAAACATTGGCATATAATGATTAAACTTTCTAGGATCCATGAAGCTGATTCATTCTCATTGCGTGCGATATAATGTAGGTTATTTTGAAATCCTACAATTTGTTGGGCCACAAACAAATTTATTTGTTTTAGGCTTTTGACTTCCCAAGTTTCGTGTAGACTAAAGAATTCTGTCCTTACTCTTAGCCATCAATGTGAATACTGTGGATACTCACTTGAATTGGAAATAAGAAGCGCCATTGTAAGCATACTATGTATTTTGAACACAGATTTTCCAGGGGGGTTCTTTCTTTGAAATAAATAACATTTCTCCTATGATAGCTTTAGAGATAAATCCACTTAGAAAGTATGAGAAAAACTGAGGCAATGGACCTTTCGACAGTCCTGAGTAGGATAAGTGTTTCCGTGTGCCCTCCATGATCATATCAAGAGTGACTAGCCTTGAGTCAAGGATTAAGTTTGATGGTCAAGCACCTGATAAGGAACAGTAAGGCAGTGTATGCTAAATGTTGGTTTTTCAGAGTGGTAGACATTGGATTCCTAACCTACTACCTAGGAGGTTGAGCTGAAAGGATTTAGCCGACCATTTTTTGGGCCAGGATCCTTATGCGTTCCTCATACATCTTGGTGGAAGGATTGGCGATCATTATGCATGCATGCCATGCTAACGAATTCAACAATTATCAATCATATTTACATGTGAAGACGTGCAAAACTTGAGATGTTGAATTTTACATTGTCGGAAGAGAATGTTATTTATCTGATCTCAATGCCTCTTAAGAAATATTTTTTTGCGTTCTTGCTTGTTTTTTGTGTGAATGTTTATTGCACATTCCAAATTTCAATTTTTTGTCCTAAGCCCATACAGAAATATCGAACACAAATGTACAAACTGATTTATAGACACTAATCAAACTTGCACAGATGTCAGTACAACAGCCAACAACAAAAGCTATACTAGTAAAGCCATTGCCAGGAAGCAATTGAGAAAGATGAGGAATGGGCCAGGCAGAAACCATTGCATGGGTGCTAGGGTTGACAAATCCGTGGGATTTAGGCCCGGCACCTTTGATCGTGTCCTTCTTGATGCTCCTTGTTCTGCTTTGGGATTGAGACCACGCCTTTTTGCTGGAGAAGTAAGATTTCCTTAGCTAAAGTTTGTTGTCATCATATCTTGTCTTGTATGAGCCATGGCCTTAGCTTAATGTTGATTTTCAATTATTTGTCGGTGAAATGTTTCTTATCTTAATGCTGAAAGTCATACTAACTTGAGGACATTATTTGTATGATTTGTTAGAGAAATTTCTGAACATGTAAGTGATGGCAATGTTTAACTTGCGTGAATTTCAGCCGTAAGCTGTAAATTGCTGGAATTTGTTTTAGCTTGAAAATAAACTGTTAGTTGGAACACACATCTCTATTATCTGTAAAGTCTTCTGAGTGTAAAGATTGTAATCGATAATATGTTACTCATTCCCCTAGCGTTTTTTAGGTTTAATTTGGGATTTCATCAGCAAGAGTCAACTTAATTTCTGAATTTAGATTTTTAGGGTGTGGACTTCTTATTGTATTCCATTGGATATGTGCTAGGTCATGTGGTAAAATGGGAACACCAAGTATAACTTGGAGTACACCATTCTTTATAACTTTATTCGATGGCAAACAAATCCTTTCCTAATATCTATGCGGTCTACCGGTCCTAAATTCTTTCGCAATTTTGTATCTAGATTGGAGACTAGGGCTGCCACATTATGTTTCTGAAAAAGTATAAATACAAGAGCACACAAATATCCATGGGTGCCACCTATGTTCAAAAATGTGGAATGGCTGACTCGGTGGGTGTCATGTTTCCTAGGTGGCCTAAGAGAGGAGTTTGGGGTGGATACGAGCACCCCGCCCTCTCATTCTACTGGTCTTAAGTTTTTGTTTCTGTTTTTCTTGTTTTTCTTCTTCTCATTCTCCTTCTCCTTCTCCTTCTCCTTCTTGTTCTCCTCCTCCTCCTCCTCCTCCTCCTCCTCCTTCAACTTCTCATTTCTCTTCTTCTTCTTATTCTTCTTCAGCTCCTCCTTGTCCTTCTCCTTCTCCTTCTTCTACTCCTGCTCCTCCTCCTTCATCGTCATCCTCCTCTTCTTCCTCTTCCTCTTCCTTTACTGAATTCCCTCTTTAGATCATTGAATTCCTCCCACATAACTTTGCCACCACAACCATAAACTCGATCTCCTCTAGTAGCTGTTGCTCAAAGTTGCAGCCTCCTCATGCACTTTGGGAATGGACATGTTTCGATACCAACTAATGCGGTGGATATTTTCTCAAGGAAAGAAATCCAAACAAACCATGGAGTCGATTGAATATTAAAGGGAAAGCCGACAGCCAAGCTTCATTGGCCACTTTGAATTCTGAAACCAAAGAATCAAAATCATAAGTTCTTTGATTGTGACATCAAGTCCTATTTATAAGCACTTACTCTTTAGTTCATTATATTTGGATGTCCTCGTTCCATTAAAAATCATGCTTCTCTCTAAGCCTTCTTCTTAGAGCCTAGGACTCCTATTTTATATTTTCTGGACATCCACGTGCCCAACTATTTCCTATCTTTTATTTTCTCCCACTTGCTAACAACTCTCACACAAATAGGACTTCTAAAAATCCCTAGAAATAAGGAAAAGAAAGGTCTTACCACTCTTCCCCCCATCAATATATGAAAACCGAATATGGGTCCCCTTTATCTTTTAAAGCTCAAATTGACCAATAACAAAAATGTCTAAAATTAAATAAATAGCGATAGTTAAAAATATGAATCATCTACTTCTGCATTATATTCATCCATCTAATCTTTTTAGTAGCATCAAGTCATCATTCATTCATCCATTTCTCGAGGCCCTCAAATAAGAGTCATCCTTCGTGTAATTCCCTTGATCTACAAACCCTCCAATAGAGTAGTTAAAAAAAACGCTCTAATGCCATGTCAGAGTCTAGGGAAACCCAGGAGAGTAGGAAAATAGGACTGATTCTAATTAACTGATTGTATACAATCATGAGACTATCCCTTATATGCAATGTATGTAGGATTCAAAAGACTAAAATCCCCCCTCACAAACTCTTCTGCATAACATATCCTATAAATGGAAAAGTGAACACATAGAATGAAACTTGTGACGCTTGACTCATTGTAGTCATTCATTATTAATGACATTAGCCGTGATAGCAAACGACCACTGCACCTTTTGGAGACTGAGGAATAATACTTGTTTCTATCCTAAACACTCACTTCATTTGATAGTTATGGTTAGGGATTAGGATCCCTTGTCTCATTACTGCCCTCGCATCTATCTCTCTTTCTCTCTCACTCTCTCTCTCTCTCTTCCCGCCCCTTCATTTTGCACCTCTCCATGCATCATGGGTAATGGATTTCCAATTCATGTGTTAGTTTAACTACAGTAGGGTCCCAATTGATGTGTCAGTGTTTTTGTTTTTGTTAAGACTATAGTACCAAAGAGCAAGAAGAAATCGATCAGAGGAAGAGGAGACAGGAAAGTTCGAGAGAGAGAGAGAGAG
>NW_006499364.1:146394-245615 GCF_000471905.2 Amborella trichopoda
GAGAGAGAGAGAGAGATGGGAGAAGAAGAGAGGTGCTTGGAGGCAGTCTCATTAGTGTTACACAGCCTCCAAGCCCCTCTTATCTTTTTGTATATTAATAATATGTATAAAAGACAATAATACCACAAGTATTATACTAATCTCCTAAGATGTTAAAAAAGGACAGAAATGCCCCATTACTTTAACTACAGTAGGGTCGCAATTGATGTGTCAGTGTTTTTGTTTTTGTCAAGAATATAGTACCAAAGAGCAAGAAGAAATCTATCAGAGGAAGAGAAGGAAGGAAAGTTAGAGAGAGAGAGAGAGAGAGAGAAAAGAAGAAGAGAGGTTGTTGGAGGCAGTCGCATTAGGGTTACACAGCGTCCAAGCCCCTCTTATCTTTATGTATATTAATAATGTCTAAAAGACAATATTACTCTCAAGTATTATACTAATGTCCTAAAATGTTAAAAAAGGACAGAAATTCCCTATTGGCCCCACAAACAAGACACTTTGTTAGAAGATCTAATCTGTAACACTTCCCCTCAAGTTGGAGCATAAATGTCACCCATGCCTAAATTTGGAAAAGATCATCAGAATCTGATAACAGGGCTTGATTGTCTTTAGACATCTTCATTAGCTCAGTAATTGTGAATCCCATCTCTAGCATCGAAGTTTTCGGCCACATTGACTCACATGTAGTGTGAGCCATTGATCTATTTCAGCCTCTACAACTAGACCTATCTATGGCATTCTCTTTTTAATTCTTCCATGACGTGAAATTTCCTCCAACCGATGTACAATATCTAATAGATCTTCTGTTCGATGGAAACCTACCCAGTCGGCATTAGAATAGATTTTAATGCAAAAATTTTCACTCTGCCTATAAACAAGCCCTTGACCTGGAGTCCCCTTGAGATATCTCAATATTCTTCGTATAGCCTCCCAGTGTGGGGTTTTGGGGGAATGCATGAAGTGATTTGCTACACTCACTGCGAAGGCTATACCTGATAGTACTCGTCAGGTAGATAAGTCTACTACAAGTCTTCTATACCCACCTGGATCCTCAAATGACACTCCTTGGTCCTTTGATAATTTAATATTTGGATTCATGGGTGTATCAATTAGCTTCGCGCCTATCATCCCTATTTCTGATAACAATTATATACTTCCCTTAAGACAAAATAATACGATACTTAGACCAGGCTACTTCAGTTCCAAGAAATGACCTTTGTCCTAAGTCCTTTGTCTGAGCATATTGTTGTGGATACCCCTTGACATTGTTCATTCATTTGTGATCACTCCCCATAATGACAATATCATGAACATAAACCACCAAGGCAATCATACTTGTGGATTGTCTTTGAATAATTACTGAGTGATTATATTTAACTGCATATATGCAACGATATCCAACGGATCGCTTTCCTGCTACCAAAATAGTAAGCTCCCATGTTCTATTTAATTGTATGTGTTGTCATTTCTTCATCCATTGCCCTCACCCACCTTGTATGAGTGAGCTTCCTGTAGGATTGGGAAAAAAATAGAGGAAAGTGATAAAGCAGAATTTTGATATGGAGCCAAGTTTGTAAATGTAACAAAATAGGCAATTAGATATTGAGTATGGGATCATTGGCATTTACAAATGTTTATTGGAACAATATCATTATTAGACACAAAAGTGGGATCATGAACTTGTGAATGTATAGAAACCAATTCTCTTGACTTGGAGTACAATGTAGACAATATACAAGATAATACTCCACGATATTTTTCAGTACACTTGAAAATACAACTTGCAAAATTAAATTACAGCAAGGTCACTGTAACTACAATGAGCTATCGACTTCAAAATACACTCAAATGAGAAGATACAACTGAACTAGGGTCCCTTAAACGTGAACAAAACAAGCCACAAAAGGAGATCATCAAACTACACATGCATGGTGTGCATTTTAAAACTCTGCACCACACAAATTTATAAAGCACAATTATACATCAATGAGCTCATAAAAACTCATCACAACATGATCTCCATTACATAAATATACATATGCTCAACTGTACACTGCATCATGACCATGGGATGCCAATCGGAGCTCTCAGATGCCCGGTTTACAGCCTTGAGTCTTAGCTATAGGCCATCGGGTGACATGCGATGACATACCTCAAAATCGAGCCAATTCATCATCTAACAAGTGTGAAGGCCAACATCTACTGAGACACACTTAAATCATGGAAGGATTTGCAGGGATCTAAAGATCAAATGTAGTGGGAAAATTATAGAAGAAAACCAATCTCTTAAATCGCAAAACTTATTCTATTGAGTTCACAATCCGGGGCACACAATTTTAGCATAATCTCATTTTATAAAAACTACATTTCAAGGGATCAAAAAAAAGATCTAAGTGACTGATATGATCATAAAATTCTCAGAGAAGTATCAGTCAAAATTGCTCTAGAAGTAAAAGGGGAAAGCTTATGAAAACTAGATCAAAATATGCATAGATGAAGCCTTCAACTACATAGATCAAGAGAGATAAATGATGATTCAAAGGATCAAAGATCTAATCATCAAAGGATGAAGAAATGTTGCTGTAATTAAGAATTTACCGCAAGGAGAAACTAAAGGAATCAATGAAAATAGAAGAGATCTTACTCAATTGTTTAAGGCTTGAATACTGGATCATCTATGGCTTGAATTTGAGCTTTAGATCACCATTAATGGAATAGTGTTGGCGCTTCAATAGAGCTCTTTCTCACCTCAACTCTAAGGTAGTTCTTTAAAGAGAGAAAAGAAGAAGAGCATAGGCTTGGGCGTGCCACACTTTTAAACAGAGTCTAATTGTGAACTCATGTGTGAAATGAAGGCTTAAGGGGGTATTTATAAACTTTTAACCCTCAAGTGTGGAGATGCTTCTAGATTGATGAATCTTGGTCCTCTATGTCATCTACCAATGGCTACAAAAGGCTTTATCCTTGTCCACCATCCAGCATCATACCATCAAGATGTGTGGTATGGATTTAAACACCATTATCCTCCTTTAGTTCACTTCAACTTCCCTTATTATTAAAAATATCCATGCTCTTTACATTTAATAAAGCTAAAATCAAGATGGAGAGTATACCTTTTTGGTAATTTGGCAAATATTCCATCAAAAAGCGAATCTCAAAGTTCCTTCCATTTTCTAAGCGCATGTGGGGCTAATGAAATCATGCCACTTAGCTAGGTGGTTAATTGCACATTTACCATATTCCCTTAGGTTGCTTGTAATTACAAACCTTATACCCTTTCTAGAATCCTCCACATATGTGCACAAACCCTTTGCTTTAAATATTAAACATGCGTTAAAATAATATTTTAAAAATCTTAATATTTTCAAAATCTTAATATTTCACATAATTCCATAAATCAATGCCCTTATCATAAAACAACATAATGACATGGGGGTCGCATAAGGGGGTTGACATCACCACCATGTCATCATCCACGTAGGTTGACATGGGACCCGCCCTAGCCACCATGTGGACACCCATTAACCATTTGGGTGTCCCGTGTCGGTCTCGGTGGACTGCCCTTGTTTGTCATTTCTTCCAAACAAATTCTGGAAAAAATATTTTCTTGCCCAGCAAAATCTGAAAAAATTTCAAAAACTCCACTAAAATTATTTTAATAATTTTCCATCAAAATAAATCATTTTGGCATTGATTAAAAACAGTTTCAAGGAAAATTAGGATCCTTGGAGGCGAATTACGAATTGGAGTACTCCACTTGGTTAGACTCAGAATCTAAAGCCACCTTCTCCGTATGACCCAACAGACCCACGACCCACAGTGTATAACCAGAGGCTCATGATCTCAGCTTATTAAAGTCAAACCAATGTGTGACCCTGATTTCCCTATTAAAAGTGGATTTCTGGTGCACCCGTAGAGGACATGCACATACATGGTGTAGGGGTTCCTCTCTTGGCACATGTACATACCTCTTACCAGTGGATCCCTGGAAGATCGGCTTCCCATGCATTGCGACTATATATGCACATGCTACGAGAAGGTTCTAAGAGTCAGGGATTTAGGCCAATGTCTTGTGTTGGCCCTAATCTTTTCGTACAAGGCTATTTTGTCATCGAGGTCATATAAACATATAAATCACATTGCCCTAGCCCATCACTCCATCATGAGGCACAAACATAACAACCGACCCTGGCTAAGAGGTAACAACACTCAACTCTCTCGGTATCTCCCATCCATATAAACCTCTCATGAGTGAATCGGGGTTCCATAACCCTTGGTCCCAGTGCGCCAAGATTCTAGAGTCATGTCGCTCTTACTCCCACTGAAGTTAAGAGCGATTAAAACGTCGGAATTTAAAGCCTTGAAAGGACATAATTGCTATTGAATTGGGATTGGATCTGCATACAAAGATGCTAATGATTGGCTTGTTGAGTTGGTGGTGGGTGTACTTCCTTAACTTTCCTTGTTGTATAAACTTCTTCGGGCTGCTCCTATGACACATTAACGAGAGGAGAAAATGCAAACTCTATAAGGGCAGGCAATTGTGATTGTGGCAAAGAACCATCAACATGCACATGAATAGGAATGGAAGAAGGGGAAGGAGAATGCACTTCATTATGTGAGGTTTCCCCCTGAACAAGACGAAATAAATCATTTTCAAGAACGTGATGCTCGTTGGAGAAATATGGAGTATTTTTAAAAGAAGTGACGTCAGCACAAACAAATTCCTTTCTCAAGTATCTCAAGGGCCCAAAGGATCTAACTTATTAATTCTAGGGCCCAAAGCATGAATGATATAAACACAACCAAGCACGCAAGGAGGAACTACAAATGAAGGTGCATTTGGAAAGAGAAAAACATGTGGTTATTTTCCATCAAAACAAAAGTGGGCAAAGGATTTATCAAATAATAACAGTCAATATAGCATCTCCCTAATAAACATTTGGTACATGCATATTTAATAAAAAGGCACGAGTCACTACTATTATATGATAAATTTATCTTTGTGGAATCCCATCCTATTGAGTGTGTCCACACAATGTTTGGCATAAAGTCCCATGTTGGGCTAAATAATTTTGAAATTCTTGGGATAAATATTCTTTAGCTCTGTAATAATGCAGAATACAAAACTTTTACCAAATTAAACTGAATCTTAGAAACGGAAAAAGTTTACATGAGGTTTCAACCTTAAAATGTAGAAATAAAGATGCACAGAAAAAATCCATCGGAGGTTGTTTTAATGTTGAAAAACCCTCTAATTGATCATCTCGACATTAAGATGTATGAATATGAAAAAAAAAGAAGATTTTGAGTCCCAGAAATAGTACCTCTTGCAACACATTATCTAGACCATCCATTTGCAAGATTTTTATATGTTTATAGATCTACTTGATTTTTACTGGTTTTGGAGTTTAAAATTTTATAATTAGATATGAAAATAGATTTTCAGATAATCCTAATAATTTTTTACACCAAAATTATATGTTATGATAAAATTTGAAGGTGCGCCTTAATTGGATTGTTTAAGGTTGCGACCTTATATAAACCACACCCTTTGAAAAATACACAAAGCCTCAGATATTTCTTTCATCAAATATAGTCAAGTCACACGAGAATAATCATCCAAAAAAAATTAAAAATGCTTATGAGCATATAGACTTTAAATTCTATTAAGATCCCAAGTATTTAAATGGACAACTGAAAAAGAAACTTATTTAAGTTTATCGAGAATGAAGGGAAACTCTATGATGCTTGTTTAACCCACAAGCTTCACACTCTAAAGCTGACCCAGATTCCAAAGTTGACACTAACAACTTAGAATTATTAAAAGGCTGATAACCCAATCGACAATGCCATTGAAAAGGAGGAATGCTTGAATGAAGAGCTGCACCAAAGTGGCTAACAGACTTATGACGACAGCCAATCGTCCTTTTCATCTTTAGATCTTGAAAAACACAAAAGGATGGATAGATGTTACTGAACACTAAAGTGATTCGGTTAATTTACTAACTGACAGTCTACTAAAACTACTGAAAGGAAACTTTGGTACATAAAGAACATAGGACAATGAAAGAGAAGAAGTAGGCTAAACTGTGGCTTTCAGACACACTAGATAGAGAGTACCATCAACTATTGTGTATGTGGAATTGGAAATTGAATGATCAAGAAAAGAAACACAGAAGACTTGTCAGTCATATGAGCAAAGGTTCTTGAGTGAATGATACATAAAAAATTACCGAAGTACCTGTGTTTGTAAGGGCTAATGTGGGTATAGAGGGATGAGTTGTAGGTTGTTGATTATTTTTTACAAGTATATTGTATTTTTTCACATGAGAGCAAAATTGAATCAACAGTGGAATTTAGAACATGGCTTAGTGAACTTATCCCAACACTTGTCAGTCATGTGATTAGTACATCTACAAGGAGTGTATTTCGTGTTACTGCAGCCGCTATCACGGCCTCCCCTTGAATCACAACCATGTCCTAGTGGCAGATGGAGGCGTAGAGTTGGCAACTCTTTGAAGACTGTGGTATACATTATCAAGAGAGGGAAGCTCATTACGACATAAGATCTGGCTACGAATGGACTAATTTTTAGGATTAAGCCCATACAAGAACTTTGCATCTCGAAATTCTTTACCTTGCTTGTTTAGTCGGTCCATAACATTTGATAAAGGGTGATACATATTTAACACTTCCTGCATACCATGAGGAGAAATATAATGTTCACGAAGAATTTCATTACCTTGTTGTAAAAGAAAGTTATTCTCTTAAAGTTGGTAAACTTGGGAGATATTCTTATCAGAAGAGTAGGTTTCACGTATAGTCTCCCGAACGTCTTTGATTATATCAAGAAATATCACAGAAGCACTCACTAGGGGTTTCATACGATTCCATTACCAGGTCATGATTTGGTAATTCTCCTTTACCCATTCTCTATACCTAGTGACTTATTCTTTTGGTCAATCTTTAGTACAAAAACTTCTTACAGTTAGCATCAAGAAACACCTTTTACAGATTGATCCCACAAGAGATCATTGGACCCATTTAATTTCACTGAAGTACGAACAACTAGTGGAGAGACGAGTGAGTTTTCAGTGACAATAAGTCTACATCAGGGGTTCGCATTGAACCCATACCTCTAGTGCATGTTGTTCGCAGATATCATATTTTGATTGATGAGACCCGAAACAGTGTCAACACAAAGAACTTTAAAATTACACGGAATAAGACAAAGTATATGGAATGCAAGTTTAGTAATAATAAGAGTAGAGACCAGGAAGTAGTTAAGATTGACACTCAGGAAATACCAAAAAGAGCGCATTTTTTATATATTGGGATATCTTGGGTCGATAATCTAAGGAAATAGAGAGATTGGGGAAGATGTCACACACAAAATTAGAGCTAAGGGGACGAAGTGGAGATGTGCAATCGGAATTTTATGTGATCGCTGAATGCCAATGAAACTGAAGGGCAACTTCTATAATACAACTGTGAGACCAGCTTTGCTCTATGGGGCCGAATGTTGGGCTGTCAAAAAACAAGATACACATAGAATGAGTGTAGCGGAGATGAGGATGTTGAGATGGACGAATGACAAGACAATAAGGGATAAAATTCGAAATGAATACATTCGAAAAAATTTAGATGTGACACCAATAGGCGATAAGATGAGAGAGAGAGAGAGTAGAGTCAAGCGGGCTGACCATGTGTAGAGTATACCCAGTACAACACCTGATAGGAGGTGCAAGTTAGTTCAAGTGGAAGGCTCAAAAAGAACAAGGAGTAGTGAGAAAAGATATGGGGACTTATGACTTCACTGAGGGTATGGCCCTTAATAGAATAGAATGGTAGACCAGGATTCTTGTAGCTGACTCCAATTAGTTTGAAAAAGTTTTAACGCTGAAGATGAATCAGCAGTAAGTACAATCATTTTGTTGATTGTAGAAATTCTAGGCTTATTTTCAATAGCCATGAGAGTAAGATGCATGCAAAAGATGGAGAATACACAATACTATAGTAGGTTGAATACTTTAGAAGGCCCTAAACCATTTAATTGAGTCTCATAAACCAAAAAATATCACACAAACAGCAGTATGAGTACTTATCATTCATAGAGTGTTGCACGTAGATCTCCACATGAGGACCCTACAAGTCTTGGAAGGTTGGATAGAAGATTCCTACTTTCGAAATTGACGTTTGTACAAGGTGACTCGTAGGAAACGAGATTCCTACTTCATAGTAATCAAGATTCGACCCAAATGGAATTGAGATACCTGTATATATAGAATCGAGATTCTAACCTCTTTAGAATTGAGTCTCCGACCTATATGGAACCGAGATTCTTTCATATGTTGCATCAAAATTTTGACATCTTTGGAATCGAATTTCTGACATATTTGAAACTAAGATTCATACCAGTTTAGAATCGAGTTTTGACCCTCCTGGTAATCGAGATTTCTAATTCTATGGGGTCGAGTTTCACCCCCTTAGAATCGAGATTCCTATGTTGACATCTCGCGCCTGAACAACTTAGAACCTCATCAAGCAATCTTGATCAGAGATCTCTAAGACCTGAAGTATGGTTCCTTTGAAGTTAGTGTATTGACTATTGAGCCTTAAAGACATTATTAAAAGTAGGGTCAATTAATAGACACTCATAGCACACTAGAAGTAGGGTCAATCAATAGACACTCATAGCGCACTCGGGAAATGTATACAAAAGATACTGTTAAAATCCTTTGTAATCTAAGTTTTGGACCTAAGTGTTGTATGGACAGTTTTGTTCATATCATAAATTTTAATGAAGTATAAGGCTAAGAGGTGCATGAGGTGGGTTTAACTTCATGTCTTTCTCTTCCCTCTCATGTTTCTCATATTTCTCTCCTATCTCTCTTCTTCTCTTTCTTTTTCTCTTTTCTCTCTATATTCTCTGACATGGTATCAAAATTGATCCTTTATGTTTCTTAAATCCTTTATTTCTTGAATTCTTTACCTTTTCATCTTCCCCTTTTCCTTTTACCCTTTCTTTTTTTTTAGCCCTTTAAAAAAGACTCGGAGAGAGTAATTGTGATCTGCCCCTTTCTTCTTCTGTTTTTTTTTTGTTAAAAAAAAAAAATCAGTAAAGTATTGTAACGTGCTATAATACCATCCGTATGAATCAAGATCTACAGAGAGATCATGACTTAGTTTCATTGTTGGCAACATGGTGATGCTCATATGTGTTCAATGTGGTTTTGCCCTAATTTGTTCAAGTATGAGAATGTGACGGGATCTGAATGATAAGTAGGTCTCACCTTTTTAAGTTGTTTTTATGTTGTACTAGGTTTGTGTGAGCGACTGAAATTGGCCAACCTTAGTTGTCCTTCTCCTTTATCTTTTATGCTCATGGAAAATAAACTTAGAATCCTTAGTCTTCTTGAAACCATGGGGATACAAATCACCTCTGAACAAGTAAATATGTCCACTTTATGCTATATGAGCTTGATCTGTCAAAGTATCCCTAGGTGCAGGGGGAAACTAAACTATTTGACTGAGGACAAGCCTAGTAATTCTGATAGTAGATACAGAGAGTGGATGAGAGAGAATTACATAATCATGACCTGCTTGTGGAGTAGTAAGGAACCCCAAATAAGTGTCAATGTGATGTTTCTTGATACAAATAAGGAAATGTGGGACACTGTGAAAGAAACATTTTCCTCAGATAAAAATGTATCGCAGGTGTATGAGATGTTTGAGAAAATATTTCAATTGCAACATGGTAATAAGAGAGTGAGTGAGTATTATAATATATATCAGCCTATATCTGGTGATTTGGAATTATAGAGTAGGCGGGGTGAAGAATTTAGGGTTGCCAAATTTTTATCTGGCCTTGATCTTGAATACCGTTCTGTACATGGACAGATCTTGACTAGCAGCGATCTCTCGTCTCTTGCTAATGTTTACTCTCTACGAGTCAGCATATCTACTTCTCCCTTTCCTTCTGACTCTAGTATTAGTGATTGTGGCAGAGGTCGGGGATGTGGTCGTGACTCAGGAAGAGACCGAGGTAGAGTTGATTGTGGCAGGGGTCGAGGAACTCGCAAGTGTATGTATTGTGGTGGTACAAATCTCATGTGTCAGAAGTGTTGAGACAAGGTTGGTAAGCCTGTTAGGCCAAATCAGGTTACTTACACATTTGAGAGTGAGGAGCCTTATTTGAGTAGACTCAATGTTCACCAACAACAGTCAGATTCTACTAATGACTCTGTTGTGCTTTCCAAAGAAGAATATAATAGATATGTTAAACAAGTACAACAATCTATGGTTCCTTCTTCCACTTCTATTGCCACCCTTGCAAATTCATGCAGTTTTGTGCTTCTTGCCTCTTAGAAACCTACTTCCTGGACTGACTTCTAATCACATGACTAGTGAATCCTCCATTTTTGTATCTCTAAATAAGTGTATTCCTAATTCTTCTGTTACCCTGTTGATGGATCGTTGTTCAGTGTGTCATGGCAGGGTACAATTATGCCTACTTCCCTTTTTCTGTCATCTGTACTTTACGTCCCAAAGTTTCCCTTCAGTTTATTATCTGTGAGCAAGTTAACCAAATCTCTTCATTGCTTTGTAACCTTTTATCCTTGTCCATATGTCTTTTAGTATCTACAGACGAAGAGGACAATTGGTGGCAGGTATGAGTCAGGCGGCATGGAAGAGGAGACGGATGCTCTTCATTCAAATGATACATGGGAACTCACCGAGTTACCAGCTGGAAAAGGGAATGGTGGGGTGTCAATGGATTTATGCAGTAAAATATCAACCTGAAAGAACTGTAGATAGATTAAAGGCCAGATGGTTGCCAAGGGTTACACAAACTACTCTGAAACCTTTGCTCTTGTTGCTAAACTTAATTCAGTTTGAACGGTTATATCTATGGCCACCAACAAGGGATGGCTGTTGTGGTAACTTGATGGCAAAAATGCTTTCCTCCATGGTGATTTGCAAGAAGAGGTGTAGATGGAGCAACCACATGGGTTTGTTGCTCAGCAGAAGTTAGATAAAGTGTGTAAGTTGAAGAAAGCCATTTATGGCCGAAAATAGTCTCCATGGGCATGGTTTGAAAGGTTCAGTGAAATTGTTATGCCATATGGATTTCGAGTCAGTATGTAGATCATTCAGTGTTTATTTGGAAACAAGACTCTAGAATAATTGTTTTAGTTGTCTATGTTGATGATATTGCTGTTACTGGTAATGATCAAGAAGGAATCAGTCATGAAGATACATCTGAAAGACCGAAACAATATGTTTAGGTTAAAGATTTGGGCCAGCTAAGGTATTTTCTAGGAATTGAAGTAACCAGAACACAGCATGGCATTAGTTTGTCTCAAAGAAAATATGTGCCTAATTTGTTGAAAAAATTTGGAATGTTGGATGCTAGACTAGTGGATACTCCTATGTATTCGAATATGAAATTATTAGCTGATCAGGGGAAGTTGTTTGAGGATTTAGGAAGGTATAGAAGACTGGTTGATAGGCTGATTGATCACCAAGCCTGATATTGCCTTTGCAGTAAATGTTGTAGTCGATCTATGCATTAAGAATTCCTCACTAGGATGATGTTCGTAGAATTTTAAGGTAATTGAGGGGAGCCCCTAGTCGAGGTCTGATTTACAAGACAATAATCATTTGGCCATTGAAGGTTACTCAGATGCTAATTGGGCAAGATCATCATCTGACAAGCTGTTTGCCGCAGGGTATTGTACATCCATTGTTGGAAGCTTGGTAACATGGAGAAGTAAGCATCAAAATATTGTGGTTAGATCTAGTGTCGAGGATGAGTGGCACACACTTCATGTGAATTGATATGGCTGAAAACACTGATGCAGGAGATGGGCTTTACTGTTGCTGCAGCTATGAAGATGCATTGCGATGACAAAGTTCTGCCAATATAGCCAGTAATCCAGTGTTTTATGAAAGGACCAAGCATATAAAAGCATATTGTCATTTTATCTCAGAGAAAGCTGCTTGTAAGCAGGTGTCTACTGCATCTGTGAGATCTAGGGATCGACTGGTAGACATTTGCACTAAATATGTTCCAAACAATTTGTTCCAAGCTGGGCATGTGTGACATTTATGCTCCAGCTTGAGGGGGAGTGTTCAAATCCTTTGTTATCTAAGTTTTGGGCCAAAGTGTCTAAATTATATTTGTATGGGCAGTTTTTCCAAAGCATAAATTCTAAAAAAATATAAGGCTGGGAGGAATGTGACGGTAGGTTGAACCTCTCGTTTTGTCTTCCCTCTCATGTTTCTCATATTTCTCTCCTCTCTTCTCTCTTGTTCTTCTTTTTCTTTTTCTCTTTTCTCTCTATATTCTCTGATAGATACAAATATTATCTCATGTTTTTTTAAATGTGATATTGATTCCATTATTATAGTGCAAAATAGAATTTTTGTCTCTGCCCAATCCTAGTACCATTAGACACGTGATCTGAGCCAATCCTAACACTATTAGAAACGTGATCTGAGCCAATCCTAGTACAATTAAAAACATGATCCAAATCATACCTGAATCTCTGTTGTTCGGAGCACATATGAACAATGGCAGAAAATAGTCTCCAGTATGGTTTCCAAATAACTCAAGTCGAAATCCATAAATATTTGAACCACTCCGTATATCCCAGATTTGTACACATTAGTATTTGATTTTGTGGTATTACAATCCAAAACTATCAAATCAAGATTCTGAGGATGGAAACGTGATTCAATGTTTGATTAATGATGGTTTCTTGCAATCTTCGAACTGCAATACTTGATGTTCAGGATTCTAGATTCAAAAACAATTTAATCTAGTATCCTTATATGTGCAATCCAGATTTAACTAGTGTAGAATCGAGAATCAATAAATTTTAGAAACAAAATTCTGTAAGTGCTGGAATAGAGATTCCTAAAAATAAAGAATTGAGATGAAGGGTTGAGAAAGGCTGCCACATATCAATACATATAAAATAGTATAAGTAATATTATATATGATACATAATATATAATTATTATATAATTTCATATAATATTAGGTTTATGAAAAGATCTGTGCTGACAAGGATTGGGAAAAACGCTATCATCACTAATATATGTATTATACAATATGATATGTATTAGGTTGTCGAAAATATGTTGGGAAAGGCTTCCACCATTGTTTTTCTTTCACATGTCCTAAAAAATGGCTGTGAACAATCAACAAAAGGGGGAGAGAGAGGCTAAAAAGCAAGAGAAAGAGAGAAAGTACAAGAGGAGAGAGAGAGAGAGAGTACGAAGAAGAGAGAGAGATGAAGAGAGAGAGAGAGAGAGAGAGAGAGAGAGAGAGAGAGGAGGAGGCTAAGCGAGAGAGGGGATTGGGAATTTTTCCTGGGCAGCCGAGTTTTAGTGGGTGCCTAGATACATATCCACATAGGGTGCCGCTCTAGGCCAATGCGTTCAGCTGGTCCCCCTAGACCACCTAGGCAGCCCACTTAGGTGGCTTGGTCCCGAGCACATTACAACATTGGATAACCAAATTGGTCCCAAGCACAAAAGGGAGGAAAAATAGTTGTCACCTATTACTCAGCATACAGTAGAGGTAGTTTAATTGAAAAAAAAAAAAAAAGAGGACAATAAGTCAGATCTAAGGATCTGAATGCTCTGATACCATGTCAAGAATATAGTAGCAGAGAATAAGAAGAGAGGTGAGAGGAAGAGACTTGAAAGTTCGAGAAAGACTGGAAAATGAAAGGAGGTGGCTGGAGGCAGTCACATTTGGGTTACACAGCCTCGACGCACTTCTTATCTTTAACTACATTGGTGACTTATGTGCAAAAGAAAATAATACCCTTAACTATTATACTAATGTCCTGAAATATTTAAAAAAGGATAAAAATGCTCGTTTGGCCCACAAACCAGACACATAGTTAGAAGAACTAATCTTTAACAGTTTTCTGTACTTTTTTTTGACATTCGTGATGCTTTTGATGTCAGGAAACATTGGAATCATTGATAAACCATGGAAAGTATCAAAGAAGGATGTTTGACCAAGCGGTGCAGCTCGTCCGTCCTGGTGGAGTTATTGTGTATTCAACGTAAGTCTTTTGAGTGTGAAGTCGTAGAGTCATCTTTCTATTGATCTCTTTTTAGTGGTTTGCCAGTTGACCAATGTATTTCAGTATATTCATATGAATATGAATAAGCTTACTTTTGTTTTCATTTTAGTTTCATGTTAGTTTCAAGGTAAAAGGCATGAAGCACAATAGGAATAATTACAAGGTAATGTTTACACTAAGATTTGGTAAAGTTCATTGAATCTACTCGGGGGTTGGGAATAGCTTGGCAATGTTATTGAATATATACGTCTTTTAGAATTGCAGGCAGTATTATATGCCAACAAAGTGAATCTCATTAGGAATATACGAAGGGGTGCTACAGTGTCCACATGATGCGAACGCTTGAAGGGTGTACAAGCACTCTTTGATGGTTCAGTTCGAATCTAGCGTCATCCAATAGTTGTAAACTAGTTTTGTATTTCATTTTTTATTTTTATTTAAATTTTATTTTTTCTGAAATTTGGGGTATAGATGCATTTTTATGTGGCACACCAAATAAAAATTACAACAAAATATTTTGAAGAAAAAAAATTGACTAGAAGACCCCTGAATTGTTTCAGGGGTATTGTGGTTAATCTTTCTTGTTGAAAATACTTTGTTATTATTTTTATCTGGTGAGCCATATAAAAGTGCATGCTTGCCCCAAATTTCAGAAAAATAATTTTTCAGAAAAATAGTTTGTTAGTAAAAATAAAAAAATGAAATGCAAAATTAGTTGGAAGCCGATAGATAGGGCCCTGTTCGATGTGGGCAGGACACTTTCCTATGCATGAAAAATATAGATTGACAGTGGTCACGATTATTGAATGTAATGTACTGAATTCATTGAATTGTTATTATTTTGATTCATGAGAATATACAAACTTCTGTAAACAAAAAATCAAGCTTGTGCAGATAGAATTATGGTTGGATATAGTTATTTGATGGTTTTCAATGTGAATCATCATCCATATACTAAGGAAAAAGCGATATTTTTTTTATACCAATAGTAATCAGTGTACTTTTTTCCACACACCCTTAAAATTATGGAAGGGTTTGGATGCATTTCTATGTTAGAAGAAAAACTAAACTATTAGTATCATGTGGAGAAAGGTAGTGATATGTTTGTGTACAAAGTAAACTGATCTGTTTTCCACTTGAGCTGAGATGCAGGAGTTAATTTTTAAGAGCTCGAACTGTCATATTACATCTGTTGGCTTGTAGATTTGGATGCCCGGTTTGAAATCTTATTGTATGATTTAGAAGCAATAAGAATGGGGACACTTGGCTTATTGGTTAGGGCAGTGAAGCTACAGCTTAAGGTCAAGGGTTTCAATCCTACCACTACACAGAAAATGCTATGTTGCTTCAAATGGAAAATTCATCTTGTTCTTGTTTTTTATAGTTCATGCTAGTCTAGTTTGAGTGTTTCTTTTTATGTCCATCACTGTTGTTTCATCGAATCATATCAGCACTTTGTTGAATTGTATCAATACCACCTCATTACAACAATAAAGTCTTCACCTTCATTTACACAATCTCCTGAGATAAGGACAGATTCGGGGAGCTAGCAAATCTGCTCATTATTTTCCTTACTTTCCTTAATCCAATGGAAACGATTGTTGGGGAGATGCAGTAGCTGAGATATTTCCTAATTGAGCTGAGATATTTCCTAGTGAAGTTTCTTATCCGGAACTTTTCATGTGAGAAGTTGTTTCTTTATAAGATGATGGACAAAGTGATTTCAGGAGTGCCATACCTAGCCTCAACTTCTAGAGCTTCATTTCAAGTCACATTTCTTTGATTGGGTGAAAGAATGCACAATATAATTTGTCTATGACATTCATTTGTTGATTGGAGTTGAATAAAAAATGGATTGTTCCTGTGATAAGACATGCACAGTTTTAACTGTGATAGTTTTCTTGCTGATTTTAATGTATCGCTTGAGAAATTTTTTGCAGTGTAATAGTATCCTTCGGAAAGACGCATAGACTATGTTCACTCTAGGGATAATTATGAAGTCGTAGTGTGGGCTATGATTTCAAGAATCCTTCTAAGGTTATTTTTAGTTAACCATTTTGCTCTATGTTGGGATTCATCCTAGGATGGGAATTGCTTACCTTTCCCTCAATGACTGAACTGTTTTAGCTCTAGACTGGCCATATATTGAATGATAATCTGAGAACACCAAATTCTTCCTCCTGGTACACAAATCACTTGTTGCTTTATTTATTTGAACTTAAAGAAACCACATGTGAAACAAAATATGACACTTAATGGCAATTGCCTAAAGGGAAGTTCCTTCATAGAAACTGTGGGAATCAGGAGTGAAATAGTATCAAAGGGAGGTTCCTTCGTACCGAGCTGCCTACATTTCTTTCTTATGTGGATATCTGGAAAATAAAAAGAAATAAAAAAAAAAAACAAGCTACTAATTGATCCTATTAGGTTCACGAAGGAAATAGGTGCATGTCATGTACTAAATCATTTTCCAGTGGTTAAGCATTAAACTGAATAGTCTTAAAATGTGAATATTAACGCTGCCTTTGATCTTAAGCTTGCTCGATGCTTCTGCGAGGGTTGCATTACAGATTCCCAAGGGCATAACCTGGTAGAAGAATGTGATTAGTTGTCATCATCTAGTACCTGATTGGCTGCTCTTGATGACAAGCACAAATTGAACGCTGTTTGTATGTTTATATTTTCTTTTGTATTTCATATTTGTGCTGATTATTTTATGTCAAGGTGCATTTTAGTGAGGTTTGTTGTGTCCTTGATATTGGTATTTTTCCCATCTTGAAGTACTTGTGTCTTTATTTCTTTGTATTTTCTTATTTTCCCTAACTTCCTTTTTTCTTTCTTTCTTTTATTGTATTAGATGCAATTGTGATTTTCCTTTTTTCTTCCTGGGGTTAGTGATTACTATTGTTTTGGTTACTGAACATTTTCTTTATTCTCCCTCTTTCAGATGTACAATGAATCCAGGAGAGAACGAGGCCTTAGTTCGTTATGCTCTGGATACTTACACATTCCTTTCTTTGGCACCTCAAGTATGTTTCAAAAAGTTGTATGCAACTGCTTCGTTAATGCTTCTTTCTTTCATGGTCTTCTTTTTGTATATTTGAGTGAAATTTTTCATAGTTACTAAATCACTTACTATATTTGCTTCAATATCACTTTTGTGGTGTTGTTTTACTTTGAAGTTTCAATTGCCTATTTAGTTCATATTGGCAGCTTTTAAACTTGTTCATTCTACTTCATATTGCTTCGTATTAGTGTCTTGTATTACAATTTTGGGCTCTAAGTTTAAGAACACAGCAAAGGTCTGGGGCAAGTTGGAAGGAACTGTTGGTACAAATGAGGACGGAGGTTATAGATACATTCATAGGATTAGGATGTCAAAAGTGAAAGAAGTTTTGAAGAGTATGAAGATAGGAAAGGCTTTAGGACCAGATGGTATCTCGATAGAGGTTTGAAAGTGCATGGAAGAGATTCACATTGACTAGCTGATGAAGCTGTTCAACAAGGTGTTGAGAATAAAGAAAATGCCAGACAAATAGAGGAAAACTATTATGGTACCTATTTACAAGAACAAAAGCCACATGCAAAATTGTGCCAACTATTGAGGGATCAAGCTTATCAACCATACTATGAAGCTCTGGGAGAGAGTGATTGAGCAACGATTAAGGCATGAAACAAGTGTATCTGAAAACCAATTTGGTTTTATGCCAAGAAGGTAAAAAACTGAGACTATTTTCCTACTTAGGCAACTGATTGAGAAGTTTAGGGTGAAGAGAAAAGACCTTCGGATGGTCTTTATTGATCTAGAGAAAGCTTATGATAGAGTACCATGAGATTTGATTTGGCGGTTGTTGTAAAAGAAAGGAGTCTCCACACATTACATCGACTTGGTAAGAGATATGTACATTGGAGCACTAACTAGTGTACGAACAACTAGTGGAGAGACGAGTGAGTTTTCAGCGACAATAGGTCTACATCAAGGGTTAGCATTGAGTCCGGACCTCTTTGTCTTAGTTATCGACGACTTAACTAGGCACCTACAGGATGAGGTACCGTGATGCATGTTGTTCACAGATGACATAGTTTTGATTGATGAGACCCGAAACAACGTCAACACAAAGTTAGAACTTTGGAGAGATGCTCTAGAATCCAAGGATTTTAAAATTAGCTGCATTAAGACAAAGTATATAAAATGCATGTTTTGTAATAATAAGAGCAGAGATGAGGAAGTAGTTAAGATTGGCAGCCAAGAAGTACAAAAAAGACCGCAGCTTTGATCTCTTGGGTCGCTATCCAGGAAAATGGAGAGATTGCGAAAGATGTCACACACAAAATTAGAGTTGGGTGGACGAAGTGAAGATGTGCAACTAGAAATTTATGTGATCGCCACATACTAATGAAGCTAAAGGGCAAGTTCTATAAGACAATTGTGAGACCAGCTTTGCTCTATGGGGCGGAATGTTGCGCAGACAAAACCATATACCCATAGAATGAGTGTATTGGAGATGAGGTTGAGATGGATGAGTGGCAACACAAGAAGGGATAGAATTCAGAATGAATCCATTCGAGAGAATTTATGTGTGGCACCAATAGACAATAAGATGAGAGAGAGTAGAGTTAGATGGGCTGGCCATGTGTGGTGCCGACCAAGTACAACACCTGTTAGGAGGTGCGAGTTAGTTCAAGTAGAAGGATTGAAAAGGGCAACGGGTAGGCCCAGAAGGACGTGGTTGGAAGTAGTCCAAATGGGGACTTATGGCCTCGTTGAGGGTATGACCTTTAATAAAGCAGAATGGCGGACCAAGATTCGTGTAGCCGACCCCAATTAATTGGGAAAAGGCTATGAGGATGATGATGATGAGGTCTGTTAAAATTGATTCGTGTAGCCGACCTGGAGTCGATGTTGATTTGGGTGAGTCACTCGGATTTGGCAGTTTGCCAAGCACTGAACAGAGTACCTAAGCGTACGTTATAGAGTAGTTGGATGAGTACCATAAGTATTCTCCCGAGTATTAAGAAACTTTGGCTGCCTCTCTTGAGTTTCAAAATACTTAAATCACTACAATTCTCAACAAGGTATTGAGGGGGAAAAAAAAAATCTAGATTTGACATACTTTTTAGATCTAAAAATTTTACCAAGTTTTGTCTTGTTTTGAAAAATTACGATTTCTTCGCAACCATTGATCAATCTCGTATAAAACTCAATCCCTAGGCCTATTTTGTGTTCTTGATTCAATCATAGGCTTGATTTTCACGAAAAAGCACAAGAAAAATTAGAATTTGAGAGATTTGAAAATTGCTTTCACTATTCATGTGAATGTTTCGAGATCTCGGATCTCCTAGATCCGAACTTAAAACCCCAAACTGGTTTAGGGGGTTTGGTTGGGGTTTTTTGAGGAAACTTTGACAAGGATTAGAGGCATCAATTCGCATCAGCGTGAAGATAGGGCGATCAACCTCAAATTTGGGTATGTTTCTTTTTTTTTCAATTTAAGTTCATAAAGTTGATTGATTAATTATTGAACCAAATCTAATTGATTTATAATTCATTTTGCATATGCTATTATTTTTTATGACTTTTCTTTTTCTTTTTATTTTCTAACTTTCTGAAATTCCCCTTTGCCTTATTTTTCATGCCAATAACATCAGTTTTATTCATATTCCGTATTTGTATAGTTTTTTATTTTGAATGATTTGTTTGTTTTTACGATTTCTTCTGAATTTTTCAGATTTTTCACAATTTTTATTTTTACTTTTTCTTTTTCATTTCTTGGCTGCCTTTTATCACGAGTGAGGCAAGTCCGAGTCGATTCGCGTTATTAGCTTGGCTCAGTACCTTTCCGAGTCATTTTTTTAGAACACCGATCTCCTTTAACCATTTCAAGTAATATATTTTTCGTTAGATCACTTCCTCTTGTTTTAGAGTATTAAATGTCGTTAGGTTAGACCTTCGCCCTGTTTCATCGCTATAAAGTCACCTTTTTCGATTTTGTTAAGCCCTTGATCTCATCAAGGACTTTTCCTTCTCATCCAGGTCACCAAAGTGAGTTTGTTTCATTCCTTATGTTCTTCACTTAAACCTCTGGTAGTTTTTACCTGCTTGATAACCTTCACCTTGGGGTGTATAGTTTCTTCGTAACACCAATTTGACTATAACTCAGTTATTATGCTATTTGTTTTCAACCATACATGGTAAGCCTCACCCAACTAAGTCGATATCCAATACAGTATTTGCAGTGGCAGATGAAATCTTAGTGAGTATTCTTTTGCAGAGATTGATGTATTGGGGTTTCTGATCCCATGAAATGCGAAAACTTTCGGACCTCCTTGTTATTGGGTTGTTCTCATGTTAGTGAATGCATCTACACTGAGTCCAAATGCATGTACAATGGTAATGAGACATTCTAAGCTACAGCCTTATATTTTGAATGGAATGGAAGTTTTTTGACACAAAAAATGTGCAATTGCCAAACTCCTAAGGGTTTTGTTAAAGTTGAACTTTCAGAATAACAAAAATCCTAAACAGTTTTCATTCCTGTTCTTGTGGTTGAACTTCATATAATCTGTAACTAAAGTTGGTCCTGTTATGGATCCTTCCTCTTGTCTTTCGCTGATGTTGGTTGCAGTGTAAGAAATCATCAATGTGATGTAATTTCTACAAGGTTAAGACTATGTTACTTCAATTTTCGTTGGCTTTCTAAATTTGTATTTATCCTTCAACTTTGTTACTTGTTTGAAATACTTTGATTTCCATTGTTAGGAATTTAAACATGATGTCGGCGTCTCTTTATTTAGATTATTTAGATATCAAATCTGAAAATCCTTGGCCTGGTTTGCCTTAAATTGTAGTACAAAACTACCTTTTGTCGAGATACATTTATACTCCATTAAATTATGAGTTCTTGTTTAAACTAATAAGCATTATGCATTGTTTAAGTTTTCTAATATTTTAACTGTTAAGTTGGAACTAATCTATACTTTGCTAATATACGGTTGACTCATCAATGACTTGACTCTAATTGTTGTGGTAAAAGCAGCTATTTAAATTTAATATTTATAGTTTTCTACATCTAGTCCATTGTCTTGATATTTTGTGTACTTTCATATGTCCAGCATCCTTATGTTGGGGGCCCTGGCCTTGTGGGCGGTAGTCAAGTATTTGATGGGGAGTATTTTGAGTAAGTAATCTTTCATTCATTTTTCTAACTTGCTAGAATTTCTAATTTTGATTAAATAGGATAACTTATGATTGGTTCTTTCAGTTTACTGCCATATGAAAATAATCTTGTTGTAGTAAGTTTTTCTTATTTCTATCTAAAGCTATCATTCCTATACATGTCAGTGTTTATCTTTTCATATAATGTATTATAGTTTTCAAATTGGTTTTGACTGATAATGAGACATGCCTAAGTCCTTGATTGTAATAGAATATGATAACTGACTGACGTTGATGACACATGCTTATTAGCATTCATTCTTTTTACATCAAGTGACTTGCATTCTTTTGGCCTTGATGTTGTGGTGATTTTTTTTTTTCTAAAGTAATTATTCTTATTTGGTGCTAGCGGCTAAATTTGAGAATGAACATTAGAGGGCGTGTGGAGGCAGCAAAGTTTTAAAAACATTTTTTTTTAAATCTCATTTCTTTAAAAAGTGTGCCTCTCGATCTTTGAATTTACAGATTAATGCTATAGATTTGTTGTATGTCTAGACTATTGTCATGATTTATAAAACTACTTCCAAGTCTATGAGATTCTAGTGCTAATTCCTACTAAAATGATAATTTCTCAAAATTACTAAGAGTAGATCAGTTTTTGGAAATTTTTGTTGTATTCTTGATTGGAAGTTGACAGATGTAATCTTAAAAGCTAGATAACGATGTGTTGAGGTTATGTGGCCATTTAAAGTCCTTATTAGAACATGTAAATCTTTGACTATAGTGATGTGATAGCTCCAGTGGGAGTGCGGTCTGGAAGGACCAATGATTTAAAAAGCAGATCGCCCAGTGCCTGGGCGGCCACCTTAGGCGGTCCATGCGCCCAGGCATAGGCGGCCAAATTAGGCAGATATTCATGGGCGCGTGCCTAGGTGCTCAGGAACCCCCCTAAGCGGCTGCCCAAGGCCTGTGCCCTGCTCATGGGCAGAAATGCCCCTCGTAGAGGGCATTTTTTTAATACTAAAAGGGAAAAATTGTGGGTTTTAAGTCATTTGAAACCTAAAACTCATTATAGCCTATCTTAGAGAGAGAAAAACCCCCACAATTTTTTTCTTTCTACTGAGCTGCCTAGGTTCTAGACGCCTGCCTAGGCGTTGGGCGGCTTGGACCCCCCCCGACCACAAGCGCTATTTGAAACACTAGGATGGACCTTGTAGCATGGTCCAGGGTGGACTGTGAGGCTGTGGCTCACCTAAGTTTTGACAGGTTAGGGCTCAAGTTGATTCTAAAAACTCGTGGCCCTAGGCATTTGTGCACCACCGATAAGGGTTTCGATGTGGGATCATCCCTTTATGAGGTCGGAGTTGTGCCCAGGGTGGTTGGCTTGGGGACTGGGTGTGACCCTGTATGCGGTGGTTTGCAGGAGAGGACAATGGTCAAATCCTCATCATTACACCATCGCATGGTGATAGTCGTCCAGGGTGTGTGTTGTGTACATGTGCCGAAGAGATGTATCCCTGCAACAATGGACTATGTTGAAAGGACCCCTGAGGTATTGTTCTAGAATGACGCAGGGAGGAACCTGTAATCCATGAGTCATGGGCTAGGTTTGTGTCTTTTTCTTTGATAGTCCAAGCATGAACCTCTGCAAGGGCTGTGGTTCATGGGAACTATTAAGTCAGTTTGAGACAGTGTTTTAGAAAACGCTAGGCAGCGCTTAGGCGGCCAGGGGGGTCCCAGCCCCCCAAAGCCTAAGCGAACGCCCAAAACCTGGGCGGCTCAGTAGAAAAAAAATGTCTCTATAATCTAACAATATAAGTATAACTGTATAACACATAAGAGTTGGGGACTTAGGGCACATCAAATGTATAGTACACAAGTCCACTTAGCACACACTCCTCCATACTCCATAAGTCCATCCAATTATCTGTAGTCTGATCGTCCACACACCACACATAGTTAAAACTTAAAATTTACCAACCAAAGTTTCCAAATCAGTGAACCACAAATCCAAATACACAACCAAGAGGAGGAAAACAAAAAAAAAGAAATATAGTATGTAGTCTATAAGCACGGAACAAGCCAAAGAAGTGAGTGGAGTAGAAAAGGCTCGTTCCGTGCAACTGCACTCCACTCATTCAGTTTCACTACAGAGCCAAAGAAGAAGGAGCTAGGTAGAACTATTGGGCTTTCAAGCTCTGGGGCTGAGAATCCGTCCCTACCAAGCACAGGAGCTATATGTCTATCTGTACTCGAAATCAAGAGGGAATTATAGACTTGGCTACTGGAAGACTCAAAAGAATCTTCAATCATCATTCATCAATCATCATAAAAAAAAGTAGGGTCAATTGCATATGCTTCATATGCATCGGAGTAGATGCCATCATCATTGTAATCATCTTCGTCTTTGACATAATGGTCGTCCTCCTCTACCTCTTCTGAATCTGCCTCTGCTTGCTCTCCACCCTCGCCCTCTATGAAGAAGATCTAGTAGCCCTAGAAGGGTCGGTTGATGTGTCCCTGGGGCCTCCATGACCATGTCCCATGTCAATCCTTCATGCCCCTCGACCTGATCATCATCAACCAACCACTCTATAGCATTGTCTATATTTTTTTATTTGAGGGGGTCTCTCTTATCTCTCTTAGCAAACCTGTCCTTCAAGTATCAATTATACTTGACATAGACTAGGTTATTGAGCTCTTTGATTCAAGCCTGTTCTTTTCTTTTATATGAATCTAACAAAATCAAATGAAATTAATTAATATAAATAATTAAATAGAGCATAGTAATACTACAAAACTAATAACTAGTAAACTACTAAATTACTAATACAAATTACCATCTCAAAAGTACTCCAATTCTGCTCTTTGTCGGACGAGGTAGTGGTTAGGCTTAAGATCCGAATGGCCAACTTTTGTAAATTTGGAGCACTACACCCATGTTGGCTCCACCAATTGGTTGCAAATTGATTTTGAGTTATAAATTTACAATTGTTGATTATGTATGAACCAATGGTTTAAAACGCGGATCGGTGACCCGAATCGGACACCTCAAAAACCGATCCGGATCGGCGAATCGGCGATCCGGATCGGGAATCGGATGAATCGGTCGGATTAAAGCTTCAAAAAAATCTGAAAAAATTATTAAAATTCATTACAAATGTTGTTTTAGGAATCCAATAAAAAATGAGGGTACTACATTATTAACTTTCATTTTTTTTATCAATATGTGAATATTGAGATGCTCTTTCCCTGTATAAACTTATTTTAACTATTAAATTTGCATCACATAAAAGAAAAATCATAGAATTATCATGGATAAAATATATAATTATATATGGACTATTATAAAGAGTAGACTAATCAATGAAAGAATAGCCATTAAAATCTCGTTTTGGCGAAAAACCCTAATCCGCTAAAAAAACCCAAACTATTACAGCCTAACTAACTATAATCCAAAATTATTACAACCTCACTAATTATAATATTATATACTGAAATTATAATTATTAGTTTACATTTTATAATTATTTTATTAGACAAATAATAACAAATTAAAAATATTTTATAATATTATCTAATTTAAAATTTATTATTGACAACTGTAAGAAAAATAGTACATTACATGATTTATAATGTAAAAATTCATAAATAAAATAAAAGATTTGGTTATCAATGTAAAAATTCATAAAATGCGTACAAATTTTGGAAATAACACTTCAATTTTTCAAAAATTTATTTTTTTAGGTTTCTATAATAAATTTAGTAAAAGAGATTGTTAGTAGAAAGATGGAGATTTCAAATAGAATAAAATTTTTATTTTTATTTTTTTATACCTTACATATTATTTACAAAAATAATTATACCACTCTATATACAACAAAAATTAACTGTTATATAAAAAATTAATTTTTTTATTGTTCATTTTTTTATGCCTTTTATATTATTTACAAAAATATTTATATTTATACCAACAACTATATACACAACAAAAATATTTATATTTATACCAACCACTATATACACAACAAAAATGCAACACATGCCCAAGGGGATTCAAATGCAACACATGCCAAAGGGGATTCGACCTTGGGACATCATGTAAAAAAATAAAAGTCATAACCATCAAGCCATCTAACTACATGTGATTATAAATTGCTGATTAATAGACTATATTTATATTTCGTTTTCATTTAATGATGTTTGGGAATTATCCCACATCGAAAGATTGGTATTCAACTTTGGTATACAAATACCTATGTAATATGAACTATATCATGTGTGCAAAAATATTAGGGCAACTTCACACGTGCGCTTGGATACATGTGTGCACGCGTGAGTGTGCGTGGGGCATGTTCACACGTGCGCTCGGATACTCGTGTGCGCGAGTGAGTGTGCGTGGGGCACGCTCGCACGCGCGCTCGAACACACGTGTGCACATGTGAGTGTGCGTGGGGCACGCTTGCACGTGCGCTTGGACACACGTGCACATGTGAGTGTGCGTGGGGTATGCTCGCACGTGTGTGTCATGCGTTACGTGTGTGAATCGGGTAAAACCGGATGGGAACTAGCGGTTCTAATCTAAAATCGGGCAGTTCCCGGTTTTGTACGGGAACCGGCACGGGCTTTGCCGGTTCCCGAGTCAAACCGGGCGAGTCCGGTTCGACTTGCCGTTGTTTAAAATACTGGTATGAACTATTAAGAATTTAAGATATAGAGTAATAAAATTATAGATTATGGAAAGGAAAACAAACTACAAACAAGAACTGAAACTTGAAATTGATGAACTTAAGAATACTATACTTGGATCAATTTTGGGCCTTTACCTCATCACCATTGGACTCTCAAAAGACTTTAATGTACACATGTAGCTTATTAGCTCATCAGCGCATATAATATCTTGGATATCCGGATCAGTGACTAGCACATCTACACACTTATTAAATCTTGTCATAATTATGTCATTTGTGTGAATATTCTTATCAACATAATAAAAAGCTAGGTTCAAATAATAACCAGCTACATGCAATGGCCAATGTAGCTGCCCATCCCACTTCTCATTAATAATCCCCCAAATAGGCTTATAGCGGCTCACATTATCATCTAAATTTTGGGTTATCTCTCTCTTGCATCTCTCCATAGTTTCATATATGTAGCCCATAGAAGCTATGTCACTATCAACCATGCGAAGGATTTTGACTTGAGGAAAAAATACCTTAAGAGCAACCCATTGCTCCTCGCCAAAAAGCCTTAGAAAGGACAATATCTTTCACCTTATTTTCAACCTGATCCTTGGACTACTCACATGCTCTCCACTCATCCAAGGTACACATCTGCCTCAACTGGACTCTCCTCAAATGTATGCTATCTAGGCATAAGTACCAAGTCGCAAATCTCGTGACCCCATGCCTCACAATCTCTTTCTTCATTGTAAATCTACGCATCATTCTGAGGTTGAGAGTGTGGCTATAAATGAAATTCATAACTGAATTTGCCTTCTTCACTGCAACTGAAATTTCTTTCAAATGGCCAAGAGCCTCATGCATGAGGTCTGTACAATGTGCTGCATATGGTGTCCAAAATATTCTTGGGTTCAGCTAACAAATTAGCAGTAGTAACACTAAGGGCAGTATTATCTGTGACAACCTGTATAACATGCTGCTCCCCAACCTCCTTGATTCCCGGACCCCAGACCTCATCTCTGCTATGGATGCCTATCTCTTATCTTTTCTCATTTTTACATGACTCAAAAAATATTTATCTCCACTTTAACAACATCAAGAGCTTTTTTACATGGGCAACATCCCCCTTGATGCCGACGAGATGTTTCTTGGACTTGTTTATGCCTCTTTTTGTATCCTTTTCACAAAACTTGCATGTTATGCCATTTTTATCCAAAGGGTTCGGGTTGTAGCAATATTTCCAACCCGGATCACCACTTCGATGAGATCTCGAAAAAGACATCTCAAAATAATACAAGCAATCAAAAAAAAAATTTCACTAACTTTGAATGCTCAATCTCCAAACTTCCACCTCTAAGATGTTTCTAATGACTTGAAATCTTCTAAAAAACCCTCTAATAGATTTTATAAAACATCCAAAACTAAATCTAATATCAATGAGTGATACTAGATCAATTTCTCATAACTTTGAGAAACCCTTCGATCCTATTGAAATGAACCTAAAACCAATGATTTTGCGCCTTCTATATTAAAAAATGGATAAAAAAAAATACTCTCAACGAGGAGCATATTCGTCCCTGAGCAAGGCACAGGCCCTGGGCGGCCGCTCAAGGATGGGCGTTGGGTGGCCTGTTCTTAGGCGGGTGCCCAAGGACAGCCCGCCTAATTTGGCCGCCTAGGCTTGGGCGATGCGTCCAGGCCTTCTAGACTGCCTAGGCACTTGCCGGTCCGTTTTTTAAAACAATTGTTTGAGAAGATGACGGTGAGTGCCTCTTTTGTGAGGATGATGAATTTTCTTGTTCTGGAATTAATTAGAGCCCCCTCTCTTTTGAATTGAATGGAGACCACAAGTGTTAAGGACTATGAATAATCTTTCAGTCTTCTGCTACTTGACAGTCACCCGTTGCTGCTTAATAAAAACTTTGTTTTCTGTTTGACCTTTTGCGAAATGGGATGAGAAAGGTGGTCATAATCCCAACGGATCTCATATGGAAGCTTTCAACGAATGTTGGAACTTGATCGGCAGTGCATGAAACCAATTTGTGGCCAACGAGTAAAGCCAGTGGTAGCTTGCTCATCACTTGCGAAGCTAGGAAGAAATCAAACGAAAGCACTTTAGAAGGTTTTTCCTGCTGTGAAGCCCTTCCGGAATGGAACTCAAACAGAAGTACCTTACCCCCCCAATCATGGAACCTCTCCTTGTGATCAGGATGAGCTAGATGCCTCCCTGCTGGGAGACCGATCGAATCGGAGTTTCCTTAGGTAGCCATTGACCTACAATTCTCCATAAACTTTCGTGCTTGGTAGATAAGAATTGAGCCCTTTCTCTATGTTTGGTTTTTAGAGTTTGGAGGAACGGTGTGGAGCTGAGCACCTTCACATACGGCACAGCTTCGGAGCGCACCAGAAAGGGGGATAAGACGAGAGAAGTCGGGATTGGCTTACTCAATTCTTATAGCGGAGTGAGTGATGCAGTGACCCACAGCAAACGAAGAGGGAATTTGGAAAGGGCCCATGAGAAATCGGCTGTTGCCAAGATCCAAGGACGCCAAACCACATTCTTAACTCTTTGGATCCAATTCCCATCAAATCTTCTTAAATATGCTTACTTGTGTTTTAATTATATTTTAGATAATTAAAATGAGTTTTTAACATCTCTCTGAATATTTTATTTTGGTGAAAAAGAATTTTTAAATAAGGAAAAATTATTTTATTGGATTTATTTAATTCAAAGAGAAAAAATATTTACTGGTTTTCTAAAGTCCTTTTTATTTATCTAAAATTCCTTTTGGATTGTGGGGGCCCTTTGGGACTTTTGGGCCCACCGCATTTGAGCTCATTAGGTGGGGGCGTGGGGCCCACATAGCGCACTATATATGGGACACCCCACATATTCTATTCTTTCTTTTTAATGTATGGTTTGTGATGGAAGCCACCTACTTGTTTTAAAAATAAAAGGAAGGTTTAATGGAATAAGGTTGATTGATTTAAAATAGGAAGGTGTAGAGATTTGATTGAAATTGGATTTGTAAATACTTAATATTTTCTCTACCCAAATATTTGATGGGAATAGAGTTGCAGAAACTGAGGGATAATGGTTGTAGCTCATTCTTTTGATCATGATAGCTGATCTAAGGAATGAAGGGCTAAGATCTCTTCACCCCACAGGTCTCCATGATCTACGGTCAAGATTAAGTCTCATAATGATGGCAAAAGCCTAAACCCCAAACCCTAACCTCCTCTGACATGTTCAACTTGTTGAGGTTGGTGACACCAAAATCATTGTCCCAAAGAATGGTTCTATCCTGAATGAAAATTTTACTTGAATAAAGAACGATATACGTAATTATAAAGGTTCCTAATTTGTATAGAGTTGATTGATATTGTTTCATATCTTGTGGGGATGTGAATCATGGAAAAAGGACTATAACCGGGCAAGTCAATACCGATTAAAAATTTTCTATCTTTTCTTATGTATTACTACCGGATCACTTACAAGTGTTCTAATACAATATATGACTCAAATAAAATACAAGAATGCCAAAGACTCATTTGCTTGCTGTCAAAATAAAGTTATATTTATAACATGAATCTGAAAATTACATAAAAGATGCAATTCAATCAAGAAAGCGTGAAATAGGAAAATACTGCATACCTTGCTCCAAGTTACACTTTAAGACTTTATACATCCCACACCAGGTCTCCTTCATTAATGGTGTACAGGATCTAAGTTCAAGAACTTGTCTCACAACTTAGGAAGCCTAAGCAAAACCAGCAGAGAGCATAATATTGGATAATCTAGACTAAAGCTCAACACATGAGCATAAGGCCAAGACCTATGGCTACGCTTATCGGCTTGGGCGTGCCACTCCTTTAGGTTTATTTTTTTTTCTAAACCCTAATCGTAGATAGAGAAGGAGAGAGAGAGAGAGAGATCAGAGAGGGGCATGCCACCCCTTTTGGCTCAGAGAAAGAGAGAGAGTTAAAGTTATGAGGTGTAGAGAGGGAACCCCCATAGCTAGTTTATATAACATAAATGCTAGGGTTTATCGGGTTATGGTTTTGCCATCATTATGAGACTTAATCTTGACCTTTGATTTTGGAGACTTGTGGTTTGAAGAGATCTCATCCTTTCACTCTTTAGATCAGCCATCATGATTAAAAAAATGAGGTGGAACCATTATCTCTCAATTTCCATGACTCTATTCCAATCAAATATTGTGTAGAGAAGATTACTAAATCAATTTCAATTAACTCTTACACTTTCCATTTTCGAAATCAATTAAAATCTCTACACCATACTTTCCTAAAAAATTCAAATCACAAGATGGCTTATTGCACAAGCCTCTCATTTTAGGAAAGAAGAAAGAGGTGGGGCGTCCCACCCCTATGGGTGGCCTTCTAGGCCCCACGCCCCACTAATTGGTCGGCCTAATGAACCCCAATAGGCCCCCAATACTTTAAGTAAAACTTTCAACCATTAAAATAAATTTTATAAAGCCACTAAATATTTTATTTTCCTCTCTAATTAAAATAAATCCAGAAAATTGATTTTTTACATTTAAAAATTATTTTTAAATAAAATAAAATACCTAGAGGTGTTTAAAAATCGTTTTAATTATCTGAAAAATAATTAAAACATATTTAAACATATCTAAGAAGATTTGATGGGAATTAGATCCATAGAGTTAGGATTACAACAAATATACTGAGGACTTCATCTTTCTAGAGACTATATTTCACTGCAACTTCTCAAACTGGCACAACAGTTCCCATGACCCACAGCCCTTCGCAGGGGCTCATTATTGGACTATCAAAGTCACCCAATAAATGAAGGAGACATGATCCTAGTCTATAGATTACAAGTACCTTCCCGAGGACAAGTTCAAGCCCTATTTCAGTACTACGCTTTATGGGTCCTTCCAGCACAGTCCCGTGTTGTAAGGAGTCATCTCTTTCGTACATGTACGCATCACATGCCCTTATCCTAAGGGCAGCTTCCCGGACTACTAACTAGTGGTGATAGTAATGATGAGGTTTTAGGCCCTTGCCCTCTCCGGCCAACTATCACACATGGGTTTACATCTAGTCCCCTAATGTATTTGTCCTTGGCACAACTCCGACCTCATCAAGGGATGACCCAACATCAAAACCCATATCGGTTGTGCTCACACAATGCCCAAGACAACGGGTTTTTGACATCACCTTGAGCCATAACCTGTCAAAACTCAAGTGGAGTTTCGGCATTAGCAATGCCTCATAGTCCAAAGTGGACCATACTCCCATTGGAGCCAATATTTCATTATATAATTTTAATATATGCTCTCATAAGGCTGCCAATATTTCATTATATAATTTAATATATGCTCTCATAAGGCCTTTAAATGGCCACATAATCCCAACAAATCCTTGTCTTTTAGGGAGCCAATATTTTCGCATAACTTACTGCAAAGTAGGATGTTATGGGTTGGATATATCTCTTACTGTAAAAAGCGAGGATATCACATTGGGTTGCTTGGAGATCAAGCTAGTATGTGGCCTTTGTGTGTCCTAGATGGGTCACCATATTTGAAAGGCAGGCTTTCTCTAGAGAGATCATGACCCGACAGACAAAGAGAAGTGAGCTTCCTAGAGAGATAATATGCTATGTTGCCTCCTATAAATAGAGGTTGGTCTTATAGAGAAGCGGTTTCCTTAGAGATTTTAGATAGTATCCCCGAGAGTTGTTTTCAATTGAATGGTATCCCAGAGAGATAGGGAGGTTTTTTTCTTCTTTTTTTTCAATTGAAAGGAAAAAAAAAAAAAAACTATACGGTATGCTGATTTTAATAGGGGACAACTCTTTTTCCTCCCTTTTGTGCTCGGACCAGTATGGTTGTCCAATGTTGTAAAATCAGAAGGAAAGCATCCAAAATGATCAGCTATGCTAATGGAAGTGACTTGCCCGTTTAATGACAAAAAGGCTTTATTGGTTCCCTTCTTTGGCCAGAACTATTGGTTTTGGCTTTGGCTAGATGAAGTTATGAAAGACCAGCTGGAAAGAAACCAGGAATCTTCAATTATTTAATCACTGTTAATCCTTGGATACCTGCAACTGTGCATGGGTGAGATGTCTCTGCTCTTGCATATCTGATAAGGTCGCAAGACTTCAAGTTGTTAATGAGTTAGCATTGAGAAGCACCATTGCCTCAGCTTGAGTTGTTTCACCAAGCATGTGGGCCTGTCCCTACACTCAAGAGAGGGAGTTTAGATTAGCATACTCTAATCTTCACGATGGCTCCAACTAGAACTGAGCACAGATTTTCTGACAAGCTTCCATCAAAATTGGCATTAGTCCTATGGGTGGGGGAATCCTATGGTTCATGGGTACCGAAATCCCACTAAGCCGCATGGACTGTGTATTCGGGGGAGATGACTTATTGAATATTTAGCAACATCCATACAAGACAAAAAATCATTTTAGAGTAGTTCTGAGAAAAAAATGATTTTAAGCACCTTAGCGCTCTCTGCCTTTAGGGCTAGAAACCCCATTGTTGCACACGATTTTGAGTATTGTAACCCAAAAAAAAACACGTATTCCATGCCCAATAAAGTCCCTTCTCGGGAAGTAAGGAATTTGAAACCCTTTTCTAGTGATATGGTACCGAAATCCCACTGAGCTACAATGTGGTGCTTCCTAAATAATTTTAGATTTGGACTGTTATAATTAAATCCATTCGGTAATTGGAGATTGGAGGTTGGTTAATTAATCACTGAAAAGTGTCTTTGGTGAAAAGCATGTTTTCACTTCCTAATGTGAAAATCATCCTCTGAACCATGTATAACTCTTTCCAAACTCGTAGTGAAGTTCCTCTATGCAGATAACAATAAATTTCTTCTGATAAATTCATTCATTATGCTCTAGCAACCTGACATGTCTATATGTATTCTGATTTATTTTAACAGAGAATGGCTTAGACCGGGTGAGGAAGTATTGGTTCAGAGATTTGACCCCTCTGCTTCGCTGGATACTATTGGTTTCTTCATCGCAAAATTCAATGTTGACCAGAAACAAAGCTAACCAGATATGATTAGTGCTTTTTTTATTATTAATAGATGATTAGCATCCACTCATGGGATGTGAACCTTAGGCTCTCCATTGTGGTGTATTGTATCTATTGATACACAGGTTCTGCAGCTTTTCTTTTTCTAGTTTTTGAGCATATATTGATAACTATTTAAAAAATGATCTGTCTGAATTCAGGTTGAAATGTTTCTTCCCCATTATCTTTTGAAGTGTTGTACTAGAAATAGTTACCCTTCTATTAAGCTTCCATAAAAAGGATGAAAAGTTCTTCAATTGATGAAGTGATTGTAATTTGATTGTCAAAAATAATACTAATGATAATAACAGAGTGATCAAAATTTGATTTGATTAGGTTCAAGGCAAAGTATAAGATAACACCAGTGACCGTGAAAAAGCCCATGATTATTATGGTCATCACCGTCCAATCATTGCCTAGATGAAGCGCCAGACCTGCCTGGGCATTATAAGATTCCAAATGGTTAGTTCGTCTCTGTTGCCCAACAGTTGATTGGACGGTGATGAGCCTATTGAGCTGAGAACATGGTTTACTGTCCTCAACTAAATGCAAAAAGTATTGTACCTTTTTTGGAGGGTTAAAAAGAGTTATATTTCTGTACAAAAATCGTTAGTTATTAGGAATGGGGCTTAGGCTTGAATGGTTAGCATGAACGTCAAGCGAGGCTGGATCTCAAGTTCCATTCCTAACATTGAAGTTTGAACTATGATTGATAAAAAAAAGATCGTTAGTTGTGATTGATCTATGATTGATAACGAAAAGAGGTTACAAGATTACAAAATGTAGTAGCACTATTCAGTTTCAAAATAAATAAATGTAGTATCACTAGAAGGGCCTACGAAAGGGAGGATCCACTATTCGTGCAAGTAAGATGGTGGATACAAACGGCAGATGTAGGAAAGAGCATTATGACATCGGAACCATGCTACCTCAAAAGTCTCTTGATGAGAAAGGATGATGGCGGGATCTTAATTTAGAAAGGAAAAAGGAAACAATAGAAAATATGGGAAACCTTTCAATGTTCTCCCTACAACATAGAAGTTCTATCTTTTTTTTACCATCCAGCTGTCTATTTTTTATAAAGAGCGCCACTCACCGTTTGATTTAAGATCCGACGTTTAAAAGTATTTTAGTTTTAGTTTCTTTAATACAATTTTTCTGAATATGAAATTTGGTCTCATTGGGGGCACAACTATAAAAAATATTAAAAATAATTTTTTGATAAAAAATAATAACCAAATACCCCTTGAAACTTTTAGGGGTATTTTGGTTATTTTATTAAAAATATTTTTTTTATATTTTTCATTAGTGAGAGTTTAATAGAGGAATGGACATCCAAAATTTGGTGTCAAAATTGTTTATAGAAAAAAAAAATTAAAAATAAGACAGTGTAGAGACGTGATATTGTGATTGAAGCAATCTTAACCTTCCATTCAAAAATGGATGGTTGGATATGGGGGAGGATAGAACTTCTATGTTGTAAAGGGAACATAGAAAGCTTTTCGTAGAAATATTACTCATCCTAGTTTTAAAAAGGCAATAATAGAAATATTATTTTTTTCTTTTTAAGAGAATGTAATAAGATAGGAAAGTGTATATTGTATCTAATAAGATAAAAAGGTGTCCATTATATTATTATTATATATACAGTGAAATGGTCACCACATTGTTAGTGTGGAATACAATTATTCTATCAAAAGAGTTCCTCTCAAAAAAAAACTTTTATGATATCATAACAAACATCGATGCCAATATCTCAATCCAAAATAAGTCTCTCACTCCCCTTTCATGCAAAATTTTTTGCGCCCTTGCATCTACTGTTTTACACCCTTTTAGTCCCTCAATACTTTGCCTTTTACATCATCCTTTTTTTTGCATACGTCATCCATCGTTTTGCATCATTCTTGTTTGCATACTTCTTCACCCCTTGCATCCATGACGTGGCTCCAGTTTTTCACTTTGCCATTGTTTTCACATCGTCAAGATTTATTCGTCACTCATCCATGGCATCTATATATCACCCCAATTCTCATACGTCCACGTCATAAAACCCACTTTCTACATCCTCTTACACCATAACATCATTCCACACAAACCCTCTCTCTAAAATCAAGCACTAAATCTCCTGCCCATCTTCTTTCTCATAAACGCCCAACTAGCTTCTTCCTATCTTTTTCTTTTTACCAGACGTCCAACACCCTCCTCTCGATCTTTTCTAAGATTTTTCCACATCCCAACTCACATATTTCATTAAACCACATTATTTCTCACACTTATTTAAACCAATCCTTTCTCAATCGATCCATCTATCTTCAAAATACCTCTTTATTGTAATGAATTCACCATATTCATTGTTCTTTAGTCACCTACCAAACTATTCATCACTTTGGATTTTTGGGTGTCAATATTTTTTGTACCTCGAGACTATGATGAAGATAAATTCTGTTCTCGTTCTCTTCTATGTTTATTTTTGGATTATTATATTCAGCATAAGCATTACAGATGTTTGCAACCACCCACAAGGCGAGTCTACATCTCCATGCATGTTGTATTTGATGAAAATATTTTTTCATATGCTAATCCAAGTTCTTTGTTTGACAGTGGACATATTCAGAGAGAGCTGACTACCTATGCAAAATGGTTTGAGTGTTACAAATCCTACATACAGACTTTTTCTTTTGATTCATCACCTCCACATAGGGATGCCCAGGATGTGTTTGCTCCTCCAGTTGATTTGCCTCTCAATAATGATAGCTCTCGAACTTCCCTTGTAGAAGAAGGTGCCATCACTATGACATCATACAAGATGTTCAAGATGATGTAGTACGTGCTCATGATGATGAAAATGTTGTCACCCAAGAAACCAACCAATCTCATCTTTCACGAGCCCCTGAGCACCCTCGTCATCATATGGTCACAAGAACTCAATATGGTACTCAAAAACCTCGAATTATGCTCCATGGAAGCAGTCTCAACATAGTTATCAACCTGACCAGAATTGATTTAAGCTAATCCTAGACCTAGACCTAACCTTGTTCAGGTTATGGTCAAGTGGACCCAAACCCAAACCCGGTTTGGTCGATCCATCAAGTCCATGGGTTGACCCGCCCATTTCCCACCCTAATTTACCGGGAGAACTCGAAGCCAGAGTAATTCGCACGTGATGGGCACAAGCGGATGAATCCGCAAGCGAAATCACCAATCCAAAGTAGGTTGGTCTAATAAAATATTAAATATCCAATCATTTGAGGACGAGTACATCTTCCCACTTATAGCGAGCCCTTTTTCTCCCACTGACAATAAAGCAATTGATTTAGCATAGTGTTTCATGACATCACATATAACTCGTCAAGTAACAAGGGGAAGGTTCATTGTTACACATAAGATAATGGAGAGAGAGAGAGAGATCCTTCAGATATCCTTCATATTTTCATACGGTGAAGTACATTTGAGAGAGATCTTCTATGTGTGTGATATTAAATTGGCCTTTAATGCACAAGCATGAGAAAGAGAGAGAGGGAGGGGGTGAAACACTCGTCGCGAAGTAAAGGAGCTGGAAAGCAAAAGGAAAAGCAAAAGGAGAGGCTAAAAGCATATCGTATTTGTTTCTTAAACTCTAATGAAATGGAATGAAATGAAGCACATGAGAGGTCCAAATACTTATATAAATAGTGTGAATGTGTGGGGTCTTTGCTGCAACAAGTAAAGGATGGATGAGATTACTGTTGTTGAAGAAGATGGTGGACGATCAAATGGTGATAGTAGTAGCAGCAGAAGCAGTGGAGCGAGAACGGTCGGCGATGTCCCTGAGCCCTTCGACAGTGAAGCCCTCCCTCCCACGATTATTGAGATTCGCCCCTTCCTTCGTGTGGCCAACGAGATCGAGCACGACTACCCCCGTGTTGCTTATCTCTGTAAGAGCTATCTCTATCTCTCTCATGTGTCTGCAGCACTAATATCAAGTTTTCTCTCTCTGTGTGTGCGACGCTACCATCCAACTTTGCATACTTATGCAATTACTAGCACACAATCTAACATAGGGAAGTGTGTCTTTTGTTGCCTGTGTGTGTTGACATATTACAAACACAGAACTTGTATGTAGTACTTCAGAAATTTAAACACTTTCTTTCAAAACTTTTCTCGAGATAGTACCTAACATACTACTGCATTTTTTTTTTAAATAATGTATAGACGTGTCTGAAAAGCTGATACTAGCATTTTTAATACTCATATATTTCCGACTCATATATCCGTATGTATGTAGCATATCCACCATCCATCAACATTAAAACCAACTACCGTTGCTTGTAGGCGAACTTTTTAATAACACATAGAAGTGAAGCTTACTCATAAATGTTTAGTTGCTTTAATTTGTGACGCTATAATTTAGTAGTATTGTCTCTAGCAGGAGTACTAGTAATAGTGCAATTACCATGGCCTCCAGGGAAGCCATATGTCAAAGTCTTTCATACTATGAACTAATTGTCTTTGGTTAAAAAGAAAAAGAAAATGAAAAATCACATCTATTACATAAATTTTGAAAAGAAAATCTATAATAGTAGAATAATTACCTTCAAATTTGAGAAGTTGTTATATTTAGGGGAAATTATTCAAATACCATAAGAGATGAGTTATTTAACTTTTTGCCCATTTACAACTATTCCAACTCAAGACCATGTGTTTCTTTATGGGTATTTTGAAATTAAATAAAAAAATAGCCAACGTATTCAATTGTTCATGTCTATTATCTCACCATCATCGCCAGATCAGTTTCCCAACTAATTGGAGTTGGCTTCATATCTTATTATCTAATTTCATAAAATTTTGCTTATACGTATTGTCATACAATTAATGTCACATTTATTATAACTCATCGTCATCATCATCATAATCTTATCTCAATTATTTAAGGTTAGTTACACGAATCCTATTTTGTTATTCTGTTCTATCAAAGACCATACCATCCAAAGAACTGTAACTCCCCATATCCTTTTTCGTTACACTTGGAAAAAAAAAAAAAAGGCCTCATATATCACCCATGTTACTCACAGCTAATCCTTGGTTCCGAAGCAACTGACCATTCTGTCGGAGCGAAAAAGAGGCTTGATGGAATGGTTTAAGGACCCCTCATAAAATAAGGGATAGTATTGGAAAATGGTGCAAAGCTGTAACTTTTACAAGGATTAGTGGAGGTTTGCTTATTCTATATATATAGTATACATTTCTCTTTTCTTTGACTTCTTGATTGTACTTTGGAGTTTTAAAGTTTGGAGGAAGCATGTCTTTTTCCACATTCCACTTATAAGAGAAAATGTGAAGCTAGCCTTCTTTCATTAATACAAAAGGGGTGGACACAACTTACACGTGTGTGCACCTTTCAAACTTGAAAGACATGAAAGTATAACTATATATAACCAATAATGAATGGACCCGGTTTCCATGCAGCCATGTCCGCATGCGGGCATCTTAATAAATCAATCTTTTAGATAGATTTTAAGGCTTAATTTTTTAGGATATATAATTTCTAACATGGAGATCATGAATATGAAAAAATAAATAATTTTAAAAACTGAAAATAATAATTCTAGTAAGAAAATATTTGGACCGTTAGTTTCCATTGTTTTTAGATGAAATACCTACTTGCATCCATCTTTAAGATGGATGCTTTACACTTCCTCGACCGCATATGTAGAAATGCGGTCCAGCCGGCAAGAAACAATTTTCCGTAATGAATTACTTGAACCAAAGGAGCGAAGGAGTAGTACACTGTACATATTGTCTAGTGTACATGTGTACACATAGCGGTGTCCATTATCGATACCAAAAACTAAAAGAAAGTAAACAAAATTCGAAGGAGAATGGAAGATGAATCAGTATTCCCTTTTGGTTGAATCGTTCTGGCCCTATTTTTTATTATCTTGATGCCCAGAGCATAGGAAGCCTCCCCTAGATCTTTCATGTCAAAGTGTTGTGATCAAATGCAGTCGATAATAGATTTCTGTTGTCGGTTTTCATTGTCATGTCTAACGGCTTAGGAAGTTTATTGCCTTTTTGTACTCAAGGTAATAGCTTCTTCAATAATTACCTTAATTAAGGACATTATAGACACTTACGAAGCTGACCCCAATTAGTTGGAAAAGACTTTGAGGATGATAATAATAGACAATTATGAATATCAAGCAAGATACAAGCTAAAGAAGAAGAGCTCATATACTGTGCTCCCACAACAGCATGTTGTGCATCAACTTCCTTGGTCAAAATATGTAGAAATGCGGTCCAGCCGGCATGAAACAATTTTCCGTAATGAATTACTTGAACCAAAGGAGCGAAGGAGTAGTACACTGTACATATTGTCTAGTGTACATGTGTACACATAGTGGTGTCCATTATCGATACCAAAAACTAAAAGAAAGTAAACAAAATTCGAAGGAGAATGGAAGATGAATCAGTAGTCCCTTTTGGTTGAATCGTTCTGGCCCTATTTTTTATTATCTTGATGCCCAGAGCATAAGAAGCCTCCCCTAGATCTTTCATGTCAAAGTGTTGTGATCAAATGCAGTCGATACTAGATTTCTGTTGTCGGTTTTCATTTTCATGTCTAACGGCTTAGGAAGTTTATTGCCTTTTTGTACTCAAGGTAATGGCTTCTTCAATAATTACCTTAATTAAGGACATTATAGACACTTACGAAGCTGACCCCAATTAGTTAGAAAAGACTTTGAGGATGATAATAATAGACAATTATGAATATCAAGCAAGATGCAAGCTAAAGAAGAAGAGCCCATATACTGTGCTCCCACAACAGCATGTTGTGCATCAACTTCCTCGGTCAAAATACCTAGCTCATTTGATTTTTTTTGTCTAAAATTTTGGGAACCATATAAAATTACTAGATAATTATTTTAAAATAAATATGTGAATTTCAAGTTTTACAACACTTAGATCTAACCCTTAAAAAATTGGACGGTTTCTATTCGATTTGAGGCACTAGTTTTGTTTAGTACATAAAAAGTCTATTTCAATTTTTTTTTCTTTTGCTAAAAATATTCTATGAGTTATTTAGATTATATCCTCAAAATTTGAGATCCAAAAAGTATCCATAGCATGTATTTTGTCCAAGGAAGTAAATAGAAAGTATGCTGGTGCAAGAGTTGGAAATATTATGGGAAAGAAGAATATGATAAACTAAGAGTTGGTATCTTTTGGGAAAGAAGAATATGATAAACTTGACCTAGAATGAAGTAAATAACAAAAAATTATTAAGTAAAAGCGAGAAACAGACCGTAGGAGTACGCAATTAACAATGGACAAGCATCCAAATAAAACCATAAAGAAGTAAAGATACGATCAAGGAATCAATAATGAATGACAAAAGAAAGAATTTCAGCACAAAAAGCAAAGAAAAAGAAATTTCAGATGGGATCTGAGAGATTCATACCGATAAAGAAAGGTAAGAGAGAAAATACTAAAAGTACCCAACAAAACAGATCTTATTTGAAAAACAATATGAAAAGAAAAAAGTTGACTTACTCCAACAAAAAATTTATAACAAGGAAAAAGTTTATGTAAGGTTGCAACCTTAAAATGTAGAATTAAAGATGCAAATAAAAAATCCAGGTTGTTTTAATATTAAAAACCATCTAATTGATCATCTCGACATCGAGATGTGTGAATATGAAAATAAAATATTTTGAATCCCATAAATAGTGTATCTTGCAGCACATTATCTAGACCATCCATTTTCAATATTTTTATACATTTATAGATCTACTTGATTTTAAACCTTTTTGGAGTTTGAAATTTTATAATTAGAGATAAAAATTGATTTTAAATAATACTAAGAATTTTTTACACCAAAATTACTTGTTATGATAAAATTCGTCGGTGCGCCTTAATTGGATTGTTTAAGGTTCCAATCTTATACAAACCACCCCCGTATAAAAATATCATAAAAGAAAAAGAATCATAAAAAATATATATTTTTTAATTAAATCATGGTATAAATGTGGATATACATATAATTTGATGTTTATTATGGTGATTAGTGAATTTTTCTCATCATATGCTCTAGTTTTCTAATTTTTCCTTTTTTATGATTTGCCTGAATTTCCAGCTAAAAATCAATTTTTCCAAATTTCATCTGTCATATATTTTTTCCATCTCTTTAAGACTTTGAATATGGTTTATTGTTTTGTTTGGTCTTTACTAAAATGTAGAATTTTTTCGATTTAAAAAAAAAAATTGCATTTTATTTCAAAATTCTAGCCCTTTTTAGGTTTTTTTGTGACTCGGACAAGTTGACTCAGATTCTTTCAATTACTCAGTGGGGGGCCGAATCCCGAGCCCGAGCCGAGTTTTTTTATCATTGTCCATGATAAAGCCCACAAACTCCTGTTCAACATTAGTGAACTTATGTGACACTATTTTGTTCTCTAAAAGTGTGAAACCACAAAACCCTCTCTCCTCCTCTCCCATGTTTTTCTCTTTTGAGTAGTTCCACACTTTTGAGTAGTTTCACAGTAGGAATTGAACTTGAGACTTCATGCGGTTAACATCAACTGCTAAGCACTCAAGCACAAGCCGGATGCATAGTGTGAAGGTTTAACAAAGTCCATAGAGGAATGGAATGAAGCTGGTCCATTTTCCTTCCATAAAAAAGGACCAAAAGAGAGTTTCACCAAATATAAAAAAGTGAAAAAGAAAAGGAAACGGTAAAGGAGAAAAGAAAATGGGACCGAAAGGTAAAAACGAGAAAAGAGAATAACAAAGATACCCTTTTTGACCACATTACTTAACTTTTATTGATAATCGATAGCATAAATATTTTTTATTATAAATTTTATTTAATTTTTTTACAACCGATTTCTCTTTTCAAAATAATGGTGGCCTTTTTGGGTGAATAAAATAAGGAAAAAGTTTATACAAGGGTGAGGCTCCAAACAATCAAATTAAGGTGTACCTCAAAAATTCATTATAGGAAGTTTTTCTATGCTCGAAAATCCTCAAATTGATCATATCCGCCTCAAGATGTATGTACATAAGAAAAATGGATTTCAAATATTGAAAATAGTACATTTTATAATACATTTTCTGGACGGTCAATTTTCAAGATTATCAAGTGCTCATATATTTGCTCGGTCTACATTATTTTTTAAGCTTTAAATTTTATAATCAGAGATGAAAATAAATTTTCAAGCTATCACTAACATTTTCAATACTTCAATAATATCTTTCAACATCATTTCAAGGTGCGCCCCTTCTTTGATTGTTTAAGGCCTCAGCCTTATACAAACCACACCAATAAAATAATAGCTGTCGTTTTATGTTATTTTCATATTTTCTATATAACGAGCATTAGATTTCTTACTAAAAATGGAAACCTAATTTAAAGAGACATTATATAATGGCTGTTATACTGTGAATTAAGGCCATAATTTCCTGTACATACCTTTTTCAGAACCCCACGCGTTACCTTTTATGCAAAGAATCAGGTAAGGAGATGTTACCTTCCGAACAACCGTTACTTTCATCAAAACTGCCGTCTTTTGAACCCTACCGTCTAGAACGGCTTATTCTAAACGAACAAGTTTATATAGAGATGAGGCTTTAAACAATTAAATTAGAGCCCACATCAAAATTTTCATTAAAAAATGTTGTTTTGATGTCTAAATATCCTGAAATTGATCATCTCGACATCAAGATGCATGGACATGAGAAAAAAAATGGATTTCAAGTTTTTGAAATAGTACATGTCGCAACGCATTTTCGGACCGTCAATTTTCAATATTTTCAAGCTTTCATAGATCTGCTCGATCTACACTATTTTTTAAGCTTTAAATTTTATAAATAAAGATGGAAATATATTTTAAGTCTATCACAAAGATTTTCAATATTGAAACTATATTTCTCGACACTATTTGAAGATGGGCTCTAATTTGATAGTTTTGAGTCTCAGTTCCATACAAACCGCACCCTCAAAGGAAATTTAGAAAAATATACCAAAAAGTCAATTATCTTAGCTTCTGTGATTATATAAATAAAAAGAATAGGGATGTTAAATAGTTCAACTCTTGATTCTTTCTTTATAAATTTCCCCTAAAATCCAAATGCTATCTCAGTATAGGCTTACTTTGATCAAACTTCACTTGGGTGTACGCCTCGTTTGCTTGCATGTACTCAGACATGCTTTAGTGCTATTGGGATTTGGCCCATTTGCATGTAGAACTGGCAACAGGCCGAGTCAGTCATGGCCTTAGTCCTTGAAGGGCTATCCCTAACCGGGCCAAAAGGGCCCTAGCTCTATCAGACTGGCCAGGCCAAATAAAATAAAAAAGAATAAAGAAAATGGTTTAGGCCTAGGCCGAACCGGGCAGGCCCAAGTTTAGGCCCACACCGGCTCTACCTTTTGGCTATGGTTGCCCAACCCCCGGGCCAAATTTCTGGCCCAGACCCTTTCTTTTTAGGACCGGACTGACTAGGCCAGGCGGGGCCACTCAGCACATTGCCACCCTATTTCTAGGTGACATGGCTCGCTTTGACCATCTTTCTAGAACCGAATTTATCGTCAGTGCAAACACTAATATTGATGAAAAAGGAAAAAACATATATATAAAGTGTCAACCTTATTTTTAGAAGCGATGTAGAGAGAATTGAAAGAAATAGTAAAATCAGCAAGCAACAAGCTAAACATTAGCACAATTCAAATAAACCTAGGGTTTCTTCTCCACACCAAGGTAGGGTTGCAAAAGCCTGAGCTTTTCTTTTTTCTCAATTCTAGAAAATCACATGATTGCCTTCTCCTAAGCCCCACACACCTCTTTATAATATTATTTAATATTTTAAATACAAAAAGTGTCCACCCATATACTAACTTAAACTTAAAGTTTGTAATGACAACTTCACCTCTGTGAACTGTACCCATCAACAATATTTATAAACAATATTTGTGAATAGTCATACAGTAAATAAAAGATATAAAAACCCTAAAATCCGAAAACATCTAAAAAATCCTAGAAACAAACTTTAAAACTAACATTATAATATAAATCTTTTGATGTAACTATTTGCCTTCTCCTAGACCCCCATACACCTGTTTATAAAAAGTTTTAGCGTTTCAAGTATAAAAAGTATCCAAGCAAATAGTATATTGGCCCATATACTAACTTAAATTTAAAATTCATGGTAACAATTTTATCTTGTGAACAACATCCGCGAGTAGTACTCCTTAATAGTACTCATGAAGTATAGAAAAATATAAAAAACCTTGAATTTTTAAAAAATTTAAAAACCTTAAAACTAAAACTATAATATACATCATTTGAAATTGAATAAAAATTAAAAATAAAATTTTTTTTTTTTATTTCGATATATTTCGGTGTCAAGTTGATCGCTTGGATGATTTTCCAATATCAAAATAGACCTTTTTTTATGTGTTTTTTAGGTGAATCTTAATTCTACAATTTAAGGTGTGAACTTTGTATTAACTTTTCCGTCTCAACTATTAATTAACTTTTTTAAATCTGTATTTTATATATTTTTTAGATTATTTGGATTTTTATTAATTTTATTTTTTGTTATTTTTATTTTATTTTATTTTAAAACTTTTTTAATCTTCTATTTTTTAGGACTTGTTGGCCTTGCACAATACTGGGACAAGTCCACTCGACTGAGGCCAAGACAAGATCTGTGGCTTGAGTATAGTTCCAGAGCATTGTTTAAGACACTCTCTCTCTCTCTCATAGCAATACCATAACATTCCATGCATCATAAGCTGGGCCTGGCTCAGTCACCAACCTTATAAGGACATGAAGGAAAATATTCTCAGCTTTCAGCAGCAAGAGAGAGAGAGATCCTGATGTGTCATTCATAGGACCCACCCCCCCTCTCACCCAAAAAAAAATAAAAAATAAAAAATACCAAAAAAAAAAGAAGGAGAAGAAGAAGAATTCTATGTCTGAAAAACATGCATCATGAATGGGAATTGGTCGTCTCCAACCTTATAAAAACATGAAGGAAAATATTCTCATCCTTTAGAGATCTTGCTGATAATGATTTGTGGCGGGTGGGGTTTTGGGTCCTATGGATAACCATCAGGACATACGAAATGCTTACAAATAACAGTGATTTACGTGCACACCCTGAAATACAAAATGCGACATACGAAATGCTTACAAATAACAGTGATTTACGTGCACACCCTGAAATACAAAATGCTTAGTTTATAAGAAGAAATTATAAAGAAGGTCGGTCAACCGCTTTTTCCCAAAATTGCATCTTGATCTAAGGATGGAATCCTAGGTCTGAATTTTAATTTTTGTTTTAGTGTTTTAAGCAGTGCCCCAAGCTTTAGGGTAGTGCCCTACTAATGAATAAACTAGAAAATAAATAAAATTCGGTTTGAAGATGTCTTTGGATCGAGGGGTAATTTTGAAAAGAAAAAAAAAACGAGTCGATTGACTTTTTTTTATAAGTTCCACCTATAAATAAAGCATTTTATATTTTAAAAAAAATTTTAGATCCGTATGTAAATCACTCTAAAGAACCTGAAGGAAAATATTCCTAGCTTTAAGTAGAGAGAGAGATCCCAGTGGTAGGGGGATAATATCATGGAAGGATCAAACCCCTTACATAATCGTTGAGTCAAAACATCTCAATTAGATAATTCAGTTTTAATTTTTATATTTCCAAAGAAACTCCTAAAAAACATCTTAAAAATTCCTAGATTGTCCCTATTCTGAGTTGGCAACCTTAAACAAGCAAGACCTTTTAGTAATCAAACTCACCTAAGAGGCATCAACCAAATACGAATGTATCCATGCTTGTATCAAATCACAAATATTACTTAAAGGAAAAAGAGCTACGGATGCAACTCAAAAATCCATCGAAAAAGGTAATTTTAATGTTGAAAAACCTTTTGATTGATCATCTCAACATCGATATGTATGACCATGAAAAAAAAAAAGATTTTAAGTCTCGAAAATAGTGCATTTTACAACATATTATCTATATGGTCCATTTTCAAGATTTTCATATGTTTATAGATCTACTTGATTTTAATCATTTTTTAAATTTAAAATTTTATAATTAGATATAAAAATAGATTTTGAGATAATTTTAAGAATATTTTATATCAAAATTATATAACATGATAAAATTTGAAGGCGCACCTTACCTCTACAGCTATGTATCCGTATGCCAACTACACCCTTACTTAAAAGGACAAAGTTTATAGAAGTGTGAGGCGCTAAACAATCAAATTAGGCCACAACTCAAAAATTTCACTAGAAAAGGGTGTTTTGATGAATAAATATCTTCAATTTGATAATCTCGACCTCAAGATGCATGAATAAGAGAAAAAAATGGATTTCAAGTTTTGAAAATATTGCATCTTGTATTGTACTTTTGGACTATCAACTTTCAAGATTTTCATATATCTGCTCAATCTACACTATTTGTTAAGCTTTAAAATTTATAATTAAATATGAAAATATATTTTAAGGCTATCACAAAGATTTCCAGTATGGAAACCACATTTCTCGATAGTATTTGAAATTGCGCCTTACTTCAATTGTTTAGAGACCAGCCCTTATACAAACCGCACCTTACTTAAATGCTTATACTTGTTTAGTGTTTCCAATCTTGAACTTGGACGATTTGGATATTTCTAAATTTATTTTTTAAGGAGAATAAAAATTAAAAAATAAACCATCTAATATTAATTTAAAGATTTTTCTTTTTTTTTGGTGAGTCAGTGGGGAGCATATTAGCAAATCGACATTTAATCGGCAATTTTTTAAAAAAATAAGCATTTTTATGGAAACAGTTTTAATAAGTGACTTTTTGAAAAGGTCAGGAAAAAATCGCGTAGTTTTTATAAAAACGTTTAAAACACACTTTTTTCATAATACGATGTAAATCAGACCAAAAAATCATAGCTTCTTTTTACCTATAATTTTCTTTTTTGAAAGATAATTTTTTTTCTTGTATTGTGTATTGTGGCCGTTACTACTTTGCTTTTGAAAAAAAAAAATTATTTCAAAAAAAAAACCTAAAATAAAAACTTTTATCCCCACTGTGTTTTTCAAAGCCACAGTCGCAGATTGAAGGGTTTTTTTTCCCTTTTTTTAAAAAACTTAAACAAATATATGCAGATTTCAGTTGTTATTTTGGAAATCATTGTGTAAATGAAATATTATATATAGCAAATCATTTTGTAAAGTAAATCATTGTGTAAAGAAAATCATATACATGCATATTTATATGATTATTTGTGATAATTATTTTTATGAAAATACTGTTTATGGCACAAATTAGAGCTCAAAACATAGCCTTTTACTGATGAATGAGAAGCAGAGAGTGTGACTACAGGATCAAGTAGTCAATATTTTGTTTTTGATTATGTGGTAATAAAGATAAACAATATAGTGTAAATTGTAAATTTACAGGAGCAAGCAATTGTACATATAGGATTAGTTCCCCAAACTTAATCCTTCAGCTTGATGTTTCCCCAAGAAAATGAAAATCCATTGTCCTTTTCTCTCTTTAAAAATTAGTTATGGCCTCTTCGCAAATCAGTATAGTTAGGGCGTTCTCTCAAACAACATCTCTTCAAACTATCCCAAATCAGCATCCCATCTTCTTTTTCTCTCTCTAAAAATCAGTTAGGGCATCTTCCATTACGGTTTGTGAAGCCAATGACCTCTTTCTTCTTCCTTCTTCTCTCTCTATAAACCATTTCTTCTTTCTTTTCTCTCTATAAACCCTAATGGCTATGGGCCCAGCCTTGTTTTCTTCTCTTCCTTCTTCCTTCTTTTCTCTCTCTAAACTGTAAACACAGAGACATGAAACTCAAATTTTTACGAGCCTCTTTTCAATTAAAGAAATTTATAAAACTTTAACGATAGTTATGGAGAGACCATAATCACCATACCATAGTTAAATCATTGTAATGAGAAAACAAAAATCGTGTAATTTTTTTCGGTACCCGCTAACTAGGTATGATGTTTTAACTAGGTGTGATGTTTAAGTATTTAATAAATAAATTTATATAGTATATTTGTCACCATACCATAGTTAAAGTACTTAATTAATAAATTTATATAGTATATTTGTTTTTGGTATGTAATAAGTAGGTGTGATGTTTCTTATAGTATTTAATGGGCAGATTTTTTTTTTTTTTTTTTGGTATATACTAGTTAATTATGTATTTAATATTGGATGATTGGATGAGAGTCACGGGGCATCTAACTTAATTGACTTAATTATATTATTCTAGTAAAGTTTTTATGGATGAATTAGTTATTGATGGCTTTGACATAATTTTTATTTTTTAGAATTTCAAAATTTCTAATATTATAAATTTATCCAATTTTTTTACTCTGATTTTTTTATTCTAATCCGATATATTAGCAATAACTTTAGATGAAGTATTTTTGTTGATCTACATTTTTTACCTGATTTTTCATCCGACTTTTTAAAATAAAAACGATTTGCTTCCGATTTTATGGTGAGCCGATCTATTGATAGTACTCGATTTGCTAACTATGATGGGGAGAGGAGCCCTACCGTAGGTAGGAATTGAGCCTAAGATGTAGCCTTGCTAATTGTCAAGCACTAACCAATTAAGCCTGGATTCTTTTCTTTAATTGGGATTTTTTGACCCGACCACTTAAATGATATCTTCATATAGTTTTTAACTTTAGGTGGACTATAGAAACATTATAGTCCATAGCATCCAATCTTTACGAGTCGTATAAAGTTGTACGGGTCATAGAGTCATAGTATGTGGATTATACAAGGGTGATATCAAGAGAATATTATATGGTCTATGAATAAAAAAAAATTATATGGTCTACGTTATATAGCTTTTAGACTATAGGATGAACTCATAGACCATAATCTATAATATGGACTACAGCTATAGTATTTTTCTAGGGCACACTACGAACTAAAAGGGCCAAAATCAGAATAAGATTTTGGCAAGCCATGGTCTAGACACCATGTTATCTCTAAAACACAATGAACAATATCCGTAAAGCATAATGAATAGGGTGTAGTTTGTATAAGGCTGAAGCCTTAAACAGTCAAAGTAGGGTGCACCCTCAAATAATGCCAAAACACGTTGTTTAAGTATAAAAAATATTTGATGGCTTGAAAATTTATTTTTTATTTCTAATTATAAAATTTAAAAGTTCAAAAGCAGTGTAGATCGAGCAGATCTATAAACACTTAAAAATCTTAAAAATTAACAGTCTAGATAATACATTACAATATACATTATTTCTAATATTTGAAATTTATTTTTTCTCATATCCATACATCTTGAGGTCGAGATGATTTTATTGAAAGTTTCAACATAAAAAACAATCTTTTCTAATGGATTTTGTAGGTGCGCCTTAATTTGATTATTTAGAGCCTCATCCTTAGATAAACTTTTTTCTTATGAATAAGGACTATACAAATATTTCTTCTCTACTGATTATGAGTGATTTAAACAATGTCGCGTCAGAATGGAATCGCCGGATCCAACTCAGGAATCGGTCACCTCGTGCTGATTTTGTCAAAATCTAAGAAATCATCCGGGTTTAAAAAAGAACTAGGGATTTGCCACAGTAAAACAATGTTTTGCTACAGTAAAACGTTGATTCACTAATCCGGACCGGGTTTTAGCCGATTCACCATTTTTGCACGTGTTTTTTCACCGGTTCACTATTTTTTTCGTATAATAAAATGACGATGCCGACCAGTTTTTGGATTGCCTGATCCGGGTCATAGATTCGTTTTTTAAATCACTGATGTTTATGTTTGAATAGTTGATTGTTGAACTTGCCACAAGTTGGTGAAGAATTTTCTGTTTTGAAATTTGATGGGCAGGCCGTGTCCATGCCCTAGAAAGAGCACACATCATGGATCCTCATTCAACAGGTCGTAAAGTTCGACAATTCAAAACTCTTCTTCTGCAAAGGCTCGAACGGGTAATTATATGATTCATTTTAGTATTACAATAAACTAGAGCAATACCTACTTTGTCATGTAGCCCTCATGAATAAATGACTTACATTGTTTATCAAATTAGAAGAATATTTGACATGGAGAATCCAATATAGAGGAGATTTTTTATAAGTCAACTAAGAAAATACCATGATATACCAAAGTCACGTTCGGATGATTGTTTTAATAAATTAATTCAAATAATGAATTTTTGTTGTTCGGCAGTTTCTATTATAAAGTTATCTAAGATAAATTTCATCTCGAAGTTTTTTTAGCTTATTCAATGGTCATTCGCTGGAAATCACATGTTTTTAGCGAGAGATAGTTAAAAATAACTGAAGATTACCAAAAAAATTAAATAATTAGCTTATCAGAACCGACCATTTTTCAAAGTGTTTAAAAATCTGTTAAATTTTTAGTCGATCATTAGGTTTTTGGGACTTCCATTGTCGAACTGCATGTTGTGACATGGTTAGAGTGTAGTCTTATGTTAACCACACCCTTCAAGAAAAACATAGTGGGGAAAGTAGATAATTAAAATCCCCCATGTGAAAATCTATAGAAGGAAAATCAAGTTGAAGTTTCTTGAAAAGGACCTTATCTGAATGGGCTTCAATATCAAAGGAGTATTTTGGCTTACAGAGGACTAACATAACCTTGAAAACACAAGAGGCACTTCAATTACGCCCAAGATTGAGATCAGAAATCAGGATTGCCCATTGGGTAACTCCCACCGAAAGGACTAGCTCAATGGGCAATCCCGGGCTAACAGATTTTAGAGGTCTAGTAAGAGACTCAAATGGTCATATCAAATTGACGTGCTTGAGCCACTTGCTAGTCTCGGCTAATGAGGCAGAGGCAAGAGCTTTCTTATAGGGAGACTTCTGAGGGAGGAGTAATGAAAACAAAATTCAAAAATTAGAATATTTGAATTTTTTTGGGGTATGTTTGACAAAACTGAATCTTAAAATTCAGATTTTCTATTTAAATAAAGGCATTGCTAGGTTTTCCATATATTAAGATTATATATTCTCCGTATTCTATTTTTTTATGCATGTTTGACCTCTCACATATATTTGAAAGAGAAACAATGGTCTTTCGTCTCTAGGTTATCTGATCTAGTCTTAACCATTGGAAATTTAAATTAGCTTTAAAATGGGTCGTGCTAAAGCTTGAAATCATCCAAGGCATTATAATGTTGGTCTTGAAAAAGCTTGACATATGGGTCACTTATTTTCCATCCGCCATTAAAGCTCAAGCTTCAACAAAGATTGAAGAAGAGCAGATGAGCATAAGATTGAAATCCTAATGTTTATAGAGAGAGGCTGGGTTGCTTTCTTTTGCGATTCATCATGCTTTCATTGGCAATCCACCAATAGAGAGAGAGAGAGAGAGAGAGAGAGAGAGAGAGAGAGAGAGAGAGAGAGAGAGAGAGAGAGAGAGAGAGATTGAGAGGGTGATCCACTATGAGATGGAAGGAGAGAGATTAAGAGAGAGAAAGGGAAGGGGTGTCGATCCCCCATGAGAGGGAGATTGAGATTGAGATTGAGATTGAGAGCGATGAGTGCGGGGGGGGTGAGGTGACAAAAGAGGGAGATGAGTGGATAAAAGAGGGAGAGAGATGCAATAATTTTATACATAAAACTCAAATCCAGCTGCAAGCTGAATATTTGGAGATTCAGATATTTAGGACTTATCTAAATATTAGAAGTTATGATTTGATCTTATCAAACAAGGCCTATAAACTCATACGATTAGAATTACATAAGATTTTATATTATCTTAGAATATTAGAATATTAGACTACCCTCCAACGTACCCTTAAGCAGAACAATGACATAATCATAAACAAGGATTCAACAAATGTTGTTGCATGGGCTAAGGGTGATCAACATATCCCATGGAGGCTCATCCCCATTTTTTACCAAATCAATAACATTTTGAGGAGCACTCACTGCCAACTTTTGTGTGCTATAGAGAGTATAATGTATTTAAGCACATAGAAGTTTTAAGGGAAAATATCTAGAGGTTGAAACCCCCTAAAAAATCACTAAAGAGGGGTCATACGATCACAATTTATATTTTAAGTTTGTTTTTTAAATTTTTATTTCAATCAGGTATGCTCTAGAAAACACCTTAATAGTTCCCTAATTGCCCTTATTTGGGGTTGGGAAGCTCAAATAATTGACTACATTTTAGTAATTTTATCCCCTAAATAGGGCTTAACATAATGAGAAAAGTACCTTAACTTGCTCGGAATTAGAAATAACAAACAAATTGTCATGATTTAAAATGATGAACAATAATGGGTATTTATGTCATTTAAGTCTTTGTCTTTCTTGTGTCAAATGAAGTAATCACCGCTTATTGTTATTCATTTCAAATCCAGAACAAGCTATTTGGTATTTCTAACTCCAAATAATGAAAGCTACTTTTGTCACTCAGTTTTGGCAGTAAAATTACTAAAATATTGTGATTATTCGTGTTTCCCAGCTCCAAATAGAGGCATTTGTGAAATTTTTAAGTTTTGTTTGGAGACGTACAATTTTAGGTTGTGAAAATAAAGATAAGATTTCAAGCTCTGAAAAAATATATATTTCTACATGTTATCTAGATTCTAGAACAACAGTTTTTAAGTCATATTATAGATATGTACCACATTCTTTGAGCTATGAATTTCATAATCAGTAGTGTAAAGAGATTTTAGAGCCATATTAGGATTTCCCTATAGGAAAATGGTTTCATAAGCAAAGCATCACCTTATAACTCATCAAAAATTACATTTCAAGCATTGAAAGACTTTTCCATCCTTCATCTTGGTTTGAACATTATGGTTGTGAACAAAAGTTAGGATTTCAATATCTAAAAATAGTGTATATTATAACAAATTATCTAGACCGTCCATTTTACCCTAAAAATAAGTGTTCGCATATCCGAAAGATCTGTTCATCTTTTGAGTTTCAAAATTTATTGACGGTGATGAAAATTGATTTTAGAGTCATCTTTTAGATTTCCGTTGTAGAAAATGCTTTGCAAATGAGGATTTGAGGTTAGGCTCTATTTTATTTTCATAAAACCTAGGCCTTATCATCCTTTCCCATATCATGAGGTTTCTATAAGTAGGCTTTATGAAAACAAAATAAAGCCTCACCTCAAATCCTCATCCAAGAAACACTTTTGGCAATTAAAACATCCATGATAGCTCTAAAATCAATTTCCAATACCGACAATGAAATTGAAAACTCAAAAAAAGGGTAAAAATCTTATGGATTTATGAACACTTCTTTTTAGGGCGAAATAGACGGTCTGAATAATTTGTTACAACATATACTATTTCTCGAGTTTGAAATCCTAATTTTTTTTCGACAATCATAATATTCAAGCCAATATGATCGATGTAAAAGTTTTTCTATGCGTGAATTACAATTTTTGATGAGTTATGAGGTAAGGCTTTTACTTATTTTGATAGGGCCGCAGCTCTATGAAGCCGTTTTCCATCCAAATTATTTCCCAAACAAGACTTGGGGACGAGGCTTAACTTTCCATAAGACCTCAGCCTTATAGAAACTGCGCTTTTTTTTTTCTTTCTTCGCTTTTTTTCTGTATGCATGTTCCAAGGGCATTTGAAATTGCAACATCACCATTGTAAAAGGGTAGTGCATGGACACCTTACATAGTGAATTGGACCAACTTTCCATTTTTCTCTCTCTGTAATTCTGAAATTACTCCCCTTTTACAGTCGCAAGAAGTGAGGTGCCCAATTATCATATCTTGCTCATAGATGTATCAATTGCAGAATTGGGTTGTTTTGTACATTGGAAGCCAGTAACAGATGCAGAAATTTTACAAATTCATGTTTTATAATGTGAAAGGAGCTTAGTTTGAGAAAGTAGAGCAAGATTTACAGAAGTTAGTCCATACCCCAACTATTTACAACCCCAAAAAGTTTATAATTTGCTTTTTGTTGGACTATTTTCAGAAATGGTGGATGAAAATCGAACAAACATTTCGGCACAGCTCACAACATATAGTTTTTGGGTAAAAAAGAAACGGTTGCTAAAAATTGATACAAAATCAAACTACTCTTTACATTCTCAGAAAATCTTATGACTGTGTGTTTCTGGGACTTGTCTTCAAGGTATCAAACCACATATCATAGGACACTTTAATGTACAAAAGGATTAACCCAAAGAAAAATGTTTTCCTTTAGATGTTATCCATACAAATTCTCCCATGCTCCTCAGCCCTCTCTTTCTATTGGGTTAACAGGTTTACAGTTCACATCTCTCATTCATTTCTTAGATCAAAGCTTAAGATGTACAGGAACCAAATAAATTCAGTTGACAAGGATCTAATTAATGCTTTTTGTTATTTTCTGTTTTATCAGATTAGTGGAAAAGAGAAAACATAAGCTCCCATGACTGATTTCTCTTTCACAACTCTTAAAACTATGTAAAATTAGGATATGCTAGTGTGTAAGGCTAGTGTATGGTTTTTGTTGCAAGCTTTACTAATTCTTAACAGGGATGCCCTTTAAATATATGTGGACAACGCCTTCCTCCACGGATACTTATAAATGATGGAATGTAATTGTGTAGCCCTACATTTTGGCATCCTTAATTCACCTGGTTTGTAACTTGTTAAGGCCTTGTATGGCCTTCAACAACATTATCAAATGTTTCCTATTGTCATCACTCGATTATCGTTAATGTCCTGAATATCACCACACTTTATTTATAAGACACACAATAAAAGATGTGTCGTTTGTTGTGCAAACCAAGTGTAGAATGTATCCAGAAAAGCATGTTTTGCAAACCAAATGAAGGTATTCTAGAGAATAAAGTTGTGCAAACCAAATGTAAAATGATGAATCTTGGTTATATGAGAGGGCTTGAAGTTTCAAATAACCTCATGGTTGTTGGGTTTCCCATAGTAGGCCCAATATTTCTCTTCTCTTGCTCATCTCATGGCTATAGAAATGGTTAATACTACATTGGAGTTGAATAATAAATACTCTAGATGATAAGAGCAGATATGATGGGGGGACAATATGAGGTTGCCTTTCTATGTGAGAGTCTTGAGCATTGGCTGACTTTGACCCATGATGCTGAACACAAATTTGACTTACTGAACTAATTTATTTTCAATCTTCCCTGTCTCTACAAGACCGCATGAACCCTATGTGTCACATCATTATCTATGCAGTGGCAACCTTGTTTATTGTTTCATTCTTTTCATCCTCACTCCCTGTAGAGCTTATGTCCTATCCTGACTCCATGTGTATCACATCCCTTTATATTTCACAGCAACGTTGTATTACTTGTCCTGACTCTCTATTGTCAATGCTGATGCCAAATGCGCTGGTTGCCCTAATATTAAAATATTCATCATAAGCTTTAATATGTTATTTGTCCTTAGTTCATTGATTTGATAGAAAAATGGCATCATTTGGCCGTGTGCCTTTCTTAGCAATTTGGAATTTCCTACTGCCGCCTCAAATCTAGTTATACTTATAACAAAGTATTGTGTGAAATCCAATTTTGAGAGATGTGCTGCCATTTTATCAATGAACTCAATTTTGGGCAGATTCCCACACCATATGTCCTATCTAAGACTCAACTGCTTGCTTGCGGTGCTCATAAATGTGTTTGTCACCTGATTTTGACATGATTTCACCACTGAGAAACTATTGAATTGAGATTCCATTGAACCAGTTTGAGGGAGAGTATTGACATTCTTGTCATTTTGTATTATATTGGTAGATTCATAACTATTAAAAATTCTTTCTCACCAAGGATACTAATGCAAGCGTAAATAAGCTAAGGTTTATGTGGTTAGATGTTTTCCTATATCCAATTTCTGGGCATTGTGCCTAACAAAGACCATCTACCATTTATCTCAAACTTATATGGAGTTTGACAGAGGTTGCATGAACATCTCAATCTTTGATAAACCAAAATCCCAGCTCAGTTAGGATTGTAACTTATTTTGATAAGATTATATCCTTCATAATGGATGAGTTGTTGAAGGTCTATGCAATTACTTGGAAGATTTATCTGGTATCTATGTGCAAAACTTATACCACTGAAGCAAAGAAATGATATTACATGTTTGGTTCCATCACTTGAATACTTGGATTGCAATTTTTTTATTCACAACCATATGAACAGATATGTTCTTCTTGTATTCTAGTTTATCATTCAGCTTTTTCGCAACTTGGCATCATCTTTCTTCATTAAGCTTAAAGAATGTTGTATTGTTGTCTTTTTAGTGGGATTTATCTCGTAATGAATTTCATGACATTCATAGCATCCTTCACATGCCAAAAGTTTGGTAGGTACTCCTGCCATTTCCAGGCTCTCATGATAGTGTTTTCTGACACTTTCATATTTACACACACACATACGCTTCTGCCCATGATGTTTTATTTATTTTGTTGAATTTCCATTTAATGTTAGTATGGCTATCCCCAACTTTTTTGAGCCTTATTATGGATGTTTGTTTCTTAGTTATCTCTAACACCTCCTTTTTTTTCAACTTAAATATGAGGTCTTATGAATTTGCATTTTACATGTTTGAAATATATACTAGGATGAAAAAGCCACTGAATCAAAGAGGAAGGCAAATAGTGAAAGACGTGAACTTCATAAATGTTATGAAGACTACTCAAAATACACTCAAGCTAAGTCAGCAAATAGGTACTAGTGTTTCCATTATTTTGTTATTTGTTGTAAAGTTTAAGCAATGATTTTCCTGAAATGATTGTTGTATTTATCATACTTTAACTATTTTAGTTCTTCTGAAAGTAGTGGCTAACCCTATTATGATAAACTTTCAGAGAGCTGTTCACAAAAGCCAATGAAATCACTTCAGTTCTGCTTGAAGTATGGACAGCAATCACATCCGGAGCTCCTGAGGTCTGCAAAGATATTGATGGCTACTTCCACAATTGTTCCATATAAATTTAAATCAAGATATTCAATTCTTGTGATATTCACTGTAGGTCCTTTCGGCTGGTAAAGATGTCAAGGGAAAAGCTGGTTTGTATGTTCCCTACAATATCCTTCCACTCGATCCTGGAGGTGCAGAACAGGCAATAATGCAGTTACTCGAGGTGAAAAGAATCCAAATTATTTATGTAACGGATAGAAAAAGAAAATTGCCTTTATGAATGGTTGTCATTTTCCTAATTTCAAATCATTATTTGTCTTGATGCTTTGCTTTGTTTGTATGATACAGATTAAAGCTGCAGTTGCAGCTCTTCACAATATACGGGGTTTACATTGGCCAAAAGATGCTGACGAAAGGGAAAATTGTAGGGATTTACTTGATTGGCTGCAGTTCACTTTTGGGTTTCAGGTAATCCCCTCATGGTTTGTTGTCTTTCGTTTCTTTTGCTATGAAAAGTTGTCCGAATAATAAGAATAGGGTCAAGGCAAGGTGGTCAGGCTGGTTTGTCGCCACAACATGACGACTTCAATTCCATTCCTACCTTTCCATGGATAGGGGGACCTATCCCCACTAAACTACCTCCCTCCCCCCTTCCCCCCCCTTTAAAAAAAAAAAAACGTAATACAACATCAAGTACAATGCAAGACAATGGATTGTAAATCTCATACTTCTCACTCAAGGTCATATATAATGCAATCTAAAGCATATACATCTATTTGTTAGAAAGGAAATGTTGCCAATCAGCGGGAGCATCTGATTCTATTGCTTGCAAACATACACATAAGGCTGAACCCAAAGCCGAAGTTATTATCAAAGGTAATGCTATTTTTGAATTTGAGTTTTGTGTACTTGTGGGAGCTGCTATCAACATCCCAATGCTTTGTGTTTTCAGCTAGATGACAGAGCCCTGAATGAACTTATGAATAAGTTGTTCAAGAATTATTTGACCTGGTGCAAGTTCTTAGGCCGGAAAAACAACCTGTGGTAAGAGAACCGTTTTGCATACCTTTTGCCTTCCCATTAGTAGCAGTGAAATGTGAATACTAGTAAACAATTTTAAAGGGAACAAAAGAGCATTTCATAACCATTTATTTTAAGAGTGGGTTGAGTCTCTCGTTTCTTTTGCATTTACAGGTTGCCAACTATTCACATTGAAGAATTACAGTACAAAATTTTGTATATGGGACTTTACCTTCTCATATGGGGAGAGGCTGCAAACTTGAGGCTTATACCAGAGTGTCTGTGTTACATGTTTCATCATGTAAGCCAACTTTTCACATTGAAGAATCACAATACAAAATTTTTATATGGGACTTAAACTTCTCATAATATGGGGAGAGGATGCAAACTTGAGGCTTATGCCAAAGTATTTATGTTACATGTTTCATCATGTAAGATGTGTAATCAAAATTAGGATGGATAATCAAAATCGACAACCATTATGAGACAATTCTATTCTGCTGCAATGTGATTATCACGTGTATTTAATCTGTCCGATTTACACAGTTTAGCACTTCTTCATGTTTTATTATTTATTAGTGCTTAAAAAATGGGTGACTTGGGCTTGGACTTGCCTGAGTCACTCAGACCTAGCAGGGTGCCAGATCCTGATGAAAAGGACCAAAACTTGGCCAGGTCTCATAGAGGCTTGGTCCCCCTTTGTGTTTTACATAGTTTTGGCAGAGTCAGACCACCGACTTGGCTAATTCGGTGGATGACTTGGGCACATGACCTTGGCAAGTCCGAACCCTATCCTTGTTTCGGGTCACTGTTATTTATTATGTTATAAGATGAGTATATGTTTTTTTCAGAAGCAGTTATTATGGTAATGTAAGATTAGGATATGTATATATATATATATATATATATATATATATATAAGACGCATGTGAGCTACAAAAAAACTTGGATTGCTAGTATATACTTTTATCAAATTCTCATGACCAGTTAATCTCTATTAATCGATGTTACAATTGCAATAATTTGCTTAAGTTACTCCCATGTAAGAGATAGGGTCATAAGGGCTGCTCTTGTTATGACACCCTAGGAAGTTATAAAATAGGGTGTTACGATCAAGCACCCCAATAGAAAATTATTATAAATGAAATATACTCGTATATTAGTAATCAATTCAATGAAAAACAGTCAACTTTCAGAAAAAAAGGGATCCTCTTTCTCTTTAAAGAACACTTTTATGGTTTTCTAGCAATCTTATATTTAATTATGCTCATCTTCATCAGATGTGGGTTTTATGTTCTTCTTATTTTTTTGTTTTGCATCTCAAGTGATACTTATATTCTTATTTTCTTCCAATTTTTGGTATGGACATGGCTTGTTTTAGATGGCATGTCTATATTCTTATTTTCCTCCAATTTTTGGTATGGATATGGCTTGTTTCAGATGGCATATGAACTACAAGGGGTGCTATCTGGTACCATTAGTTTGCTTACAGGTGAAAAGGTTGTACCAGCTTCAGTCCATGGAGGAGGACCCGAGGCTTTTCTCGACAATATAGTTACTCCTATCTACAGAGTTATATATGAGGTACGAGTTAGTTTAAAGTTATATGTGCCCCTATAATTGTATGTCACTCACAAAAAATTTTGTAATTCTCTTCGACTTTTACAGGAAGCTCAAAAAAGCAAAAATGGGACTGCTAGACATTCCCAGTGGAGAAATTATGATGATTTAAATGAATTTTTCTGGTCAGCTGATATTGCTTAGTATTACATATGAATCTCCCTATATTTTTGTCTGCCAGTTATTACTTTAGTATTCTTTTTCTTTAGTCTATGCCTCAACCCGTTGATTCTAATTCCTCTTTGCAGGTCTCCTGATTGTTTCCAACTAGGTTGGCCCATGCGTACCGAAACAAATTTCTTCTTTGTATCAGGGCCAACTGGTTGTGATGTTACCAGAAAAAAGGTTTTTCTTTGACCCGTTCTATGTGTTTTAATTCATTCTTCCTCATTGAGATTCTTGTATTTATGTTGAGTATTTTTTTGTTCCTTTTATCGGATTATTCTTTTGATAATAACTAATAAGTCTAATTGACATCGACATCTTGATGTAATAGGTATTGCAACATAAAATGGTTGTAAAAAATGTATTGTAAGACCAAAGCGATTCATCTAAATAGAATTTGTATTAGGGTTGGGGGGCCTTAGCTTGTGGAGCTTTGAAGTAGGATTTAGGGGAAAACTAAGGCTAAGTGTGTTAACTTGATTTGCGATTGATGGGCAGCAAGGATTATGATTTGGTTTTTGTTTTAGGGTTTGGTGAAATATATGGTTATTGGAATTGATTAGGTTTTATTTGCATGAAGAGGTGTGGCTGATGTTGTAGTTGTTGAGGATGGAAGGGTCGAGTGCTTTGTTTTGGAACGTAGTTACCAGGACTGGGATCAAATTAGAGCTAGGATTGGGATGGGGATTGTGGGATTGTGACAACCAGGAAGCTCACTATGGTAGGGATTGTGGTCTATACACCTTAAAATCTACGGATCTTGATCCCAATAGGCGGGGGAGCTTGATCCAAGCTTAATTAGGATCAGATGATAAATTATATGACCTAGCTCCATCTGGTTAAATATCAAAGCTCCCGAGCACTTAATAAGTATAGCAGGATGGTATATACTACTATACCATACCACATTACTATATGATATTTTACTGTGATACTAACATAAAAAAAAGAAGATATTTTACTGTGATACAATACTACAATGCTATGCTATATACTATATTCTACCATAATATACCATGTTCTTCTAATTTAGTTTATTGTATAGTATATACTCTTTGTGGAAATCTAATTTAGTTTATTGTATAGTAAATACTCTTTATTATACCACATTGCTAGACACTTCTACTATACTATCCTACTATACTGTACACAATGCTATGTTGTACTACTATACTACAATTCTAATAAATCTGGATTTCCTGTAACTTAAAATCTCGATCCCTAATAGAAAGGATCAAGATGCCAAGTTTAAAAATAGGCAGCGGAGTGAGACTCTTTGGACTGGAGGGCACGAGCGAGATTTTGGAGTAGAATCGACCATTTGATTGGAAGATCCCAGTGACTATGGTTTAGAAGATTAGTGTTGACGGGAGATGATGATTTGGAAAATGATCGTGGGGGGGAGATAGAATGGCATTGCATAAGAAAAAAGTGGAAAGGATGCCCTAGCTTTTAGTAAGGAATCCCTCCAACTAAGAGTCAAGGTTTGTTGCATCACTCCCCAATAGAGTAACCATTCCTTTAGAGATGGAGGAATCTCTCCTTCCAATATGGCCTTACACTTCTGATTAAACAAGAACAAATAACTTATGTTGTCTATTTGTCTACAGACTTTATTTATAGCATCCTAAGCTCTTGTTATGCTATAATTGGCTTACAAGCCTAGTCCAATATTGGCTTATTTGCAGAAAGGAAAATAACCAATCTTAGACCACCCTAATCTATCTAGGAAAGAACCCAATCCTAGAAACCCAATTACAAGTGGATTTAACATGCTGATAATTGTTTTGGATAATATTTTGGTATCACAAATAGATTCATATATGGAAAATTCATTTAAATAATATATGCAATTATTTTGTCATAAAACTTTCATAAAGTCAAAATACAACATTCAGTCTTGATAGTCTTTAATTAATTATACATGTGACAACACCATTTCCTTTCTTTTATTTTCTTGACTTCTTGTGTCACATTTTGTTTAATTGTTAACAATAAGTATTTGGTGTTTGATCAACCTGATCAGTTTTATTAATCTATTTACTTAGTGGATTTGATTGAATTTGAATCCCATGTTCATAGAGGGAAAAATTATACTTATTTTTAATTTTTATTTAATTTTGAAGGATGTATATTTTGATTTTGGTTTTAGGGTTTAATTCTAGAGTTTTTTTTTTTTTCTAGGAACAGTTTGGTACTTTTAGTTATTTTAATTAAAGCTAAGAGTTTAGTTTCAAGTTATACTTAAGTTAGGACTTTTTGGTCAAAATTTAATTGTATGGACAAAATATTATCCAAAATAATAATTTTTTAATATAAATAAGGGCATGAATGGGCTAGAGAGTCATTCATGTATTCTCTTTTAAGAAAAGAAAGACTTTGTTTTGTAAAAGAAGCCTAAAGCTTGAGCCCTAGGTGGGAGAAAACCCTAAGGTTCCTCCAAATTTGTGTGTTTCTTGCTAATTTTTCTTGGTTTCTTCAAGTTCTCCTATATCAAGTGGTATTAGAGCTCGCGATCCACACAAGAAGTTACTGTAGCAGTACGGAAATTACTGTAGTAGTACGAAAGTTACTGTAGCAACACTTTTTTTTGTGCCCCGTGTCAACAAAAAAAGAGGGGAAATTATAGTGGGGTCTAGGATTTACTGATTTTGGCTAAATTTTGTCGAAACATCCTAGATCTTCTTGATTTCAGCAATTTTTGTTTGATTATTTACCTAGGGTTTGTGATTTTGGAGAACCCATGGCAGCGAGAAGGGGTCGTGGAAGGGTATTTTCGTGGACCCTCTCCATGATCCTAGAGATGGTAGAATTGTGGAACTTGAAAAACAACTTCAAAAGCTAACACAACAATTCGCGACCCTTAATAATGGGAAAGACAATGATTTTTTATCCCAAAAGGATTTCGAGTGCAAGCCTTTTCACCTTCGTGCTCTGCGTGTGGAGTGGGGTGAATAAGATAATGACAAAAGACCTACATGTGAAGAACATAACTCTAGGGTGTTTGATTTGAAGGATGATATTTTTGGTTTTGAGATAGATTGCATGGAAAGTCAACAAGCTTTGTTTGGGGTTTACCACCAGTCTTCGATATATACTCAGATGAAGAATAAGATTTTTTAGGAGATCTGATTTAAGATAAGGATCAAGATGACGATGAAGATATTTTGGAAGAGAGGGAAGAATATGGGGAGAAGGCAGCAGGAGGACTGATCAAAATCATGCCCTTTGAAGATCAATATTGTAGAGGTGGAAGGTTCAACAAATTTAGGGCATTGGAGTCAGAGTAACGCAATGGAAGTGTGGTCATCTTAACCACAAATTATGGCTCTGATTTTAAAAAGTTTTCAAATAGATGTTGAGAAAGCCTCTAAAGGCCAGAAAATTGAGTTAGGAGTATCTTACATGACTTCCAATGGGAGTTCACAAATAACTACTGAATTTGATGAATTTGTATGGATTCCTCAATATGCATGTCAGGACCCATATTTTAAGGAATTTTTTTTACCTCGAGTAATATTTGAGCCGACAAAAAAAAAGAAGGTTAAAGAAGGTGATTTTGATATTGAATTCATCTTAACGTATTTCAAAACTCGAGGACAAATTTTCTCAAGCAAGAGGAGAATGATAGAGTGAAAAATTATATTTACTTTTAATTTCTATTCAAATTTGAAAGATGTATATTTTGATTTTAGTTTTAGGGTTTAATTCTAGGGTTTTTTATTTTTTTAGGAACAATTATGGACTTTTTAGATATTTTAATTAAAACTAGAGGGTTTAGTTTTAAGTTATACTTAAGTTAAGATTTTTTAGTAAAAAATTAATTATATAGACAAAATATTAACAGAAATATTCTTATATTCACCTCTAAAAAAAAAAAAGAGCTTATCATTATAAAAGAATTTACTAATTTTTCTTGGTTCTCCATGGTCTCCAACATCCAATGTCTATTGCTGGATTTTTTGATAATCACATATTTTCTAAGGGGTTCTTCAATAGTCACGTAGATTTCTAGAAATCCAAACACCTCTTTCCCAATATCTTTTATATTGTTTTGTCCCAATATCCTACCTTTTGATTTTCTTTTCTCTAGGTATTTCATCCCTCCCTCCCTCCCTCGCTCCCTCTCTCTCTGCCTTCTACGGTTTCTGTATTCTCTCTCTACAAAGTTCTCTGTTTTTCCTCTTGTGCTGTGTTTAAGGTACCACCTGCAATGTTAGTGATAATATTGGTGACAAAAGAAAGAACATTAAATTCACCGATTTTCTGAATTTGGTCAATATCATTTGTTTTTGTCTTTTTTAGTGGGCATTGAAGAAGGATAAATTGTTAAAGGAGGAAGCATGCCATTGTGAGGAGGCTTTGGAAGAAGTTGGTGTTCCGGTAGGCTTAAGAATCTCTCTCTCTCTCTCTCTTATCATTGGAAATTTTCATTTATGTGCAAACTAGTTTTCTCAATTATTACTTCCAGAACTTTTGCAAACCTAAGCAATACCTCACTATTTCCTAAACTGCCAACACTTTCCCCAATTGCATGTACTTCTTTTTAAATTTCTCTTCGTGTGTGTGAAGAACCATGGCAAGTTAGGATTTAATGGAAAGTAGAAAATGACAATTGACAAAGATCATTATCTTAGTTAACTGCACAATTTCAAGTACTTTGGGTAACACGTGCTTTTCTTACTAAGTTTGTGAGCCAAAAGATCAGTCTACTCTTCTTTGTTACTTATAACAATTTGGCCTTCAACACCCCAACCACCCCCCCACCCTTTCGAGGCAACCCCCTCCTCTCTCTGTGTATGAATATACACACATTCTCTTTACCTCTCGTGTTCATCACTTTTCTGTGGCAACTCTCTTATCCCCTCTTCTACCACATCTCTCTCTCTCATGTGCTACTGTTTTAGTACAAAACTTGCTCCAGCAGTAGCAGGGAAATTTTTTCTGGACTTAGCAAGTATAGATATATATATATATATATTTGCCTTTCAGGCAGAATTGGAGATGGATAAATCCTTAACGGAGGCACATTATCAGGAGGGTTTGAAAGAAGTTGGTGTTCAGGGAAAGATTAAGGTTTGTAGTGTCTTGATGGTATCCATTATTTGAAGTAAAATCTCTCTCTCTCTCTCTCTCACACACACACACACACGGACACAAGTGGTTTAAGATGTTGTACAAAATGGATTTCTAAATGTATCCTTTTATATATTTATTTTTTATTTTTTTACTATATCGTCCCATTTATTTACATTTTGCCACCCCTTTCCCTTAGAACACAAGTTCTTTTACTCCACTTAGCTTGATGGGCTTTGACCAGCTGGAACCTGCATTTTCATGTGATAGGCCAAGTATGGATTGAAATGCTGGTTCTTAATATTTTGTTTTCATGTGCAAGAAAATGAGTCAAGGCTTAGGAGGTCTGTTTTGGGTAGAATTATTGGGCGTATATAGATATGGGCATCTTTTCTGAACCAATGCTTCCTTAGTGATCCAAAAATTACAGTCTCTATTTGGAGACAGAGCAAGAGTCTATTTGAACCTGAATGGTTCTTTCTTGTATTGTTCCCCATATGTGATTTGCTTAAGTTTGTTGAGCTATAATTTCCTCAAACTTGTTTTCATCCTTGCTAGTTAATTCTAGTCAGATTCATTTGTTTCAAATTCTCATAGTTTTCTTCTCTTTATTCAATTTCTCAACAGGAAAGTTTCATGCATTCGATGTGCCATTAGCTAATATTTGTGTGTATATGTACACGTATAAGTTTGTTTCCAATTTCTTAAAACTATGCGTGAAGTTTTTGTTCTTGGATACATGATGTTATCATCTCTACATGAATTCTATTTTCTGGTAACGCCTGTTGAAAAGTATGAAATCTTATGGTGGGCTTGGTAATGTTTTGGGAATATATTGCTTTAGAGTGTGCTTGACAACTGAACATTGGAAACCTGAGACGTTTTGGGGTTCGAAAGTTGGAAGATTTGTATACGGATCTGTAAAACTGTGTTTGATAAACCAGGAACTTTGAAAACCTGGAGTATTTCAATTTTGAGAGTATGTTTGAGCGCGTCAATTTTATTTTATTTTCTACCAGATTGAGCTCAAATTTTGGTTATCAATGCTTCTCAGCCACACACAACCATAAATAATAGATAACATATACAAAAATAAAATAAGCAAAATAACCGTAAACCTATTGGGGGCATTTTGGTCATTTTAGTTTTTGTGAAACTATCCTTTTATATTTTTATAGATGCGCCCTGTAAAGTGAAGTCAACCTCAAAAATTCATCTTCAATTATTTTTTAAAAACTAAAAAAAAAAAGATCATGGGCGAGCTTCCCATGAGTAGTGCACCCTTCTTATTCAATGATATGCTCGTGCTTCCATGGGGAGACATGGAGGTGGTGCACTTCTCATTTTTTAGAATTGTGCACTTCTAGGTGCTCTGCAGTTCCTAGTTGTCAAACTAAGAGCTGGAAGATCCGGCTTCTGGCTCTGGAACTTCTAGCTTCCAAACACGGCATTAAGGTTCGCGTGAACTGCTCAAGTGAAAGGCACTTGATGTTGTTTGTGGGTTTGACCCAGCTAAGCTCCCAAAAAAAACTAGGTCATAGTTTTCTATGTACATACTTATTGTTGCATATTTGAGTGAAGAATTAGTTATGCAACACTGACATATAGGTATTCAAGGGTTTCCTGAGGTTTCCATGGGATAATCTATAAAATTCTTGCTTACCATACTCTTCAAGAAGTCAAAGCAGTGGCTTTGAGGCTCAATGTTCTTCAATGAAGCACACATTTTTGGCAAAATATACCACACATTTTCTTTTACTTGTTGCTTACTTGTGTATTTTACAACAGAAAAGGAACTTGAAGACCGAGAACACCAAAGATTGGATGGAGAAACCTAGATATCTGTTGCTGTTACCACATTCACACATTCATAATTCAAGCATGTGAAAATAAACAGTGATTTTGATAGAGTAAACTTGATGGTGCAAGCAATAATTATTTCTTTCAATGAGCTTTTTTTTTTTATAATTATTTGTTGGGAAAATATCACTAAAATGGGATCACCTCCAAAAATCAAAGGTAGTCAAATCAACCAATTTATTGGCAAATGGTATAAGATCATTTCACTCTAAGTACCTCCTCAACCATTTTGTCAAAACATGCCCAAAATGCCCTTGCTCTATGTTTTAAAGTTTGAACAAGAAGAGAAATTTTTGTCATTCTAATCATGACACGAGTTGGAACTTGTTCATTCTGGGTTACAATCCTAGAATAAGATATTTTAATGAAGAAACACATGTTTGGGGTTTGGAATCTACAACAGCTGAGGTTACTTTTCTTATTTGGCTTAGGCTACAAAAGATGAGCCAAATAATGTAGATGCCCCTATAACTAGGAACAACAGATTTTAATGAAAAAACATGTTCTAGGTCTGAAACCCTGAGCAAGTGGGGGAATTATGTCGTTTGGCTTGGGTCACTTCATTGGGGCCAAATTACCAAAATACCCTGTTTATTTAGGATTCCAAATCCAAAAAAAGAGCATGTTTGGGCATTTCTTAGCAAAATGGTTGAGAACGTACTTGACTGAAAAGATCTTTTTAAAGTACCCAGCTGGTGAAGTTGGTCGGGTTGACCACTACAGTGATTTTTTGAAGATTGTTTCCCTTATTTTTTTAAGTCTGGGATGCATCCTTAAAGTTGTCAAATGGTGATCTCTTGGGATCCAAAATTTGCAGGGCTCGCAGTCCTTGAAGAGCTGTTTTATTGGATGACGTCCAGCTGACAATTTTGCAATCATCTTCTGTAGCCCCCTATTTTACTTTTTTATTTTTACTATTATTAGTTTTTAATTGTTAGCCCTCCATTTACTCTTGAGTCATAATTTGGTCATTCTTGAGTTGCATCCTCAAAATGTTTTCGTAATCTCAATTTTTCTAGTTTTTTTGTCTTTAGTTCTCTCATCCTCTCCCCCTGTACTCTGAGAACCCATTTTATGGGTTGCCCTGTTTGCCACAGCTTGTGGTTTGTACATTCTCTTTCTCTTTATTCCGTCAACCAGTTTTGAAAAAAAAAAAAAAACCTCAAAATGTGCTGGTCAAACTGATCCAGTAAATTGTATCAATGTAAATCAATTAACATATAGAGATAGAAATATCTGTGGGAAGAGGTGATTTTCACTCATCGCCTGTGTGCAAGTATCACTAGCTAGAGCTCTTTTCATTTTCTTGACCCATTATCAATGTATTTTATCAAAACCACATCTTTATTACCATTTCATTGATGTCTAGTTTCTTCCATATGAAATTCTGCAGTTTTCAAATGCATTTTGGTTATATACCAACTTGTTTAAACCCAATTTAAATAAACTATGGTCAAGATTGTACTAACTTCATCTTCAAGCCATTCGTGACTTTTATGGCTGAAATCGGCCTGGGAACAGTGAACTTAAGTTTCTATTCATGAATGCTTGTCAGACTTCTATGAAGGGAGATTACAAATCATGTTGGATTGGCAAGACTAATTTTGTGGAAATTCGCTCATTTATGCACCTGTTCAGAAGCTTTTATCGAATGTGGACCTTCTTTATACTCGCCCTTCAGGTATCTGAAAGGAACAACTATTGACTTATTTGGTTGGCATTTCTCTGGTCTCTAATACACACAGTTCCTTTTTAATGCATAGGCAATACTCAGAATGGTGTGGCATGATTGAGGTTATTGACTAAAGTTGGCATTTCTCTGATCTCTAATGTAAACAGTTCCTCTTTAATGCATAGGCAATCCTCATAATGGCGTGGCATGATTTGAGGTCACCTATTCAACTTTTTGATGAAACACTGCTGGAAGACATGATGAGTATATTCATAACATCAGCTGTTATTAAACTTGTACAAGGTATTTTCAGTTTTCATTGAATCTCCAACGTAAAAGGCATACCACTTACAAATATTTAAGGATTTTAAATTGTTGTATATTACTTTAAATTATTGATTGAAGTTCTTACTAGACTTTTCTTAATCTCTGTTGGTAGTCCAGCTTGTCATATAAATCATATTGGATTCTAGAAATTGCGTAAAAGACTGTAGGTTTATCTTTGAATGTTTTTACACCATATAAGGTAATCTGTGGGGTTGTGTTCTCTATTGAAGGGATTGATTTGTAACTTTTATTAAATTGAATATAATGTAGCACACATCATAGGATGTATCAAACAGTAATATTATTCTATCTGACCCCAATCCTTTGGCACATAAAAAGATTTAAGACTTATTTAGTGTTGAAGACTCAAACAAAATTCTAAGATACTCAATCTTTAGGAACCTTACTAAGAATTAGATATGGCATGCCCATCCTTGACGGATCTAGTATTGAGCACAGTGCCCTCGATCAATTTAGGGGCAGAACATAACCCACCGTTAACAAATAAATCTAGGCAATGATGATAGAACAATAGGGAAAATATCAAAGCCATGCAGATCAATCTGAGGGTTCTTTCCTTGATTCTCAAATTCAATTTGAGGATTGCCTATAGGTATCAATAGTTTTGTCAATAACTACAGGGAAATGTGTTAGGGAATATGAGCTCTTGTTTCCCATGTGCTAAAAGCCCATACTGAAATTTTTTCAAAAGGCTCATTTGGTGTTTTAGGCTACATAACTTCATTTTCATCATTGTAGATGGTGGGCTATGTAAAAGAATACATAGCATTATAATGGTGTATTATTGAATATTCTCTATACAACTTGATCATCATTCTTTTGTGCTGGGGCTGTGGCCTTTAAAGGTCGTGAGAGTATGTAAATATCATTTCTATACACTTCAATGGGTGTGTGTGTTTTTGGTGACTCACCAAGTGTTAGATTGGTTATGGCCTTAGTCATGTCCAAAATCCTTATCCTTGGACTGTTGGGTTTATGTGCCCTTTAAAGGCCTTATGAGAGCTTGTATGATCATTTTATATAGTGAAACATAACTTCCGTGGGAGTGTGGTCCTCGTGTGGATCATACTAGGCAAATGCAATTTATCGATACTCAGATTAGGCTCGACTTGCTAGGCCAGTCGAGTTGGAAAACCCAAGGTACCTGGGCATAGGGATGTAATCGAGAAGGGTTTAGTGGGTTAGCCTTTGATGTGGTCGGAGTATGCCCGGATGAGAGCCGAGGGACTGTGTGACCCTTGTGTGTGATGAATAGCCTTTAGAGACAGAGCTAAAACCTCACCATTATATCATCACATGACATGTACATAGATAGCTGTATTGAGGTAGCGATCCGCCATCGAGGGTGAAACATGTACTGTGTGAGAGATTACCCCTATACACCATAGAGCCGTGGTTGCATCATAGTCTGAGGGACCATGGTTTTGACTTTAGGAGAGGACCTGAAATCCACGGACTAAGATTGCATCCCCTAGTCTATTGGCTGACTTTGGTGGTCAAATCATGAGCCCCTGCAGTGGACTGTGGGTCATGGGAATTGCTAGGTCAGTTTGAGAAAACTAGGTGCATTGTGGTCTATAGTTGAAGGTGGAGTGCTCTTATGTATTGATAAATTCCTAGACTTAGAAGGATCTGATTCCCATCAAATTGATTAATTTTAATTAATTTTATGTTATATGATTTTTAGAATGTTTATTTGAATTTTTGTGTATTTTCTGATATTTTATTTTTGCCATTTGAATTTATAAATCAAGAGAAAGTCATTTTCCAATGTTTTAATTAAACTATGAGATTTAAAATTCTAAAATTCAAATTTTATACTTTCTAAAATTATATGGGACCCTCCATAAAATATGGGGACCCATTTTACCCGTGGTAATTGGGTGGGGCTCATGAGTGGACACCAAGGGGTGGCATGCCCCACCCATAGGGATTACTTGATCAACAAATAAGGTGATAGTTATCTCATGCAAGTTGGTTTTCTAATTTTGGATGAGGCCAATTTGCATAATGAAATCAAATATTTGAAATATTTCGTAAGTCTTGTGAATCAAGATTCCTTGATTCAAGAAATAATGAATGAATATACTAAAATAGAAAATAAGAGATACTTTCCTTATTTAAAGATTTCATGGGAATAGGTTTAGGAAAGGAAGGATAAGGTTCTAGCACCTTTCTTTGAATGTTAATGATGGATCAAAGGAATGGATGACTCACATCTCTCACCCCACAAGTCTCCATAGATCGACAATCAAGTTTTGATCATACTAATTATGACAAACCTTAAGGCATAGAAAATCTATAAATCGAGGCTTTCCGACCTCATAATCTCTACAACTCTTTTCTTTTCTCTCTCTAAGAGTTATTTCTCTCTCCCAAGTTAGCCTAAGGGGCCACGCCCCAACCTAGCATACATCTCTCTCTCCCAAGTTAGCCTAAGGGGCCACGCCCCAACCTAGCATACATCTCTCTCTCCCAAGTTAGCCTAAGGGGCCACGCCCCAACCTAGCATACATCTCTCTCTCCCAAGTTAGCTTAAGGGGCCACGCCCCAACCTAGCCTCTCCATCTTTCTAAAGGTGGCATGCCTAGGGCTAGGATATATCGCATCTCTCTCTTGTGGGTTCCAAAATGTGGCATGCCTTAAATCTTGATTTTTGCGGGTAGCAAAGGGGAGCATCCCCTAGCTAGTAGATCTCTCCCTCTCTCTTTGATTTCTAGGCTCTCATCTCTCTAGAGATCAAGCAAAGGGGCTTGAGTAAGACTAAGGCATTGAGGCCTCAGGTAGTTGGTTTTAGATCGATATTCATATGCTTTTGAGGGAGTTTTGCCGCAAGTAGGAGAATCAAGAGACCAATCATAGATCCCATGCACCATCGGAAGGAGGAGACTCGGCGTGGGGTATACTAAGCCCGATTGAGGTAATTTTTGGCAATTTTAGTTCTTTAAATTTTATTTTTGTGTTGAGATCTTTTATTCCCATAAAGCAATGAGTCAATATTTTGATTTAAGGAATTGTATTTAATAGTGATAGCAAGTGAGAACTGTGTTTCTCTTTTTCTATTTATCTGTTTCAAGGGTTATTTTTTTGTAAGTGGACATTGCGAGTAGTCTTACCGGTGTAAGAATAAGAAAAATATTTAATTTATGTACACAGTCCTTGATCACATAGCCCAACTTTCATTGGTATCAGAACTAGATCTACTTGATGCCCTATTTCTTTTATTTCGCTATTTTTGTTGAGTTGGGAATGAGATATAAGAATGCCAAGGACTTTTGTGGTCAAGTAATGCACCTCCGGAAGAATTATTGATATGTTCAAACACCGAAATGCACTCTGCAGAATGAGGTATTCTATGTCGTCTTGGAGCAGTGATATGAAGAAGATAATGAGGTATTTATCTATTGAATACTTCAGTGATATTATGTATTTTTTAGAGTAGGATGTACCTGCAAAATTTCAGTGAGAAATCCTGGGGGAATTAAGAGTTATGGACTCATCAATGAAGGGTGTCAGTTCTGACCTTAGTTGTTGGAAACGCATGGGAACCCAAATAGTTTTAGGAGCCGGAATCACGGCCAGCTAGAAGATTCCTGTCTTAGAAATCGTTGTCTGTACAATAGGAATCGCTAGGAATGAGATTCCTAGTTTTTGAGAATCTTGTTTCAACTGAAATAGATCCAAGTTTTATCCATATATGGAAACGAGATTCCATCCACCTTGGAATCGAGATTCCCATTCCCCCGAAATCGACACTCCAGGAGTCAAGATTCATTAATATGCGGAATCGAGTTTCCGAGGAATTGAGTTTCTGACATATGTGGAATAGAGATATGTTGCTTTTTCGAATCGTGATTTTAACATATTTGGAATCAAGTTTCTGAAGTATATAGATCATAGATCCATGCTTGTTTGAGATCATTATTTACAATAATATGGACTATGAAATGCGTTTGACAACCCCTACTAGGGATCAAGATTTCATTTTTATGGATAAAGAAGCCACAAGCACATCTTGAGCCTCATCAACTTTACAAACCTATATTGAATGTCTTTTATTAGAAGGTTCCCAAATTTTAAAGTGATTTTGTTGACTATTGAACTTACGGTCATTATATACAAAGGCAAATATTTCTAAATTGTGATTGTGACTTCCTTATTAAAAAGACAAAATAGGATTTATTTCTACGCCATGGTTTTACTTTTAGTTGTATGTGTTGTATTTACCAATTATATTTTAAATTTAAAGTAAAGGCCATCTAGTGTGGCACAAGTAAAATAATGAAACCCTGCAACCACTAGAAGCATTTGAAGGAAGATTTCTACTCCAATTGAGGTGGAATCAAGATTTAATCGTCCCTGAAATCCAAATTCGATATATTTGGGAATGTCTACCCACAATTAATGGGTTCAAGTTTCTAAAGATGTGTTGGATCGAGATTCCTAAATTAAGGAATCGAGTTTCCTTGGATCCGATAAATGGTTTCTAAAGATGTGCTAAATTGGGATTCTGAAACTAAGAAATCGAGTTTCTTTGGTTTAGAAAAATGGTTTCTAAAGATGTGTCGAATCGAGATTTCGAAATTAAGGAATCGAGTTTCCTTGGTTCAGAAAAACAATTTTCGTGGAGATTCCTTAACGGAAATGCGGAATCGGGTTTCTGAACCAGAACATGAGGTCAGTGGAGAGATTCCAGTAACTATGGTTTTGATTTTGCACAATTCAGGAACTGTCCATTGAGTTCTGTGAATTTTTCCACCAATCATACGGTTTTAGTTTTTTCTGAAATGTAACTGTAACTCATCAAATTGAGTCTAATTTCAGACAAACAACCCTTATGGTTTGAAAGTTAGTCATTTTATTGAAGGGTGCGCTAGTGCTGTTTTCTAAAACGAAAATTATTTCAATGACTTAGAAGTCATGATTTTATTTGTATTCTTAGCAGAATGTTTTATGGCCAACACTAAGTTTCTAACTTGATTTTTTTAGCCTAGTTTCTAATAAAAATTATTTGTGAGATATATATCCATGGGAAATAAAGAATATAAATTTTGGATTGGAGAGAGGTCATCTCCAAGTTTATGCAGTTTGGTATGTTCTCATTGAGATATGAATATTTATGTTTATCAAGCTTACTTAACAGAGTGATATGAGCCTTGTAGAGACATATTTGTTGCCATTCTGTGTCTACTTTTAAAAAAAATTGGTTTGAAAGGGAAACTCCATGAGGGTGGAGAGGAAAGGCAATTTTACTAGAGTGTTCTTTCTGAAATTCTGCAGTATGATATGTTTTATAACGTAAATGTCATTTATTTATTTCTTTGAAGGAAAATATTACTTGGGATTTACACCATGATGATATCCTTTGGTTTTGAGTCTAGTTTTCAACAGAAAAGGTTTTAGGAAGAAATCCTTTATGAATTGAGAAAGACAATTATTTTATTGAGAGGTGTGCAACCTGACTTTCTGTTGTGAAAACTGTATTGTGACGTGAATGTCATTAAATTGAAGACCCACTAAATTGTGCGATTTGGGGATGGAACTGAGCACTATATTGTATTTTTGTGTCGTTTTCAATACCCAAAAAGTTTCTGAGGTAAGCTCCTCATGAGTTGGGAGTTATCATATTTGTGTCATGGGATGCTCGTCTTTTATTTTGCAGTAAATTAAAATATGTGGCATGCTGAGGCACACTCCTCATAGTGGAAGCTTTTTTTAGGGCTCATTCAAAAGTTTTATAATGAGCCATCGGTATGATTTATAACAATAAAACTTCAGAGAGAGATAATACGAGGTTGGCGAGATATGACACTCTATATGAAGAGTGTTCAATCTAGGAATTACAGAAAGAAGAAGAAACACAATACTGGTAAAAGTATCTTGGTTTCTTCGCGATAAAGGGATATGTAGAGAGACTTGGTGGCAGCATCAAAACTCTAAAGATCAGTAGGAGAATCAAATTTGGGGTCTTTGGAATGATGGGATGAAGAAGCTTTATATATATATGGGAGAATCCAAAGGCCAAAGAGGTGGATGCTTCATCGAACGGGCCTGCTGGAACAATATACTGTTGTTCACTTATGGAACACGGATGTGTGGCGCTAGTTGTATGGCTATAGAAGGGAGCAACTTGATTGAAGAACTGCTTTAAGCCCATGAAGATACGAGCCCATGCGATAAGGGTACGTGATAATCTTTTGCGACAACAGGTTCATGATTCGCGATGGACTACGACCACGTTCGGGATGAGATTCGAGCAGTAAAGAGAATGAGTTGTTACCTCCATAAATCCTTTGTGAAAAGTTTGATGCCGAAAGCCATGATTAATGTAATAAGAGAGAAAGTAAAAAATGGTTGAGAGATTGTAATTGGGGGGATGAGAATGTGAGGAAGAGAGATTGTAAGGCCTCCAAAGGCCAAGTTGGAGAAGTTGAGTTTATGTGACCTTTAAAGGCCTTATGAGAGCTTGTATGATCATTTCCTTTTGTGAAACATAAACTCAGTGGGAGTATGATCCTCATGTGAACCATACTAGGCATATGCGATTTGCCGATACTCGGACGAGGCTCAACGTGCTAGGCCAGCCGAGTTGGAAAAACCTAAGGTACTTGGGCATAGGAATGTAACCGAGAAGGATTTAGTGAGTTAGCCCTTGATGAGCTCTGAGTATACTCGGATGAGAGTTGAAGGACTGTGTGACCCTTGTATGTGATGAATAGCCTTTAGAGACAGGGCTAAAACCTCATTGTTATATCATCACACGACATGTACATAGAAGCCATATGGAGATAATGATCCACCATTGAGGGTGAAGCATGTACATGTACGAGAGATTACCCCTATACACCATAGAGTCGTGGTTGCATCATGGTCTGGAGAGAACTTGAAATCCACAGACTGGGATTGCATTCCTTAGTTTATTGACTAACTTTGGTGGTCCAATCATTAGCCCATGCAGTGGACTGTGGGTCATGGGAACTACTGTGTCAGTTTGAGAAAGTTAGGTGGATCGTGGTCCACAGTTGAAGGTGGAGTGCTCCTGTGCATTGATAAATTACTGGACCTAGTCAGATCCAATTCCCATCAAAATTAATTAATTTTATGTTATATAATTTTTAAATGTTTATTTGAATTTTTTTGAATTTCTGGTATTTTATATTTTCCATTTGAATTTATAAATCAAGAGAAAGTCATTTCTAATGTTTTAATTAAACTACGAGATTTAGAATTCTAAAATTCAAATTTTATATTTTTTAAAATTATATGGGACCCTCCATAAAATATGGGGAGCCATTTTACACATGTGATAATTGGGTGGGGCCCACGAGAGGCCACCAAGGGGTGGCATGCCCCACCCATAGGGATTACTTGATCACCAAATAAGGTGATAGTTATCTCATGCAAGTTGGCTTTCTAATTTTGGATGAGGCCAACTTGGACAATGAAATTAAATATTTGAAATATTTAGTAAGTCTTGTGAATCAAGATTGTTTGATTCAAGAAATAAAGAACGCATATACTAAAATAGAAAGTAAGATATATATTTTTCTTATTTAAAGATTTGATGGGAATGGGTTTAGGAGAGGGAGGATAAGGCGCAAACACATTCGTTTGAATCTTGATGGTGGATCAAAGGAATGAATGGCTCACATCTCTTATCCCACAAGTCTCCTTAGATCGACGGTCAAGATTTGATCCTATTAATTATGACAAACCCTAAGACATAAAAAATCTATGAATAGAGGCTCTCCCACCTCATAAATCTCTACACCTCTTCTCTCTTCTCTCTTTAAGAGTTATTTCTCTCAAGCCCCAACCAAGCGTACATCTCTCTGTCCCAAGTTAGCTTAAGGGGCAACGTTCCAACATAGCCTCTCAATCTCTCTAAAGGTGGCATGCATATGGCTAAGGTATATCACATCTCTCTCTCTTATGGGCTCTAAAAGGTGGCATGCCTAAGCTAGGGTAGAGCTTGATTTTTGTGGATAACAAAGGGGAGCATCCCCTAGCTGGTGGATCTCACCCTCTCTCTTTGATTTCTAAGCTCTCATCTCTCTAAAGATCAAGCAAAGGGGCTTGAGTAAGGCTAAGTCATTGAGGCCTTTGGTAGTTGGTTCTAGGCTGATATCCATATGCTTTTGAGAGGGTTTTGCCATAAGTAGGAGAATCAAGAGACTAATCATAGATCCCGAGCACCATTGGAAGGAGGAGACTCAGAGTGGGGTGTACTAATCCTGGTTGAGGTAATCTCCGGTAATTTTACTTCTTTAAATTTTATTTTTGTGTTGGGCCCCTGAATGAGACATTAGGTCATGGGTCTCATTTTTGAAAAGATAGTTGAGAATCATGGTTTCTGGATCGGGTGGAGGGCTCTGACCGTCACTTATCTTGACCCATTGGTACCAGTCCACTACTAGATATTTTATTTTCAATGTAAGAAATGTTTTGGTGAATTTTGGAATTTTTTTAAAAATTTAAACGAATTTCAGTATTAAAAACCATTAAAAGGGTATTTCTGATATTTTGGTTCGTTATCTAAGATATTATCTAACAAATATCTTTATTTCTTGTTTTACTCCCTACAATTTTAAAAGAGATAAAGGAAGCCCTAGATCATGATGGGTCTTATCCTAGTTTGACTAGAAATGGATAATGGGTCAAAGATTCAAGGGATAAGGTTTCTAATATTCCTCCCTAAATCATGATGGCTGATTCATGAGATGGATGGATCAGATTTAATTTCTCTCACTTCATAGATTTCCTAAAATTCTATTGTTCATAGTGACTCATAATTGGATTAGCATACCTAGGGTTTCTTGAGGTCTATATAAAGAGGTAAACCCCCCTCTGATTCTACACCCAATTTCCTTGCCTCTCTTTTTCTCTTGTTTCTTTCTTCTCCATGCTCCACTATATCTTATATCTGTCCACTCTCTCACTAGGTGGCACACCACCCATAAGGCTTAAGGGAGTGGCACACCAAACCTTAGTTAGGGTTAAGGAGGGCTGTATGCCCAGCCTAGCTAGGTTTAGGGGAGGTGCCACATAGTGGCATGCCCTATAAAATTGAAAGGTGTCTTGAAACCTTAGTTCTTTCATGCTCTGAAAACCTAGTTTACGAGGTATTGCCTATGAAAGGAGTGGCTATGTGGAACTCAAGGTATTAAAATTAAAAAATTTTCTTTTACTTTTGTTCCATATACCTTAATTCCACTTACAAAGGCCACTAAATATTGCTGTAAACCAAAAATAATACCCTAGATACAACCTAGGATATCTATTTTCACTGCTAAAAAAAATAGAAACTATTTAGGAGCTTTACATATACTTTCACTATAATTTTTAATACAATTCAACTTCTTGAAAATTCACAGAAAATAAGAAATAATACTGAAAATTAATTAAAACTACTGGGAAGACTTATTGGAAGATGCCTGGAGTTACCCTCATAGGTCTTGGTACACCCCACACCTAATTCCCTGACCGATGGTGCACTTTTACTCCTTCAAGTGTTGCTGAAAATTCTGAGATGGGAAGTTTTTCGGGCTATACTTTCAATCTAGGGTATCATAGAGCTCAAAAACTTACTAGGGTTTCTACAATCCCTATAGACACAAATTATAGTTGAATTTGTAAGTTGATCTCTCTCTAGGGTGGGCTTTCTCCATTCTTTTCTTCAAAATACTAAAAAACCTTACTCTAGGGGTTTTACTATACACATATAAGAGGAGAGAAGGTGGTGTGCCTCGCTATGGGGTAAATAGAGGGGAGGCACATGACTTCTAATTTTTTTAGAGATAAAAAATATGGCGCGAGGGAGAGAGATCTTGTTGTTATGTTTGAAAGAGAGAAGGAAATCTATCTCCCAATTTGAAATAAGATTTCTATAGGTATGCTTTATCTAATTTCCAGCTAGACCTTTTACGATAATTTAAGAAATCTGTGGGTTAAGAGAGATTTAATCAGAGCCATCCATCCCACAAATCAGCTATCATAATTTTGAGTAGAAAGATTGGAACCTTATTCCCTTAGATGTTGACCTCATATCCAACTCCTATTTAAATTTAAAATATAACCAATCTTATCATTATCTAGATCTCTCATAATCTATAAGAAATCAAGGGTAATTTGTATTTTAAAACTCCCACTAGAATTGGAAACCAAATCTTATTTAAAATTAAAATATTTTCAATCTAATTTAAAATCAAATATTAAGAAAATAGGGTGTGTCCCCCTTTTCCCAAAAAGTGGCATGCCCGATTTTTTTAAAAAGTGGCATGCCCACCTTTTCTTAACACAAATTTAGGCGTTGCCCCTTGGTGGGCCCATACAAAAAAACATACACGCACATGTGGGGCTGGATCCTTGGTCTCACATTTGTTGTTTCAAGTTTTGAAAATTTCAGAAATACTCGTTAATGAAAATTACAGCAGAAATAATATTTTAAAATTCTGAACTATATTTTAAAATCATAAAAATATTTTATAATACCAAAATAAAATATACTAGGAGTGGACTGGTACTAATGGATCAAAATTAGCGATAATAAGGGCTATCCAGTTGCCCTAGAAACTATGGTTCATTACTGTTCTTTTATCTAACTCAACAATGACCCATGACACAGTCTCATTTCAGGGGCTCATGCTTGGCTTGTCAAAGTTGGACAATAAACAACGGGACCATGATTGTGGAATGTGGATTTCAATTCTCCATTTAAGTGTAAATGTAGCACTTGTCACCATAGTGCAAAGGAGGTTCTCTCTATGTACATGTACATGTGTCCCTCTATAGGGTTGCTTCCTAGTTTTACGGTTGTCATGTGTACATATCGTATGGAAGTTTGTTGAGGCTTTGGCCCTTGCTCTCACAAGCCTACAACCGCACATAAGACCTAACAATTCTCCTGGCCTATAAATATAATCGCTGGGCATCTCTCCGACTTCAATAAGGGATAACCCCCCACTGTAAACCCTTTCGGTTGTGCCATATACCCAGGGATAAGGATTTTGGACATGACCACGACTGTAAACTGCCCAACCCTTGGTTAGTCAACACAACATTCCTACTGAAGTACAAGCTTTCTAAGTCTTTAAAGGCCACAAAAACCCAACATGTCCCACTTGGCCTTTGAAGGTCATAAAATCACTTCCCCTCTTAAGCCCATCACATGTACATGTTTGGCAAAAACATTTGGTTCGAATCCTTTTGTCAAAGGCTTTGCTAACATTGCCTCTGTCGGGAGATATGCAATCTGAATCTCTCCTGCTCGGATCTCGTTGCAAATATAGTAGTAGCATGGCTTTATATGTATCGATTTCTTGTGAAACCTCTACGCTTTTGATACGCAAATAGCTGCCAGGTTGTCGTAGAAGATTCTGACACATGGACACTTCATTAGAGCAATCTAAGTTGATTCAGGAACGTCTTCAACCAGACTGCTTCTTTATCCGTGAGACATCAAGCCATATACTCTGACTCCATAGTCGAGAGTGCAACAATATCTTGTTTCTTTGAGCACCAGGAAACAACTCCACTTGTATGCATGAAGATATGTCTGGATGTAGACTTGATCTCATCTGGATGACTCTGATAGTCTGCATCTGAATATCTTTGTATCTATATATCTGATCCTTCTTCATAACTGAGTGCGTAATTAACAGTTCCCTTCAAATATCGTAGACTCTTTTTATGGCCTTCTAGTGCTCCATGCCTGGATTACTTTGGAACATGTTAATCAAACACATGGAAAACGATAAATGTAGTCTTGTCCTTGACATAACATACATTAGTGACCCAACTACACTTCTGTATGGAATTCTTTACATGGTGCCCTTTTCTTCTGGAGTAGTGGGACACATGGCTAGGCTAAGCTTGGTTTTCTTATCAATGGGGGTTAATACGAGTCGACAATTTTCCATTGCAAATCTTTCAAGATTTTTCTTACAATATGTCTCTTGAGATAATTGAATAATACTTTTTTTTTTTGTTTCGGGTAATTTTGATTTCCAAAACATATGATGCGTCTCCAACATCTTTCATATCAAAATGTTGTGACAAGTAAGCTTTTGTCTCCAGTACGAGAAGCATCGATCTACTGGCAATTAACATGTCATCCACATATAGAGAGATGAAAATCACATCACTCCCAATGACCTTGACATATATACAACATATCTCCTGGTTAAGCACAAAACCAACAGATGATGAGGTCTCTAGAAATTTAATGTACTAGTACCTTTATGCGTGTTTAAGGCCATAAACATTAGGTTTTCCTTACTTTTTTCTATGAAGCCCTCTGGTTGTTTCATATAAATTTCTTCTTCTAGCTTCCCATTTAGAACTGCAGTCTTAACATTTATCTGATGGAGTTCGAAGTCGAAATAGGCTGTTATAGCTATTAAGATTCTAATGGAAGGGAATTTTGCTATAGGGGAGAAGGTCTCATCATAATCTATTCCTTTTTCCTGGGTAAAGCCTTTAACAACTAATCTGGCTTTGAATATCTGAAACTTCCCTTCTGAGTTTAATTTCTTCTTATAAATCCACTTGCAGCATATGGGTTTTCTATCAGGAAGTAGTTTCACTAGTTCCCAAACATTTTTTTGCTTAGGCGAGTTAAGTTCATGAATTGTGGCTTCTTCCCATTGTGCCTTTTCATGGCACGGTATGGCTTTTTAGTAGGAACAGGGTTCATGTAGGGATTCTTCTTTAATTTTCTCATAACATTCTCCTAGGTAGGTGAAGAAGTCTGGTTTTCTCCTAATTAGGTTACTTCTCCTAGGATGAGGTGGTTCGGGATCCATGGCCCGATATTTATCATTTTCTAACTCATGAAACTTGGCTTGTTTCAGAGTGGCATGACCCTCGAGGAACTCTTCCTCAAGGAAATGAACGTCCCTACTCTCAAGGACACCCCTTGTGTCAAGAATATAAAAGCAATATCCCTTTCCATATGGTGAGTATCCCATAAAGATGGACATAACAGTTTTTGGATCCAATTTTGATATATTTTGATGGGGTATTATGATATGGACAGAGCATCCCCACACTCTAAGGTTATCACAGGACGGAGCATGACCGGTAAAAATTGTTGGTGGTATAAGACCAATGGGCTAGAAATGCAATCTTTTAAAAAATTTCCATTGTATAAAAACGCAAGGGTTTAAATGCATGAATATCTTAATACAAACCATAATATATATATTCCTGCCTACAAACATGGTTTATACACATTTGAATAATAAAATTCAACCCTAGTAGGTCCCTTACAAATCCCTTACTCAAAAATTCAATTAAACTGAATACAATATTCAAATAGTCACATTGTACATCTCTACAACATATTGCATGCCTTGCACTCGCAATTCCTCATTATATCAAAATTATATGATAATTTCATCTTCATTCTTCATCCACATCATATATCATAATAGCTCTTACACATCATACACTTGATCATAATAATTCAATAAGATTTCAATTCGCATGACAATGATGCATAGCATTAAAGCTTATACCGCAAGATTAAAAAACAATCTCAATATTCACACAACATACTCAATTTAACCAATCATGAATCCATTTAATAACTGTAAGTACATCAAATTAACATGCAAACATACATGGGGAAACCATGGTTCGGACCCCTTGTGCTCGGGCCACGAAGGGCCTTTTGAGGACTTAATTTTGTCCCATTGTCTAAGGCACGGGTGATAATAATAACTCAAGGAGATCAATCCAATGGGAAGCAAATGATCACATTTATTTCACTTAATGGGGATCAAATCATGAGAGAGACATGTATCAAAATAGCCCTTCAAAGTTTGAGAGAGATACTACACAAAATAAGGAAGTTAGGGTGAAACTACACCATGTGGTCCGTAAGGGATCACACGAACTTTTCAACACTAAAAAGGGAACTCAATGGACTATTTTTTATGCTCAAATATGATGAAATAAACCTCTCATCAGTTGTATATTTTCAGTTAAAATTCCAGAAAAATAAGATCAAGAAATCAAGTTGAAACTACTCAATATCATGGAGTAAGCAAGCTAGTCTACACATACTATGTGTATGGACTACACTATTGCTTTGGGACTCTTCAAATATCTAATTTTCATGACAAAAAATGAAGAAAGATACTGTAAATTAAGAATTACAGCAAGCTTTGATAATGGAAATGAGGTATGAATTAAAAATATGAGAAGAAAAATCAATACCTTAATGAAGCAATAGTATGGGCTTGATCACATAAATGATGGACTACTCCATGGAAGGGTCAAATGAAAGCTCAAGGAGGAAGAGAGTCTCATGGGTGACACACATTTTTGTCAAGGGCTCTCTCTCTTTGAAGTTACTTTTATACTTAGATCATAAGTTACTTTTATACTTAGATCATAAAGATGGATTTAATCTTGATCCTTAATGCCTTAGATCAATGGCACATGAGAGGCTTTTATCCAAGCCACTTATCCATATCTTATCACCAAGATTAATGGATGAGTTTTTGACACCTTTCATTTCTTAAAACTTAGGTTTATAGTCATTTTACCTTGAAGCCTTTAGCTCCATATTTTATTTTCCGTTAAGTCCAAATTCATGTTTTCACTTATGCCCATGGTTTTTGAATAATTTGTGAGAGTCAATAAAATACAAGGACATGGACATAAAGGTAATATGGAACATCCACACATGTGAATAAAATATCTTATGACACCACCAATAGGATTTTAACAACATTAAAGTTTCATGTGGGTCAAGCCCATAAGGTGGTGCCACAGAAGATATATTCATATGCTACAAAATCATATGTGGATAATAATATGAATTAAATTAATTCTCAAAATTTCATGATTTCACATGTGCCAAAAATGTCACATATAAGCAAATAAAAAACATGTGACTTAAATCAAACTTAAGTCATAACAATATATAACACTTTAAATAACAAGATAACATGTTATAACATAATACTAAGAAAAGAATTAATGACAAATAGGTTCCCGCATAGATATGATGTCAGCATGGTGTCATCCACAAGTGGGGAGGTGGGGGTTCCACGTGGCATCCCTATGGCCACTTGGGATCCATGTGGCATCCTCATAGAATGTTCTTGTTTGGTATTTATGTCAAACACATTTGAAAATCATATTTTATTGTTTAAAAAAAAACTGAAAAAATATCTAAAAATCCCAAAAATTCTCTAAATAATTTCTCAATATTATTACGCAAATTTTCATCAATATAATATTTTCTCATCAATTTTAGATTAATATGGGGCCAAAGGTAAATGAGATCTCTAGACTTATAACACTAGTCGGAGTCTTCCATTGGGCTAACCTGAACGACGTTCCACCGTTGTCTCAAGCCGACCCCATGGACTTATGCTCCACAATCTATGGCAGGGACACGTAATTGGTCACATCAAAGTCGTTGAGCCCGAGGTTCTCGTCACCAGGGGTTCAATGGATTACTGGAGCACCCCTGTGGGACATGTTCCAACTCAAATACAGGGGTCCTCTCAAAGCACATGCGCACTAACTCTTTAAGTCGAATAATACTATAGAAGAGTGACTTCCCCATATGACTGTGGGTGCATATACGATGGAACGGTCTCGTGTCAGGATACGGGCTCATGTGCTATGAGCCGACCATTCCATACAGGGCGCATACTCTTTTAAATATTCGGGTTCTATTATTCTCGATTGGATTCTCCAAGCCCTGGCTTATCACATCAACTATGAGACATTCTAATCAATATAGTCCTGATTGGGAGGCGACCCTCACACCTCCCTGAGAGTTCACACTCTCAAAATGTATACTCTCAATGCCTCAAATACTCGAGGTATATGAATGTGGGCCCAGTGCGCCAAGCACCCAGATTCAGTCTCTCTCTAACTCCCACTGAGTGTAAGACTATTGACTTTAAGGCCTTGAAATGCCACATAGCCAACAAAAATATCACGAGGAGTTAGTGGGACAACTTTTATGGGAGTCCGATTAAGGATATAGTTGGCTGTGAAAACTGCTTCTCCCAAAAAATCTACGGGAGAGTTTAGCATGTTTCATAGCACTCCTTAGCATTTTTATCAGGGTCCAATTACAGCTCTCAGGTACCCCATTTTGCTGAGTTTATGACATAATATACTGATGTATAATACCATGCTCCGTACCAAATTATAATACCATGCTCAATATAAAATTCTTTAAATAGAAGTGTGGAATATTCTCGATCCCTATCAAATGTAAGGACTTTAATTTTCTGGTTTGTTTGGGTTTCTACAATGGCTTTATACTCTTTGAACTGGTTTAGGGCTTCAGACTTTTCACTTAACAGATAGACATGGCCTAAATGGGAATGATCATTAATGAAAGTGATAAAGTACCTCTTGTGGCTGTTAGTGGCCACATTCGTAGGTCCATAAATATCACTATGGACAACCTCTAATATGCCAATAGCTCGCTGAGCTTTCGCAAAGGATTTCTTAACCAGCTTTCGTTTAACACATAATTCACAGACACTAGTTAAGTCTCCATTGAGATTTTTTAATAATTCATCTCTCTTTAATCTCACCATCCTTTTAGGATTTATGTGCCCTAGTCTCATGTGCCATATATACGCGTCGTCTTTGTCATCATTATTACACGAGACATAAGAAATGGAATTGTTTATAACAATTGAACATGAACCATCTACAAGATGACCATTCATGGCTAATTCATCTTCATATTTCACCTTCACCTTATTACCAGTAAAAATGGTGGAGTAGCCTTCCTTAGCCAATTTAGCGATCGAAACCAAACTCCTCCTCATCTCAGGACCATAAAGAGTTTGCTTTAGGGACCTGCTTTTTCCATTTTCAAGTTGAAGAACGAAATCACAAATACCCAGAATTTCAATATTTTGATTCTCACCCATATAGATGTACTGATCCCCAAGGGCAACATGCTTGAAATTTCTATACCCGTCCTTGGTGTTTGACACTTGGGTAGTGGACCCTGACTCAAAACACCATGACCCTACTTTAGGGTCTGTTAGCATAGTCTCAAGGAGCACCCAAGCATGCTTGCTATTGGCGTTGGGATTCGTATTCTTGGGTGCTTTATAATACTTCGCGATGTGCCCAAATTTCTTATAGTTATAGCGCTGGGTATTCTTAAAATTCTTCTTCTTAGACCCATTATTTCCCTTTTGATTCTCATTGATTTTATTCTTATTCTTGCCTTTGCCTTTCTACTTCTTGAATGAACCAGAGTTGGGTTTAAGGTTTACCAGATTTACGGAGTCTTTCCAGGCTAAAGTATGTGAGACAATTTCCTTTCTTCTTTGGCTTTAAGTTTGGTGATGTTGTCATCCAACTTCCGCATGCTCTCCCTTGCGATAAGGCCTGAAATGAAGCTTTCCCATGATCTCGGCATAGAATTCAACTAATGGCAGATTAACATATTTTCATCCGGGTTAACTTGTATAACCTCAACTTCATGAACTAAAGCCCTAAACTGCTATATATGCGCGATTAATTTTCCTACTTTCATCTTCAAATCTGAGTATTGTTTCATAGTCATTATCTTTCTAGTGAAAGAAGGTGAGGCATAATCGGTCTCAAGTCGTTCATGAATCTCCTTTGCAGTCTTTAGGTGCTCATAGTCGAGAGTATGGTTGTCATCCATGGCTATAAGTAGACATGCTTTGCTAGAGTATTTTTCGCTCCCACTGAGTATAAGCTTATCTTATGGTCTGCCTTTCATAAGCATTTCCTCTTGGGACTGGTGAGGGGTCATCAGTAAGCATTTTGCTAAGTCCTTCAAAGAGGACATAGCCTATTTTTCTCTTCCAATTAGCATAGTTCTTCCCATCAAATCTTCCAGACTTAATGAATTCAGCTAAGAAACCTTTTGATGTCATGTTTCTAGACTTGAATTAAAATAAAAACTTCTAAACTATGGCAGTAATATATAGACTAATGAAATGAGTGGCTATTTAGAACTTAAGGTATTAAATTCAAAAAAAATTATTTTATTTTTATTCCAAATAACTAAATTGCACTTACATGTGCCGCTATATATTGCTGTAAATTAAAATAATATCCTAGATATTGTTCGGTTTTTGTGACCTTTAAAGGGCTAGAGAGCTTGTAAAAATGATGTGTAGTGGAATATGCATTTCAATGGAGTATTTGTATTGATTGACCTAAGGGTTGGACGGTTTATAGCCTTGGTCATGTCCATAACCCTTGGCCCTGGGTATGTGGCACAACCGAGAAGGGTTTACAGTGGGTCGTCCCTTGTTTAGGTTGGAAAGATGCCTAGGGATCATGTTTGTGAGCCAAGAGAACTGTGTGGTCTCATGTGTGCGGTTGTAGGCCTGTAAGAGCAAAAGCCAAAACCTCAACAAACTTTTACATGACATGTACATATGACAGCCACGTGGGAAGCAACCCTTTTCTTACAAGGAGACGTGCACATGTGCATCGAGAGAGCCCCATTTTGCACTGTAGTGACAAGGGTTAAACTTGCTCTTAAAGGGGAACTGTAATTCACATTCCAGGATCATAGTCCCACTATTTTATTATCCAACTTTGACAAGCCAATCCTACGTCCCTGCAAAGAGATTATGGGTCATGAGACTTTGCTGAGTTGGATAAAAGAACAGTTGTGGATTGGGGTTTTTAGGGCGAGGAAGACTCATTGGACGATGCTTGGAGTTACCCTCCCCTGTTTTTGTACACCTCATACCCGATTCCCTGACTAATGACGCACGTTTACTCCTTTCAGTGTTGTTGAAACTTCTGAGATAGGAAAGCTTTGTAGGCAATACTTTTTTTTCGAGGGTTTTTGATAGCTCTAAATCAACTAGGGTTTATAGAAACCCTATGGGAACAAAAGATGGCTGTGCTTGAGAGTTGATCTCTCTCTAAGTTGGTTTTCTCCTTTCTTTTCTCCAAAAAACAGCAAGCCTGGTTTTAAAGTTCATCTTTTTTCTTTAGTAGAAGCTACTCAAATAAGGAGAGAGAAAGAGAGAGACATGACTCTCTCTAAGAGTAGAGAGGGTGGCATGGAGCATATAGGAGAGAGAAAGATGGCATGAAACCAAAAGGATAGAAGAGTGGGTGGCGTGCGAGAGAGAGAGAGAGAGAGAGAGAGAGAGAGAGAGAGAATTTTGTGGTATGAGAGAAATCTCTTGTAATGAGAGAGAGGGCTTAAATCTTGTTTAAATAAAAACAAGATCTATTCCCTGTTTTGAATAGGATCCTAATTTAAGTATGCCTTATCTAATTTCCAGTGAGACTTTTAGGATAATTAGGAAATCTATGGGGCGAGAGTGATTTAATTAGAGCCATGTATCTCACAAATCAGCCACCCAAATAGGAACCTTATCCCCTTAAACTTTGACCCATATCCAACTCCTATTTAAATTTGAAATACAAAATTTAAACATAATCTAGATTTCGCATAATCAAGGATGATCTATATTTTAAAATTCCCTCTAAAATAGGAAACCAAATCTTATTAATAGATTCATATCTAATTCAAAATCAAATATTAAAAAAATGGGGTGTGCGCCCCCTTGGGCTAAATTTGTGGCATGCCCCCCTTTTTGCTAAAAAGGTGGCGTGCCACTTTTTGCTTAAATTTTTTTTTAGCGTGGCATCCAGGGGGCACTGGGCACCACATGAAGAAAACACACATGTGGTGCTGGATCCTTGGTCCCGCATGTGTCATCTTAAGTTCTGAAAAATTTCAAAAATACCCTTTTAATATATTTTACATTAGAAATAATATTTTAAAATTCTGAAAAAATATTTAAAAATCATAAAAATATTTCTAATACAAAAATAAAATGTACTAGGAGTGGACTGGTACCAATAGGTCAGAATTAACAATAATAAGGGCATTTCACTCACCCTAGAAACCACGATCCGCAACGTTTTCTTATCCAACCCAACAAGACCCATGACCCATAGTCTCATTTCAGAGCTCATGATTGGCTTGTCAAAGTTGAACAATAAACAGTGGGATCATGTTCCTAGAATGTAGATTTCAGTTTCCTCTTTAAGAGCAACTTTAGCATTTATTACTACAGTACAAACGGGGCTCTCTCTATGCACATATAAACGTGTCCCTCTATAGGGCTGCTTCCCAGTAATGCGGCTGTTATGTGTACATGTCGTGTGGAAGTGTGTTAAGGCTTTGGCCCTTGCTCTGACAGGCTTATAACCGCACACATGAGACCACACAGTTCTCTTTGCCTACAAACATTATGCCTGGGCATCTCTTCGACCTCGACATGGGATGATCCACTGCAAACTCTTTTCGGTAGTGTCACATGCCTAGGGGTAAGGGTTTTGGACATGACCAGGGCCATAAACGGCCCAACCTTTGGTCAGTCAACACACACTCCCACTGGAGTGCATATTTTACAAGCTCTCTAGGCCTTTAATGGCCACGAAACCCAACAACCATTTTCGAAATGGGGTCGTAATAGCAACTTTGATATCAAGGAGAAGAGTTATGCCTACTATGTGAAGCCATAGTATTTTTTTTTCAGGGTTATTTTTAAGACAAGTTTGTGTCAATATATTTTCATCGAGGGCATAAGTGTCAGGTTTGAGTCTAATTTTACTTAGGAGTTCTAATTACATTAGAATTAGGTAAGGAGATATCAATAAAGTCTATAAATTTGGTTAAGTCAGGGTTAATATTTAGAAACATTGTTTCCTTGAATTCTTGTAAATTATGCAAAACTATTGAAGCTAGGCTTGTTAGCTTCTTTTTAATTTTGAAGCAACTCATCCGTTTATTTAAGAAATCTATGTTTCCTTTGGTATAAATTGCATCATTTGGTATTGGAGGAGGCCATCCCTCCCAAAGCACCAGTCTACCCGTTGAAAGTTTGCTCAATGGCAACTAAAGGTTGATGTGGTGATCACGGCCAAGGTGGTGGAGGTGTGCCAACACAAGAATATTTGAGAATCTGATGAGGGGTGTCGAGGAATTGAGACTTTGAGTGGAACACCCCACCAGCTCTAAACGAGGGGATTCCGTCGCTCATGATAGTGAAGGATTTAAGGCCAAGGAGGTGAAATATGTTCGTTAATCAGGTTAAGAGAATGCTGCATTAGAAGATCGTTTGTTTCGAGCTCCAAAAGTTTTAGATCAATTGTCTGGGTCGATATACTTGATTTTTCATGCAGATTGTGTTTGGGTTTGTGGTCTTCAAAGTCTGTCAGAACTAAGTGAAAATAATAATTATAATAAATTGTAGACTTTAGTTAGAGTATATGATTGGTTGACATATCCAAGATTAGGTAGCTTATGATGTGGTACAAAGTCCAGGACTTCAGGAACACTTTAATTGAACCAAAAACAACTATACAACTTGGTACTTCATTACAAAACTCTTTCTTCTACAATGCAAATACACAACTATAGTTCTTAAACACAATGATACAAACTTCTTAGACTTTACATACCTCTGAAAATCAACTCTAAAACAGTCCCCTTATGGGGCAAATTACATGCCACTCGCACCAACTCAAAATTGAAACACTTAGTTACATACATTGGATGTACACCTTCACATAATCAAATTACATGAACCAAACTGCCACAATAGTTACAACAGAGTAATAATAATAAAACAGAGGTATTAGAGTGCCAAAAGTACTCGGGAAGCCAATGGTTCGAACCTCTTGTGCCCGGCCCACGATCAGAGCTTTTGAGGACTTAATCTTGTCCCAAAGATGAGTGCACGCGTGGTTTATTTAACTCAAGGGTATCTATCCAATTTGGGAAGCTTAAACACCTTTAAAGCACTTCTTATGGTCCATAATCAATAACAAAATCAACCCACAACTGTTTGCAAAAAGGAACTAGTAGGATCCGATCAAAATCGAGTGAGATAGAGTAAAACTATGTAGTATAATCGGACCACCAAAACGGGATTGCATGCAAAAGTGTAGACTCTAAATGATTCAAAGAGGTAATAGATGTCTGGAATTTGAAAGTTGAGTATAAGAAATGCACCAGAAAAATCCGGGTCGAGAAAATCAAGGGAAAACTATACTCAATCAAAGGATCATCATGGTATGAAGCTTGTAGTCAAATGGATGACTACCCTATAAAAGCCAATCATAACGATTACATGAAGCAAGGGTAAAATGTTTACAAATCTACTGTAACTATGAATTTATAGCAAGTTTTAAAGTGAAAGACGATGAAGAACAATTGAGAAAACTCAGTGGAGGGTTACCTTGACGATTGCTTAATATGAACTAGATCTCATATATTGAAGGATCACATAAAAACTCCAAATATGATCAATGGAACAAGTTCTACAATAGCTGGTACGTGGAGCTCATGGGAGTTCTTGCTCTCTCTCTAGGTTCCTTTTGCTTGTGAAATTCGTTTTTAAAAAGATGGGGTTATGTTGGACCAAAAGATTGTATTTATATGAAGTGTTTGAGTAAGATTAGATCTCAACCATTGATGCATCTCATCAATGGTACATGAGAGGCTAATTTTCCTAGCCACTCATCCCCATCCACCATCAAGATGAAAGGTTGAGATTTGCTACCATTATCACCCACTAAAACCCTAAGTCAAAGCCATATTTACCTTTTTGTCCTCAGCAGCATATTTTTATTCCAAACAAGTCCAAGTGTACTTACAAAAATGCCCTCAACATTTCTTTAATTCAAGAGTGCTGAGAATGTTCAAGGGCACAAAATAGTAAATGACAACATGGCATGGGAAAGGCAAAAATGAGGGTTATGACACCACCTATAGGATCAACACAACCCACACCCTTCACATGCACTCTTCCCTTTCACATGGGTCATACTAATGAGGTGCATCTACATGAAATATTCACATGCAATGTAACCTATGTGGATATTAATTTTAATAATAAATTTTATCCCAAAAATTCTCTTAGCTTCACACAAGCCATGTATGTCACATGTGTGACAATAATCCATGTTATTAAAATGTAACCTTAAATTATAACCATAGAACATAAGGTTTGAAGATTAAATAATTAAGTGTCAAAAGGAGGTTCACGCCCAAAATAATAGGGGGCCTAATGTGAGGGGCCCATGGTGCCATGTGGCCACCCTACAGTCACTCGGGTGCCACATGGCATCCGCATGGATGTCCTCATTTGGAATTAAGGTCAAACAATTTTGAAAGACACATTTTTGTGCTTTAAAAAATAAAAAAAATAAAAAATACCAATAAATATTTGAAACATACTTACATATTTTTACATCATTTCTCATCATAATGAAATCTCAAGGCTTTGACTTAGTAACGTGAGTACTCCATTGGGCTAGTCCCGAATGATGCTCCACCGGTGTCTCAAGTTGACCCAACAGACCTATGCTCCACATTCTACGGCAGAGACACATAATTGATCACATCAAAGTCACTGAGCCAGAGCTTCCCACCATCCGGCTTCTCAATGGATTACAGGTGTACCCTTGTGGGACATATTACTATTATATGACAGGGGTCCTCTCAAATTACATCTGCACAATCAGGATACAGATTCATGTTCCTTAAGTCTTAACCATTCCATACAGATCCAACTCTCATCACAAGACACTCGGGTTCTTTTACACTCGATTGGTAACTCCAAGGCATGGCTAATCACATCAATATGAGGCATTCTAACCTATATAGTCCTAACTCGGAGGTGACCCTCACACCTTGTAGAGTGATCATTCTCTCAAAACGTAAACTCTCAATGCCTCATACGCCCTCGGGGTATTAGAACATGGGCCTCAGTTCGCAAAGCACCCATATTCTATTTCTCACTCACTTCCACTAAGCCAGACACTCTTGGCATTAAGGCCTTGAAAGGTTATATTGCTAACAGTTTATTGCCCAAGTCACGTCTAAAACCCTTTCCCTTTAGCGTAGGCATTACCGTTGAGTGTTATTGGAGGGTCATCCCTTGTTGAGATTGGAGAGATTCCTAAGGATGGTTTGTAGGCTAGGAAAGCTTGGTGGTCTCCTATATTTGGTCATAGGCCTGTGAGAGCACAGGCTTAAGTCCTTAATAGACTTCTGCCTGACATGTACATATGACAACCGCATTCAGGAAAATAATCTTGTAGAGGGATACATGTAAATGTGCATAAAGAGAGTTGCTTTTTCACTATAGTGATACATGCATTTGACTCTCTCTTAAGGGGGGACCTATATTGAAATCTTGGTTCCACTATTTATTGGCCAGCTTAGACATGCCAATCATGAGCTCGTGCGCATGACTCTGGGTCATGGGTTGTGTTGGTCAGTTTTAGAAGATATATGTGGATCACAGTTTCTGGCTCAGGTGGAGTACCTTGATAGTCACTTTTTTTGACCCATTGGAACCAATCCACTTATAGTGTATATTTGAGCGTTTTTTATAATTTCTTAACAACCTGAGTAATATTGTCTGTCATCTTTATAATTATTTGATTTTAGAAACTTTTCATAAATTTTAAACATTTATGTTTTTTGTAAAAAACCTAGAAAAATGCAAAGTTGATATTTTATAAATTTAGTAGGGGCTTGGTTTTAAGTGGGTTCCACGTGGGGGTCCCAAGGCCCAGCTCCCACACGTGGTTAGACCACATAGGGGTGGGACATGGGGTGCACAAGGGTCACACCTCCTACACACAAAAATGGGATGCCCCTAATTAAATTTAAGATATTGTTTTATAATTATTTGTTTTAGGAATCCTAATTGTATTAGGAGTCCTATTTGGATTAGAATTCCTACTTGGACTAGTACTCAAAATTTGTATTAAAATATTATTTGTTTTGGGATTCTTAATTGTATTAGGACTTCTATTTTGATTAGGATTTCTTATCGTACTAGGACTCTTGCTTAAATAAGGATTCGTATTAAAATAGTATTGTTTTAGGAGTCTTAGTTGTATTAGGAGTCCTATTTAGATCAGGATTCTTGCATTGGTCTAGGACTCCTACTTAGATCATAATTCAAATTAAGGTAAAAATCTACTTGTCTTAGTTTGACTAGAAGTGGATATGGGTCAAAGATTTAGAGAATAAGGTTCCTAAACTTCTTCCTAGATCATGATAGCTGATTTTTGGAATGGATGACTGAGATTTTTCTTGTCCCGACAGATTACCAGGAATCCTATTGGTGTCAAATTGAATTCTGATTAAGATAGACAATACCCTAGACCTCTTGGAAAACTATAAATAGTGTCATTCCTCGTTACATCATTTAGTTTCTTGCCTCTTCACTACCAAAATAAATAGATACAATCCAAGAATGAAAGGAAGCTTCTACCATCAATTTGAATACAATTAAATATGGATATATAACTGAAAAAACAAAAATAAACAGCTGTGATGACTTACTTGATTATACCTAGGGATACCCCCATAGGACTTAGTACAACCCATACCTGATATCCTGATCGATGGCACACTCCAAGCCTATTGATCTTGCTGAATTTTTAGAGCCGTGAAGCTTCCTTAGAAAATACCTATTCAAATAGGGTTTTAGAGAGATAAAAAACAATTAGGGTTTGTTAGAGAATCCCTTCAGAACAAATTAGGGCTTACCATGAAGGCACATCCCTTTCTAGACTGAGGGTACCCCTCTCTCCAACAAAACCCTAATTAGGGTTGGCATGCTACCCCTTTTAATTTCTTATTAGGTGGTGTGCCATCAAGAGAGAGAGAGAGAGAGAGAGAGAGAGTGAGAGAATTTTTGGTTGCACGGAGGAGAGAGGGGGAATTAGGAGAGAGAGAGAGGCTCGAATTGTGTCTTTTGAGAAGGGGGGTTCACCTCCTCATATAGGCCTCAAGACCCACCCTTAGATACACCTATCCAATTACTCACCTTGACCAATAGGAAATTACGAAATCTGTGAGGTGAGAGAAATAAATCTGAACCATTCATCCTACATATCAGCCATCATGATTTAGGGAGGTATATTAGGAACTTTATCCAGCCAACTCCAACTAATTGGGATAAGGTTTGGATGATGACGATGATGATAATAGTAAGAACTTTATATCCCTACTATTTGACCCATATCCACTTCTAGTCTGATTAAAGTTCATGACTACTCGCCATGCCCTAATCTGGTTGCAACAGTTGGAAGTAATTAAATTTTTACATATCATTCATTTGGAAGTGAGCAGTCTCAGTTTAAACAAGGCGCACTCAGTTAGAAACCAAGAGAAGAGATTTGCTCTAGTTCTCACTCTACTGATGCATCAAAAAATATTCCTTATCAAATTCCAGAATGAGGGCCAAAGTGCTTTATTTGTGACGACCCTCGTCATCGATCTTTGAGTGCTCTAAAAAGCACAAATCTGTTTATTGGGGACGAGGATATGAAGGGACATCAATGCGAGCCAGCTTATGATGAGGAGCTTAAAGGAGGACCCGAGGGTGGTGGTGCTGATTTCTACCCTAATGAAGGAAAATTCTTAGTGATTTAGCTGGTATTAACAGCCTCAGACGTGAAAGAACTTTGGCTTCGAAGAACTAAAAGTGTACGACATAGGACAATGTGTGTATGTTTATTATCGACGGTGGGAGTTGAGGCATATGGTGTCACAGGAGATGGTGGACAGGCTGAAATAAAGTGCGAGAAGCACCCTCACCATAAAAAATTCATTATTCGAAGGAGATAATGGAAGTCCTATTAATCCTCTTTTGGTTATTTTTTATTTAGGAAACCAATGTGTTGTATGGTGTTATGTGATCCCTGTGGATGCATGTCATGTAATATTGGGTCTCTCATGACAGTATGATTGCTCAGCTATATAGCATGGCAAACACAACATGTATACTTTTTGGAGTCTATTTATGTAAAGGTTGTTGAATAGGAACTGTAGATGCCTAAGCAGGATATTGAGCAGATCAAAAAGTTTCTTGACATTCAGATCATTATTTTTCAACGTGGTTCCTACAATCAGTATTTCGTCCAATGGAAAGGGAAACCTGAGTTAGAGAATTTATGGATTTTAGAGGAAGAAATAAAGAAAATTGTTGCAAAAGCCATGAAGAAATTCCCAAATGACAAAAATTTGAAGGCGAGTTCTCTCTAACCAGAGGAGACTGATACAGTCCCGCGACACTGACCGAGCTTCATGACCGACATTTAGGCTTTTAGAGGCATTTTCAGCCTGCTTTGTTGGGTACGTTCTACATAGAAAATTTTGGACATTATAGAGCTTAAGATGCCATTTCCGAAATAGGTCGTAATTGCAATTCATATCAGAGTGAAGTATTATGCGTATGTGTAGTTAGGGTGTTTTTCGAGGTTTTCTTTAAGGACAGGCTTGTATAATTTATTTGGTTAAAGGGAAACAGTGTCAAGTTCGAGTCTAATTTGATAAGGAGTTCTAATTACATTAGAATTAGGTTAGGAGGTCTTAATAAAGTTAACAAGTAGGGGTTTAGTGAGGATTTTGTCTCAGATTTGAACTATTCTTTAGACACTGTTTCTTTGAAAACTCTACAGAACCAGTGAAGCTAGGCTTGTTAGCTTTTAATTTTGAATTGATTCATTAGTTTCTTTTAGAAATCTTGTGTTTGTTTTTTGGTTTTTTTTCTTGCTGCAAATTTACATCAGTAATCTTGCCAATATCTCCCAATCAACAATTTGTTGTAAAACCTTCTGACTTAGCTAAACTGGTTGAACTTGAATTATTGTTTTGTTATCAGTATAGTCCGCTAGGGCATATTTTAGCGTTTCATAGATTTTAACATCTTTTTCTTAGTTCCTAACTCCATTGCTAATCTTTATGTCTTTAAAAGTACATATATTTGTATTTTAATATTCAAACTGAGCATAAAATAATGTTAGCATCTGCAAATCTTCTAATTTTCAATTTCTAGATTGGTGAGGAATAGTTGATTATCCAATTTTTCCATTTTTATTCCAATTTTGTTGCAGTAAGTTTCATCTATCTTAAAGTATGGGGTGTGCTTGCAGCTGTTCTTGATGTAATTTTCACATGGAAAGCAAGAAAAAACATGAAGTTTTCACTTAGGCTCAGATACTTCCTGAAGATTGCTACCGCTGCTATTTGGGTTATCATTTTTTCAGTTTATTATGCTCATCCAAACAAAAATTCAACTTGCATTGCCAAATTACATGGTAGTTGGGTTTCAATATGGAGGTGTCCTTCATCCTACACATCAGCAGTTGCCATCTACTTGTTGGTCAATGCCATCAGAATGGTATTATTTTTCTTCCCTGCAATGAGCAGCTATATTGAAACTTCGAATTGGAGAGCTTTAACCCTTTTGACTTGGTGGGGACAGGTAAGGTTTTGGAGTTTGTTGTTTTTCCATGGATTGAAATAATCGTTCAACTATTTCCTAGATCATATTCAATTGCATAGCCTAAAATTTTTTATTCTTTTTATTTGTTGAGAACATCTATTTTTCTGAATACCGTAGCATGGATTGCTAAAATGAGAGGTGATAAGCCGGAAAGCATTTCATTAATAAAGTTGCACATAAATTAGAACAAGCTAATTTTATACCTATCAGAAAAAGATAGGCGAGGAAAACCAAATTGGCTAATTGTGTTATACTTGATTGTATTCCTGACCTTATTTAGATTTTTATTATTTTGATTGCCAAAAAATAGATTGTTATTATTGTAACTTAATTCAAATTGGGTAAGCATTCAAGCAGGTTTATAATTTTGACCAAATTCCATTTTCCTCAGTTTTTTCTTTAGAAGACTGTAGATATAAATAGATTACTGTTTCATATTAATTATGACAGTCTATGAGACGAGGGACCTTGCATACAGCATGTGGCTATGTGGAATTGAAGGCTATAAAAAAAAAAAATTCTTTTTTTTCTTTATTATTGAATTTGAATTCCACTTAGAAGTGCGATAATACTCTGCTGTGAATGGAAATTAGAATCTTAAGTACATCATAGGGCATTTCCTTTTACTGCTAAAGTAAATAAACACACTGCAGGAATGAAATTCCAGCTTCCACTAACAATTTAACACAAATAATGTTCCTGAAGGTTAAAGAAAATATGCAAATATAATTGAAAAATAAAAGCCAGCAGTTGGGAATACTAACTTGAATGTGCCTAAGCTCGCACCTATTGGACTTAATACACCTTAAAACACAATCCAGGAATGAAATTCCAGCTTCCACTAACAACTTTAACACAAATAATGTTCCTGAAAGTTAAAGAATATATGCAAATATAATTGAAAAATAAAAGCTCACAGTTGGTAATACTTACTTGAATGTACCTAAGCTCAGACTTATTGGACTTAGTGCCTAAGCTCTCACCTCGTTGACCAATATTTTATCCAAAAGTCTCATAAAAATCAGTCAATTAAATCTCTAAAATCTCAATGAAAACTCCACTAAAATTCAATTCAATTAACTAAGATTATAGGCTCTTACTCATAGATCAATCTTCACTCAGTTGCTTATCAATCAAAGAGGTAAGGGCTTGATATACCTTTTTGTAAATGAGATTTACAGCCATGAAAATTGGAACACCATGAAGCTATGGTATCATCTTCAAGCTTTAGGATGGAGCCTTAATGGAGTTCCTAGCTTGATTTTGATTCTCTCTTTAAAATCTCCCTCTCTACACACTTTTTCACATAAATAACACCTCAACACACACAAGAGAGGAAAGAGAAACCCTAGGCTTAGGTGTGCCACACCTAAAACCCTACAATTTAAAATTTCTTTATTTCTATCATTAATTCATTAAAACCCTAATTCATTATTTCTATCATTAAAATTTCTATCATTAAAACCCTACAATTATTTCTATCATTAAAATTTAAAAGATCTTAACCACTCATCCTCCCATAAAACCCTAATTCATTCCAAAATTTCTATGAAGAAGTATAAGTAAGGCCTTACCCCAAAGGTATTTCTGCACACATTTTGAAAGAAGTATCTGTGTAAAATTCAAGACTATAAATTAAAAAATCTACTTTATTTAGTTAATTGCTGAAAATCTACTTACAAGTGCCCATATATACAATAAAATAAACTTTTTTACAATCTAGGATCTTTAAATCTTACTGCCAAATAAAATGTTATTGAAACTATATACAAACTAATAACTCTAGGAATTAAAATAAGACAACAAAAAATAAAATTAAATAACTACAAGAAGACTTATTAACTTTTGCCTTGGGCCCGACACCTGATCACCTGACCGATGGATCCGAATCTTTCTAAATCCTTAATCTAAATCTGGGAAGCACATTTGGGACACCCTTTCCAAAACTTATGGAGTTGGGAGCTAGGGTCACAATTAGAGTTTCACGAAGATTTTAACCTTGGGGCATATCAAGATGGCACCTCCCTTAAAAACTTAAGCTAGGGCTGGGCATGCCCCTTCCCTCGTCTCTCCTTTGAATGGGGTGTGCCACTTAGGGAGAGAGAGAGAGAGAGAGAGAGAGAGAGAGGAGGGTATAGAGTAAGTAATTAGTAGGAGGACAGTAGGAGAGGAGAGAGAGTAGTAGGAAGTAAGTACGTATTAGTAGTAGGTTAGGTAGGTAGGGAGG